>QEPC01009472.1:636866-674359 GCA_003113815.1 Sphenodon punctatus | reverse complement strand
AACAAATAATCTTGGGGCAACTGGATTACGAATATGCATTTATGGATGGACTTGACTTACTCTGGGTCTTTAGAAAGGGTTTTGGAATTAATTTTAATTTTTAGCTGTTTGTTATTCTTCATTTTATTGCTTATGTCATTTTTGTTGAAATGGCCTATGACCATGCTGTTTTGTATGATATTATTGTCATAACCTATGGTTGAAACGTATACATTTTAACTGAACTGAGAAAATTAAGACAGCACAGATATTTTAAGGGTCATGTAGCAGAGTTTTGCTTTTAATACCAGTTAAAATCTGAAGTTGAATGAGGATGGATAGTGATGTGAAGTGCAGCCAATATCTGCAGCTGTATTTAGTGTAATGAGTTCCAGAGCTCTGCATCTCATTTTAGAATGTGTAATAGGTAGTGTGCGAGAGGGACTCTGGGTATTTTCAAACATTACGAAATCGCTGCTAACCACCCTGAACCACAGTGGATTCTGTGTGGTGGCAGCAATCTAAGGAACGTCTGGTTTGCTCACGGCCAGATGTTCACCACATTGAACACCTGACCGGGATCAAATTTTCCAGACAGCTTTTATCAACATATCTTTAGAAGAGGCTTTGTAATATTTGGCAATTCTTTTTCCTCCATTTCTCTCTGGAACACTAGTGTTAGTTTTCATGTATATGTGTGTGTGTGTCTGTGTGTATATATACACACACACACACACACACACACACACACACATACATACACACACGAAATATATATACACATAAAATTTATATATTTCTAGAAAAGTAATGCTTTTTGACTGCCTTTTGGATTTTATTCCAGATCTGGCTTTATCTAATTTGTCCCTGAAGAAGATCGATGATCGAAACATGCTGGACATGGACATTGCTGATATTTGATCTGATCACATGTATACATTCTGGATTTATAATTGGGTAACTATGTTGAAAGACTTTGGCACTTAATTTACCCAACAAACAGTCTAGGCCCTGCCTACCTGCAGGACCGCCTCACCCCCCCCGGTGCTGGTTCGACCTCTGCAGTCATCCGGGGGCACCCTGCTTGAGGTCCCCCGAGTTCTCCGGGGGGGGGGACGCAGGAGAGGACATTCTCGGTGGCTGCACCACAACTATGGAACTTCCTTCCGGTGGGGGTGCAGTTGGCACCGGACCTCCCCTCTTTTCGGAAAACTTGTAAGCCGCCGGGCATTTGATGGGGGAGAGGGGTGAAAGGGTGGAGATGGGGGTGCTAAATGTCGCCCTCCTTTTTGTAGTTTTTAAAAATGTTTTATATTGAATTTTGTGTTTTTATATTGTAAGCCACCCTGGGCTGCCTGATCGCAGGAGGGGCAGGGTATTAAATTGAATAAAATAAATAAATAAAAAAAATAAAAAATTGACCATGGTTCTGGAGGCGAGGCCGGCCTTACCTCCAGAACCGTGGTTAGTTTGGCCACAATCCAGGATGGGGCTGGAAATGGCTGCGGGTAACGACTAACTCAGCCCCATCCGGGAATCAGGTCCCTACCACGGGACGGGATCGGGCACAGCAGCCTGAGTGGCTGCACGTCACGCTGCACAGCCCCATCCCCTCCCAGATTCCCCACAGTGACCAGGCCAGCACGTCTAAAGGACAGCTGGCCTGATCACGGAACAGGATCCGGAACAGAGCCTGGTGGGGGGGTTCAGCGTGGTGGGCCGGGAGGGCCGGCAAGTCTGAAAATACCCTCTGTTAAGCTTTTATCTGGATTTCCTTTTCAAAGCAATTCTAAATATATTGCTGGGGCCTCCCTAAGTAGAGCAAGGAAACACTGGTTGTTATCAAAGGATTACAGAGCTCTCTGTACCCTACTCCCTATTGTTTTACTCTTTCTGTGCTCCCCCTTCCTTCCAGAAACATTTCCATGAAGATTCACATTTTAAGACTTGAAAAACGCACCCTGGCAATACTGCACTGCAATGAACGGAAAACAGAGCGCTTAACATCAGTTTTCAACAGAGCTCTATTATAGATATCTGTAAATATCTGCATTAATCCGGAGACCGAGCAGCCAACTGTAAGGATGGACACTCCTAGACTCACTGTCTTGCAGACACTACTTCACAGCTTATCCCCATCACAAAGCCACCACAGACTGTGGGTCCACCACCATCAACAACGCCCAGACCTCATGTCTGGAGAACAACGAAAGAGCTGTTCATCTCTAAAGTCTCTGCCAAGACTTGCCAATGAAGCTGCCTAGGAGTATTTGTGAGGAGGGCATTCGTCAAATAAAGACTGAGACAAGGCCGAGTTGATCTTGCCTAGGCAAAAGCAACAAGAAGCTCTCAGGCAAAATAAAATAAATAATGCAGCAGTTGGAAGCTGCACCTTGTGCAAGAAAGAATAGCTACAAGGTCAAGGATGGTTTTGAAGGACATGCAGCCCAAGGACACACCCCATCAGGGAGGATATGCACAGGTCACCTCAAAGGGGAACCTATGCAAAGACAGTCAAGTCTCAGTATAACACGCCCTGCTTGCAAGGAAGCCCTGCTTATAAATGGTTCTTGCTGTTAGGATTGTTTTATCAATTGTATATTAACAAACCCTTTTATAGGACAAGCTAATACAATGAACTTCTCTGATCCCATGGAGGTTTATTCATTACGATGAAGTTATACGTTACACTGTGTTCTAAAACAAATCTATACAGTTCAGGTGGACTGGAGTTCTGGATTCCCTTTGAGTTACCAAAGGATTTAAGACAACTAGGAGTTTTTAAAAATTATTCAGCGAAGAACAAGCCCCTAGGATTAAAACCAGAAATGGGCTTAGTAGACTTGCATACGTTTGATTTTTCAAGAAGATGGGCAATGTCACCAGAGGGAGACTTCCAACATATAAATGGAATTAATTTTGGTCATGCCTCCTTTAAATAAATAAGGTCCTAAATCCCAGGTAGATAAGGCATCCCTGTCCAACCTACCTTTCCAATTTCTGCTGCAGAACTGTTATCTGGTCCTTCAGCTTCCTGATCTCTGCTCTTTTCGTTTGGATGAGTTCTCTGTTTCTATACAAGTACCTACACAAAAAATCCATCCAGAAAGTGATTTTGCATGAGGGGTGTGTGTGGGGGGTGTATTTAAAGCCTTCATCTTACCTCATACGTTAATTCTGTCAGGCCAACACAGTCCTGCCACACCCCCTCCCTCTAAAGCATGAATTTTGAAATATAATATGGTTTCATAATAGCTCACCTGTCCATGTAAACAATCTGGGGAAATTCTAATTTGCTGTGAATCTTCTCTGGCTGTCCCAGAGATTGGTTGAACTCAAACCGGGAGAGTTCAAAGGTCAACACTGGTGGGAGCTTTGTAAACCAGCGCTGTAATGTAAGCAGAAATGCCCAGAACAGGGCAGATTTTGAGAAGACTGAATGGCATTCTACGTCAACAAGTAACCCTCTGACCTCAAATCTTTCATCCTTTTTACACAACATACGGGGTCAATGAACGTAGAGTTAAACTGTAATTTTACAAAAGTCGAGATACTGCCACCATGGACACCTGATTAAACAGTACGAAGGAAGTCAATGTGCGATGTCAAACATGCTCCGATTGATAGACTACAATTCAGACAGGATAAGCTTGTGGATACTACACTCAATCACTGGATAAAGGTGCTCTAAAAGATCCATGTAAGTTCTGGACCAATAATTCTTCCTCCTTATCAAAATGCAGCAGGACTTCTTTAATCTCAAGTCACATTTCTAGTGAAGGGCAATAATATTAATCTGCCTAGAGAAATGTTGCCCTGGATCATACCTCTTGAAAGAAAATTCAGGCCAACATCTTTAAAAACCGTTGGGAAGCCAGAGAGGAAGCAGGCTTCCAATTAACCCAACTGTGCATCAGGCTCTAAAATGTTCCCCCCCCCAATTTCACCAAGTTGCAGTCGGCAACAGCAGCACTATACTCTCTGCCTTCTGCTGCCCCATCAATAGTCAGGAATTTGAATAAGACTTGTCAGCATCCCTTCCTTTCCTTACTGCTTAGCAAAGGTTTTAAAGGGAATAAAGATAGGAGTGAACACCAGTTGGCCAGTCTTTTCCACTGCACACCATTTTCCACTATGCCGGTCCCAACAAAAACATGTCACAGCTTTTTCTGAACAAAAACAGCCAACCATGGGGAGTTTATTCCCAATTCAGAAGGGCCTTATTGGTAAGCGGTTTGCTCAACATTCCCATCTCCTGTTTAACCCGGCTTCCTAAGGAAAGACGAGTTATGCAATCACCTGGTCTGCCCCCCCCTCCACCCACCCCCATTAACACCACTGATTCCACAGGACAATTTCAACCAGATTTGGCACACTGTGAGAAGGTCCAAAGATAAGGATCCCAAATATCATAACCGGCATGCTAGAGAGCAGATAGGGTTCCTTATGTAGCAAAAAATAAAATAAAATAAATTCTATTGGACTTCCATTGAGCTTTGTCTTCCCTAAGGAACCCAGGCTTCATTAGGTCTGGTGTTTAATGCACCGAACCGTGTTTACGTTTAAGCCTCAGAAACGCATCTTTTGGGTTCTGGGATAACACAAAGCTTTCTTTTCACACCCCTCTGAGCTATCTGTAGTCATCTGGTATCCAAGTAGGGGGCTGGACTGAATGATCCTCAAGATCCTTTCTAACTCCAAGATTCTGTCTTAACCTTGACAGCAACTCCCTTCATGTTATTTTCTAACAGTCCTTTTTAACAGCAGTTTCACCTCCAATTTTTTTTATAAAAAGCAAGAACATTCAGCTCAGCCACTCCTGGCTCCACTTTTTCCACAAATGTAAGCAACTTATGAGTGTCTCATGATTTTAAAATGATTAAAAAGCAAAATCATAAAGTCAGCAAATGAGAGAAAGATATATACTGCGGGGGGTGGGGGGGGGAGAGGAGAGAGGAATATTCCAAAACTCATACCATAGAGTTAAGCACTGTACTTTTACCCTCTGAAACTATGGAGGCAGTGGTTCTCACACTACTCAGGTACAGGTAGGCTTCAACAGAAAGAGAGACACTTTATCACACTTACACATCAGAAGTAGACACCTTAAAAAGGTAAACTGAAGCAGGATACATTGGACAAAGATTTTATAAATAAACTAAAGTTTAAAAGCCTAAATATCGCCTGACAGTTACATCTGACAGACCTGACTGAATGTGAAAAGATTTTTGTTAGGCAATGAAGGTTTTGTGCAGTCACAATTTTAAAAAGTCAAGCTATAGTAAAACGTCCCTATGCTGCACTGATTGTAGGACACAATGTGTAAAACCAACCTCTTGTCCATACTTCACTGACTGATCAGAAGGGAGCGGTTGATCACAAGGCAGCGGCTCAATCTCCCTCTCTATCATGGCCCCTTCCAAACACTCGATCAAGTTCCGGTAACCGTTTACCTGCAGGGGATACTGGCCAAAGGTTTCTATCTTGGAAAAGGTCTTGCCTGAGTAAGGAGGAGGGGGGGGGGGAGGAAAAAAAATCTATTTCAAAGAACAGAGGATGCTTCTCTACACTTCTTTTGGCACAAATACAGATATGGATGTTTTTCCATCAAATGCAATCGATTCTCATTGCCAGCACAAGATCTAGTAGAATGTTGTGAAAGATCTCGTAGAAGACAAACTGCTGGGACATTAATTTCTGACAGCTGACAACATTCTCCAGAGGCAAGACCCTTTCCCAGCTTTATATTATATAAGTAAGCTGTCCAAGGACACAAATCTTTGGAGAAGAACACATTTTATATTATAATATTCACCAAGTCTTATCTTTATGTAGTTGTCTCATCTGGTTCTTCACTATTACAGGAAGCGTACAGATAATTTCACTTAGAATCTTCAACAACATACCATGCTACCGAATCCTATTCTCTTTTCACCACCCTACTGAGGTATCACCATACTAAATGGAGTTTAAAACCAAAAATTCTCAAACTCACCCTCATGAATTCCTTCAGTCAGGTAAGTTCCATAAAAAAGCTGCACCATAGGGTTTTCAGATTTGTCTTGGGGGCTGTTGCTTCAGAAAAGAAAAAGTATTTCTTTGGTTAGAAAATGAGGTTCACTAGTACATTCTAATGGCTTTCACAAGAGCTGTTCCAAACAAGAATGATTATTCAAGGGCATCCACAATAGCCGTTTAAATGTCCAATAAAAACTTACTAAAAATTGTCCAGTTCCCAAAACTGACAGAACGAGTGATGCAAGTTTAAATCCTCAGTTAAGAGAGTTATTACTTCTACTACTATGTTCTGGCTACAGATCATAAAAATAAATACTAAGTGAGAATTAACATGCAGGCCTGAACAGGGATGTTCAAAAGTTTCTTTAGTCATCCTGAACTGAAGCACAAGAATGATAATCTAGAGGCAAATACTTGTAATTACACCACGTATTTATAAAATGCTTTTCATCCAAAGATCTCCAAACGTTCTGTAAGCATTAACATCCCGATCATGTAGATGTATACATTAAAGCCCCAAAGTGAAACGACTTACCTAGCTGTACAGTGACAGCCAGAGTTAAACCCAGGGACTCCAAGCCCCATTTAAAATATGGTCCGTTCTGAATGTCAAAAATCTTTTGTGCTTTAAAAGTTGTAACACCTAAAAACAAATGTAAGAAGCTACGACAGCTCATGTAGCGAAACCTGGACTGTTCTTACCCCGATTTATATTGTCACACACTACAGACTAATGCACCCACTAAATATGGATTTATTCCACCACGTACAAAACCCAAGCTATAAAGGCATGCATTGCTGAATAATCCATACTGAAGAGTTCCCCAAAGGCTTATGTTCCCCATGGCAGTGCTGTTCAAAAGCACACATCTAGACCAAAAAGACGGTTGTAAACATGTAATGTTGAATGCTCTTGCAAAGGCTTTATCCTACCCCATTCAGTGAGGAATTGGGAGACTAATTCCTGCCCTAAGACTCAACAGGTCATATAAGAAGCTATTCTATTTCTCTGGAAGAATGGAAAAAACGTAAAAATGATGAAAACTCACATTACATTCACAGCCAGCTGGAATGCGTCCTCCAGCCAATCCAGCAGTTTGTGTGTAAATTCACTCACATCTTGCTAGAGAACAGGAAAAAAAGGGAGAGTCAAAGGCTGCACCAAGAAAATGCTTTTATACAAACCACATTTATAATTGCATAAATTTCCAAAGCAACCACATCTCTCCTTTAACTGAAGCAGCTACATTCCTATTTTAGTCCAGTAGCAAGACGCCATCCACTAGGCAAAGAGTTAACCAGATGCATGGCAAGGAAATCATGTCATTGTGTTCTTGTTAATGTAAATTTATTTCACTTTAAAAGGTGGCTTTACAGAAAGCAACAGCACCATTAGCAAAACATGGTTGTAGACATGCAACAGCATCATTCTGAAGAAAAAGAGATTGTATCTATTTCACCTGCTGCTCCTCAGGTGATCGGAAAGCACCCTTTAGAAGTTCCAGCGCTGCAGTGGGGTCAACAAATTTACGATGGGTTCCTAGCATCAATGAGAAGAGACACTGAAGTTCCTGCATGAATGCGATATTTCTCTTTTCCTGTTTCAGAAGGAGGGGGGACATTAAGTTATTTATTTTTCAAATGTATATGCCGCCCTTCCCACAAGGGCTCAGGGTGGCTTACAACAACACAACAATAAAAATTCACACAATAAAATACTCCCTCCCACCCCTCAAAATTCCCACCCTTCTCAATAACCCAACCAACCCTCATCCCCCACCTGCCAAATGCCCTTCCAAATAAAGAAGTTTTACACCGTCTCTGAAAAATGCTCAGGCTCAAACAAACCACCCAGGGAAGGGAATAGCATACATTTACAGCGATTCAAGAAAGCCACCAACTCAGGAGTTGGTCTGTAACACTCCACTCACACACACGTATGAAAAGGTAAATTAGCAGAGACAGCACAACAGGTACCAGAATGGACAAATATGGGCAAAGCTTTCATTAGGAAGCCAGTTCCTTACGCTGGATACAAGATCTTGGAAACAGATTTGGTATCTCACAGAAACGCGCAGAATAGAAGTTTATGGGCATAACCCAAAACCAGCAACACTGGACCACTCCCATTTGGTCTGGGTCCCAGTTTCCCAGCCAGGGAAGGCTCCACTCCTTAAAATGTCACACAACATGCAAGGGTGAAGGCACTCGCCCCTGTATTGGATGCAGCCCTCCTCTTGCCAAACTCCACCATGCCAGGGCTCTGAAGGACTCCCACGTCCAGTGCTTTCCAAAGAGGGGAAAGCAACAGTCTGGAAGAAATGCCAGAAGTAACATGGCACCCTGAAGCGAATGCCCTGTTCTAAAATTCCTGGGTCCCACACACATTAGAAACACTGAACGTGGCAGGAAAGAGGATTGGGGGCAGTACACCTGCAAGTCCATCATGGGGTATCTAGAGTAACCACAGTAGGTTTAGTCCCATTTTCTCTATTAAGAGACAAGGGACGCTTCAAGCATTTCTAGTTCATCAGCAATAACCACCAGGAAGATGGAGTAAGACAGTTTCAGATTCTCCAACATGGGCTGCCTGACGTTTCCTCCAGACCACATTCGTTCTGCCAAGAGAAGTGAATAGCATAACAGACCAGCAAACACCATGACACTCAGGAAAAACTTACGTTGCGGCTTTGGCACTTTTCAAGTACGCTTTGTGGAAGAGAATAACCGAGAACCAGCCTCCGAAATTCTGGCAGCTGGAAGAGAGACTGATAGAAATAAAACAAGGTTAAAGGGCATCCATTGCCTGGGATGGTCAATCAAGAGTCGAGAGCCTGGTCTCATCTCAGTTCTCACTGTTCTTACCAGAGGCTTACCACGCTCCACCAGTGCACACGGCCACAACAAAACCTTTACCTGTCCAAGGTTTAAACAGTGTAGCATAGCAGATATGGTGTTGGACTTGCACCCAAGAGACCAGGGTTCAAATCTCACCTTCACCATGAACTCAATGGGTGGCCTCAGGCACGTCCCACAGCCACTCTTGGCCTCAGCTCCCCATCGTTATAGGAACCACCATGAACTGTCGTGAGAGCGAACCAGAGCAGGATGAGCACGGGTCGCATTATAGAAATGCTTATTATTATTATTGCCAGCACCCCAAGCCAGGTCACTGCAGCAGAGAGAAGCAGCTCTGCCAATATTTCCTCCACGCCTGGGCACCACTTACGTTGCTATAAAAAGAGCTTGAAAAGCCAAGTGTTATGTTTCCCTTTCTGCTGTCCTCCTCATTTATCTGATCACTAATAATGCACTCTAGCTACTTTATTTTTTTGTAAATAGTTTGGGTATCTAAGCCACTGTCCTCCATTAACTGGAAATGTAATACATAAAGGGTTCTGGATACAGCAGTCATTCCAGTAAAATGACATCACTACTTCCCCATTCTGGATCATGTTATTTAAATACACCATGATTCGAAGCTCACATTTGTTTGCAAGTCTTATCTTCACAGGAATTTTGCCATGGCTAAACCCATCAGCTTCACTTCTAGAGAAAGCAAAGTCATTTTTGTTTGCAAGTTGAAGCAGAACACTGTGGGGAACCAAACTTTAATGCTGAAAGAAAGTATCCACAAAATACTGCACACAAACATGTAGCAACCTTCTAATATTAAGATACAGGTATTACTAAAGAAAAGGGGTCCACAAGAAAATGGGGGAAGGGACGACACCTGGGTTCTCTTTCTAGCTCTGCCACGGACTTACTTACGCTACCTTGAGAAAGTCAGCTAAACCCTTTCCACTACAGTGCCCACTGGCTAAACAGAGACATTATTTGCTTCACAGACATACTGCAAGGTTTTCTTAATGATCAGTAAAGCTCATTGCCATCTTGAGACTGAAAGCGCCACAGACAGGCAAGCTTTTATTAACAACCTCTTACCTGTATGACAGCACTGAACCAACAGGTATTTCCGATGTTCTTCATCCCTACCGGCCAGTCATCCGCTCGCCTCCATTCCTGCTGGGCAGAGCTCTCCCCCCAAACCTCACAGCGTTTCCTTTTGGAGCAATGTTTGCTTTCAGCAGAATCTGCCTCATGGGCCCTGCAATGTCACATCATGAGAGTCTAGCTGCCTTATAATATGGATTAAAAAATGCATACCATCAAGCAACCTTGTTCCCTTGGGCACTTCTAGAACAAGACTCAAGGAACGGATCATAAATGAGCCACAAAACATTTAGCTTACACCCTGGCAGAGCGCGCTGGGTCAGCGTTTCTGATACTGGCTTTTATACTGCAGTAGAGCCTAGTTTGACTGATGGGGTAATTGGGGCCCTGTTGCGCTAGGAAGCGTGTTAACAAATGTCCGGTTCCTTCTTCGAAGAGCTTCCATGCTTAGAGACAACATGTGACCGGTGGGGGATAAACCAGTCAAGCAAACGGGGTCGACTCGAGGCAACCGGGAGGTTGAAGTAGCCGGACAACGAGCGTACTTGCTCAGAGGCTAGCTGCCTGCATAATTAACATGGACAGCATGCTATACTGAGGCCGCTTTTAAACGAGATACTGAAAAGCGCTTCCTGAGTCCCGCTTTGAGAGAAAAGCCACGCGGGGAGCGTGTAAACACTCCTCCGCGCGGCTTTTTTCTCAACGTGAGGCTCAGGAGGCGCTTTTCAGTGCCTCGTTTAAAAGCGGCTTAAGAGAGATAAATCCAGTAAGCATGAGGCCTCTGGGGATCCCCAGGCCTAGGAAAAAGCACAAGAAAACCTACCCATTCGTCGGCTTTTTAGGATCTCTTTCCCCTGCTCGAGCTTCTGGAGACTCTAGTAAACTAAGAGTAACTGCCGCCTGAAGATTGTCTTTGTTATCCGGAGTTTGATCAATGGCATCTTAAAAAAAGAAGTAGGTCATCATCAGCTTTACATCAGAAAGATGAAAAGGTGTTTAAAAAGGGCAAAGGACCAAAGATTTTATTATTATTATTTTACCAACAGTTTGAGCTCCTAGAAGTCAATTTGCCCAGTGTAGCAGGGTCAGACTGGGGGCCTGAGCCTGGTTGTTTAAAGAGGATAACACCAGCCTGGGAGGCAACACACAATAATGCAGTAACATGCCTCAGCTGGGTCTATTTATTCATTTATATATTTTATTTATCATTACCTAATATCCTGCCCCCACCTGCCACTGGCAGCTTGGGGCGGCTTACAAATTAATATATAAACCATAAAATCCAAAAAATAAAAATACATATAAAGATACAGTATAAATCCACAATCCACACAAAGTCTCAGAGTTAAGTCATCCCACCCACTACCCGTCTCCTCCATCAAATGCCTGACGAAACAGCCAGGTCTTACACCGACGTTGAAAGGAAGGGAGATCCGGGGGACAAGCGAACCCTCTGCCGGAAGGGTTCCACAGCCGTGCCACTGCCACGGAGAACACCCTCTCCAATGTCGCCACCCAAGAAACATGGGGGACCTCGTGCAGCCCACCGACTGCAAAGGTCACTCCAGGACCCGGGGGGTGAGGCGGTCCTGCAGGTAAGTGGGGCCCAGACCATATAGTTTTATAGGTAAAAACCAACACCTTGAATCAGGCCCGGAAGACTATAGGCAGCCGGTGCAGCGAGAGATGCAGCGCGGTGTGTTATATGCTCACGGCAGCCAGTCCCCATCAGGAGACAGGCCGCTGCATTCTGCACCAGCTGCAGTCTCCAAACCATCACCAAGGCTAGCCCCACATAGAGCGCATTACAGTATTCCAATCTAGAGGTGATGAAATCATGGATGATAGTGGCAAGGTCAGAGTCAGAGATCTACGGCCAAAGCTGCATACCAGATGCAACTGGGAGAAGGCGCTCATCGCCAGAGCATCTGTGGTGCAGCTCCTTGCCACCTGTGCATACAAGTGAAGCTGCAAATCGAGGAGCAGCCCCAGACTATGAACCTGAGGAACCAAGGAGAGGCGAACCCCATCAACAATGGAAGCCTTCAAACCTTCGGCCCTAGCCACCAGCATTACCTCCATCTTGTCAGGATTCAGCCTCAGATGGCTCACCCTCATCCAGTCCCCCACAGTCTCCAAACATCGAGTAAGCACCAAGACTGTCAAGCCAGGCCCAGCTGAAAACGAGAGGTAAAGTTGGGTGTCATCAACATATTGATGACACCGAACACCAAACCCTCTCATGGCCTCACCCAAAGGCTGCATATACACGTTCAACAAGAGAGGGGACAGAATAGATTCTTGCGGACCAACACATGAGATCCTGGAAAGATGAAGAACAGTCCCCCCGCACCACCTGCCGAGTTCTCCCGGCCAGGAACAAGTGGAACCATTCAATAACAACTCCGCCCACCCCAGCACGGTCACACAAGGTAGTCACCAACATCTCATGGTCAACAGTGTCAAAAGCAGCAGACAGATCTAAAATCCAAAGGGTCAAATGGCCCTGATCTAACTCACAGCGAACTTCGTTGACCAAGGCCACGCACGCAGTCTCGGTGCCGTAACCAGGATGGAAGCCAGACTGCGAGGGATCCAGAAAACTGACCCGGTCCAGATGCCCCTGAAGCTACTGAGCCACCACCCGTTCCATAACCTTCCCTAAAAAGAAGGTTAGATAGAGACTGGCCGATAGCTGGCAAGGGAATCATCGAAAGTGATGGCTTTTTGAACAGTGGTCACACTATGGTCTCCTTGAGGCACCCAGGGACCCTGCCCTCCCGAAGGGAGACACTGACCATCCCCGCCAGCAATGGCCCCAGTATCTCCCTGCTGGCCTTAACCAGCAGGAGAGGGCAAGGATCAGCTCACAAGATGTGGCTCTAACTGCCCCAAACACATTGGGAATTGCCATATGGGCTTTTGTTTTATAGAAATTGTTCTTTATGAATTGATTTTAACATGTAAGAGATAAAGTTGAAGCAGACTTTATATTTTATTTTTTTGTACCCCTCATATGTACGCTTAGGAGTTTAGGGTATTTTTATCCTGTATTTTTGGTATGTATGTTCATTGTTTGTTTGTATGTTTATTGTCTAGGCTATAGCGAAAGCTGAGCCTTAATAAACTAAACTAAACTGCCCCCAACACATCCCCCGCCTCAGCGGGCAACACCAACTAGAACAGATCCCACAAAACCGGATAAGCTGGGGCATCCGTAACCTCTGGTCCTCCCACCGTACTAAGTGCAGCGTCAAAGTCATGGAGAATGCAAGCCATTTTATCCGCGAAATAGTCAATAAACCTGTCACAGTGAGCACTGGGCGATTCCAGTTCCAGGTGGAGACAGACTGGACTGACCAGTCCCCTCCCCACCTGGAAAAGTTCAGCTGGACGTAACTTGGCGGATGCTATGACGGCAGCAGAAAAACCCTTCTTTGCGGTGTGCACAGCCGCCACAAACTAGTTCTATGCCGCAATTGATAATCTTTAGCATGGGTATGATGCCACTGTCGCTCTAACCGCCTCCCGACCTGCTTCAGCCAGTACAGGTCTTACGTAAGCCACAGGGACCTGTACCGCCGATGATCAGGGAACAAACGCCTGGGAATCGACCAGTCGATGGCCTCGGCTAACAAGGTATTCCAGAAGGCCAAGAGGGCATCGAGTGACCAGCTGTCGAGATTGGAGGGTATTTCCCCATGAGCATTCCTGAACCTATCCAGTTCCAGAAGTCTCTAGGGGTGAACCAACCGAGCAAGTTCAGCCCCTTTCCAGGGGCGAACATGCACCAGGAGACAGGCCCATATGAGGTAATGATCTGTCCGTCTAGCCTCCAGAGTTGGGCAACTAAGTGTCTGAGGAGGGCCGGCTGAGCCGGGTGTGGCTGAGGCAGCCTTACGCATAGAAAAACTAAGGGGAGCCTTGTCTCCCTCGGTCGAGAGAGAGACAAAGAGAGGGAAGACTCTGGGAGGGCTCTGCCTCTACAGACAGAGGACCTGGCACAGGAGGGACTGTGTCTAGCCAGGAAGGTCCAAGTAAAAGAAGGTAACCAGGGACTATCAGTGCCTGGCTTTATTTAAATTTATTTATTGATAATATTTTTAAGCTTTAAGAAGGGACTGTGCCTAGCCAGCGGGAGACTCCCCATGTGGATGAACTGTACCTGCAGATATACCCATGATGGACTACAAGTGGACACTGTGACTAAAGGACACCTTGACAAAGATCCTGAGTGGGCTGGGGTCTTTGGAGCAGGAGCCTGAAGACACTTACCCAGGGCCCAGTTACCCCCTAAATATGCAGGTGCTTAAACAGAACTTAACCCTAGCAAGTTGGACATGTCCACTGTACTAATCTGGCGTTGGAATCAAACCCCAATTAAGCGATAAATTAAAAAACAAGGGGGCTGACAGGTGGGTTCTAACTGACCTGAGAGGGGTACAAAAGAGTTAATTAAACTTTTTAGCAAATTTCTACCACTCCATACGCCATGACTTTGTCAGCCATAATGTGCTCAATTGCTCTGTGGTGTTTCATGCCCCCCTTGTCATTTTTTTTAATTTAAGGTTTATATTCTGGTGCTGCTGGGGGTCAGTTTGACCCCAATTGAAGTGCATGGGAAACTGAAAGTACTATGCAGCCTAGGGTGCTGAGGGTAATGTAGACCCACACAATGCTGTTAAAAATAAATAAATGTTTATTATTTCTTTAAATGCTTAAACCAGAACCTGTTCTTTCCTTTTCTTGCAACAAATGGAAATAGAAAGAAATATAGCATTGTGTCTGTTTTCATTAATGACATTTTTGTGTGTACAAAAATATCACTAAAAATGCTTTTGAGGGTCTATTACCCTAAGCTAAAGAATCACTTTACAAATAAAACATAAAATTGAGTTGTATATTTCTTTGCAGTTATAAATACCTTACTGGTGTGCACCTTCAACTTTGTTCTTTTCATCATAGCTGTTTGAAGAGTTCATTTGAAAAATACTTACCAATCAACCATATGGGGTCGTTTGGACCCCTCCATTTACTTGCTAAGTGACTCTTTTGGACAGTAAGAGTCAACATTAACATTGACCTTTTTGCAGTAAGGTTGCTATCTAAAGGCAGATATCAGACTTCATGGAGCCATCTCAGAGGAATACAAAGATAATTAGAATCACTAATTGCTTGCGAAACACTTGGTACACCAGTGGAAAACTCAGCTGCTATTTGTTTGTAGTTGCTAGTGTTAACATTATGGTCATCGTGGGGTGTTACTAACCCCTGCTGCATTTTGTTTTATTCCTATTCCTGTCCTCCCACCACAAAATCTTGATACAGTGTGAATTTTTTTCTAGACAGCTGATGTCCTTTTCAAATTAAAGCAAACATTAATGATCAAAATTTCCTTATGCTTTGATTAGCGCTGCAGTTCAGACCAGTCGAAATGAACGAACTAAGGACCAGTCGCTGTCCTGTACGAAACAGGAATTTCAATTCTTAGCCTAAATGTTAAGTACCGACATCACTTTAGAGCGATGCTAGGTTTTAGCTGGGCGTTTACAAAAGGAATTTGAAACAGGCACTGAGTAACGTTGTTCCAAACAGCTTTGAGAAAGCTCAGACATGCAAGACCCCATTTTATGGGTTACCTACTTGGGGGAAGAGGGGGTCATCAGGAAAAGCAGCAGCTCTGAAACAGGTGTGCTTTTAATAGCAGCAAGGTGGAATGCAAATGGTCTGAAGCCTCCAAGCTCTCTCTCAGATCTTAGCACACCGTTTCACCTAGTCCGCTAATTTTTGTAGTGCATGAGACCCCTCAGCTTGGGACTGTGTGGTTTTGGCTGCAAGTTTCTCTCCCAGTTACTTAAGAGAAAATCTTCCTGCTATTTGATATTCTTTTTCAATCCCTGTAACTTATTTAAACAGCTCCCAGTCTCTAAATTCACAGCAGTTTGGACACAACTGCTCCTTCGGGACTTTTGTCCATAGGCTACAGGAGAGTCATTGACATTACTTCACCTCTGCAACAACACTAGACAGAGCCACTACTTGGTCTCAACATGCTGTTGAAATGTGATGAAGCGGGCTCCTCCCAGGAGTTAGAAATACTCATTTGATCCCTACATTTTTGCAGCATGGCTACCAACCCCCTTGAGATACACCCTTCTGGCAAATTCTTCTGGCAAAAACAAGCTCTAGGCATGCCTTTGTACCTAGAAAGTCCATTCAGCAGCCTTCACTCCCAAGCCTGGCTTACACTCAAGGAAATTTCTTTCTAATCCCCCAGTGGGTGAGTTATCTCCTGTCTTAAAATATCAGTACTTGCATTCGGTAGGATAATTGTTGCTGAAGGGACACAAGTGGGGATGTTCTCATCAATATGATTAGATGTATATATAAAGTGCTTTGCCTCAGGATATCTTGCTGCAGTGAATGCCACTGATTAGCTATGTATCAGGTGGAAAACTATTTCCTTTCTGCAGTTTTGAATTTCAGTTTCATTAACATCCCTTTGGTCTTGTATCATGAGAACACATGAACAGGAGTTCTCACTTTAGCTTCTCTACAGCATCTCCTCTCTTAGGAGCTGCGATGGTTACAACCGATTCCTCTAATCATGGGCACAGTCTGCATGACACCTTAGACCAGGGACAGGGAACTTCTTCCCTTCCTGCCAAGGGACGCTTTGAAAATTAGAAGAAGCTCGGAGAGTCACATACAAGTTGGGGCGGGGATGCTTAATGGGTGTGCTCAGATCATGGATCTGTGCCATACATCCATCCCCTCTCCTTGTGTACTTGCTCTCAGATCTGCTTCCTTACCCTGAGCACATTGTCAGCGCTAGGGGGTAGTAACTGAATCCTGTGGCCAGCTCCAGAAAGCGGTAAGGGGCCACATAAAATCTAGCTGTGGGCTGCATTTGATCCCCAGGCCTGAAGGTTCCACGTCCCTGGGTTAGACTACGAGCCCCTTCTAATTTCTGTTCCATCTTTTGGGGAAGACTGACCAGGAAAGAATTATTCCAGGTAAAGACAAACCACTTACTAGTTGGCAGCTCTTTCCCTGCAGCACTCCCCTCGCAGTCACATGGTTCCACAGCAAATGCTTCTTGGCCTGGCTCTTTAACACATTCCTCCATGAGAAAGTTGATGGCTTGCGTTAGGTCACCATTTGCTACCTAGCAGGGGGGAAAAGAAAGAGCAACACACAGTCCAGATCCATCAACCTAGGACTCTTGTATATGTTAGAAAATGGGCCATGGCAAAAGCCCGTGCCGACAATAAACTACACTAAACATTAGAAAATATTAAGATTAACAAAGTTAATGTGAAAAGATAGGAGACAAAGGGGGCAAACTTAAACCTGCGTGCACGGGCGCATACAAAACGGGGAACCATTTGTGCATGCGTCCTATTCCCCGTACTGGGGATCCGCACGGGATGCACTCGGATGGGGAGGGGGTGAGTGTAGCTTAGAATCACGTGCGCCAATTTGAGGATCAGCCCCACTGTTTGCCCTTGGCCAAGGAGACACAAGAATGAAAGAGGAAATGTCTTAAGCCAACAAACTTTGGGCTTCCTGGATTCAAAGCTGTAGGCTGCATTAGCACAACTCCAGTTCCCTTCTTCCTGAGAAGACCTATATAGGTTGAAACATGTTGGTTGAAATGTTGGATCAAGACTTTTAAAGAAGGAATTCCTATGGAAGAAATTTTGGATTGGACCTATCCTCATATTATTGAATGTGGTTGAAATATTATTAGCATTATTATTATAAGCATTTATATAGCTCCAGGGATGTGCCTGGTGCGTTACAAAATATGGACTTTATTACTCACATTTTGATATATGGGGATGGATTTGCAGCATTGTCATGTAGTTATTATCTTTACTGTCATTTTCATATTTATGGTATTGTAAAACAAAAGATTGTTTATATGATCTATGGTACCTTGTTTTCTATGTGATATTTTGCATTAGCACAACTCCAATTCTCTTCAAAACGATCACAATTCTCACAAGATCCAAGTCAGCAAGGTAACCCAAGCCTTAAGTAGAGTTAGGTCAAGTGAACTACACACGAGATTATGTAGTACATTAGTTCCTTGCCTAGATGGGTCTTTAGGAACTGTGGTGCGTCTGGGCAGGATACGGGGCTGTGCATTCATTTATCTCATCAACAGCTATAGAGCTGAGTCAAGGAACTACAAGACTCGCATGTTAATTACCTACCACTGCACATGGGGAAAAGGCTTACATGCTCTTATGTCTAGGGAAGACTTCCACCTCTCAAAATCATCACCTTTTAATTCCCTTGAGACTATTACTTCGCAGCAATTGCCACCTGAAGAAACATTCAGGGGGTTGGTTGGTTTGCTTAAAATGCCTTTGCGTGCACGGTCAGCACAAACAACCTTACCACTGATATGCCTCAAGAGAACAGTTTGTGACGAGTGCAGACCAGATAATCTTAGCCCTGAACCACTACCCCAGTTTATAAATCACAGCAGCAACTAAGTGAAGGGATATTTTTTGGACATGCATTCTTTCCTCCCACTGCACGAGAGCATGCCTGTGCCTCGGCTTTAAAGCACGGCATTGTAGCCAACTCTTTCAACAAAGCCATACAGCTGAAAGGGCAAACTGCGAGTCCAGGCTTGATGCTTCAGCTAAGCTAGACTTCTGAAAGTGGTTTGCCTGGGGAAGGGGGCACAGCAGTAAAGAGAGACTTATTTTTCCCCATGTAATGCATCATGTTGTGTAGCATGTGTGAGAAAGCCTGCATTTACGAAATGGCAACGACGTTTCTACAGAATGGCGCTTTTAGCCAAACCACAACTTTATAACGTTTCTGATGTTTTGAAAAACTTCATAGACTACTACATTTGTTTTGAAATGCAGATGAATTGTTATTAGTGGCAGAGTTACTTCCTTGGGCTACACTCATCATACATTATGGATCACTAGGTTCTTCAAGGTAAAGCAGGGATGGGGAACCTTGGGTGGGGAGCAGAATGCGGTCCATGGCAAGATTGTATGTGGCCCCTTTCCAGATCCTGTATAATTTATTTATTTATTATTATTATTTAACATACACATACCCCGCTCTTCCGCCGCCACGCGGCAGCCCAGATATGGCCCCATGAGCTACGGGTAAGAGAGCAGAAACGAGGGACACACACACAAGGAGAGCGGATGGATCCATGGCACCGAGTCATCCTAAGCGCACTGCCCCCAACCTCGATGCAACCCTCAAAGCTTGTAATCATTTTCAAAGTGGCCCCTAGGAGGGAAAAGGTTCCCCACCCTTGACATAAAGGGAGCTAGAAGTAACAAATTAAACTTTGTTCACCCCCTACACACAGAGCCTCGTTCTCTACTGCGTATCATCTACTGTTCTGGCCAGTCTAATATCATGCATTTCAGATCAGGGTGTTTTTCAACCTATTGAAAGTTACACACAAATTAGAGCTTCAACTAGCACACATCAAGACAAAGGTGGCAGAAATTTCCCTTTAAAAACAGAAGAGCGAGGACATTTGCAGTATCTCTGCAAAGCATACTAACCTTCAGGGCTGCACGAAGGAATGACGGCTCCTGGATTCCTGTGATCTCTTGCAACTGGTTTAAGAGCATTTGGCAGGTCTACATTAAAAAAGGACAGAAAGTGCATGTCAAAACTGAACACTGACAGAGAAACACACCAGGTTTTGATGGTTCCCGCTGGAGGTACATTTAAGCTTATGTCACTAAAGCTGTGACAAGACACAATCTGAGATAATGACATCATACCACACTTCAAAACATTTTGTGTTTCTTTCAGATTGTGAGCCTTTTTTAGGGAAAGGCAGGATAAAAATTTAAACAACTAAATAAAAATTACTTATAAATATAGAAGAATTCATGTTAGGTTTGACTGAGAAGAAATGGTGCCACTGTACCAAAGGGGTAGAGAGAAACTGATGTTCCATGTATTAACTCCTTGCAAAAAGAGGCAGCATTTGCAGCAAGACATATAAGGAGCACAGAGAATTAGTATGGGTTTGAGGAGGGCTATTTTAAGCCTGGTGGTGCATGCCATTTGCGTGTGTCACTTCTCACAACAAGGTGTCAGACACACACACGCAGGACGTTAGGACAAGAGCTCTTTCCCTCCCCACAAGCCTCTGTGCCATTCTTGAAATTTAATAAATAAATATGTATAAATAAATAAATAAATAAATAAAATCTTCATAAACAAACAACAGGATCAAGCAGAAGTTTGTTGCCAGGACATAGGTAGTTTGAAAGAAGTTCTACACTAAAGATATTGATGTACAATTTCACGCAGGGTTCCTCACGGCTGTTCTCTAACACCCTCTTGTAGGTGCCAACAGGCCCAGGTTTCCCCTCTGAGCAGCCAATTCTCACCAAGTCCTCACCCTCAACTCAGACACCAAGTCTTATCTGAAATCATCTCGGCAATGGAACCATAAAAACACCTCCAGCATCTTCAAACTAAGTTTTCTTCTGCCCCAAAGTTAAGACACCCACTCTGTAGCAGTTTTATGTTCTTAACTAGCCGCTGGCTTCCGCCTAGCAGTCAGGGGGGACCACCACAAATTCCTCAAGTACCTAAGCGCACACCATCTTCCTAGATCATTCCTTTGAAGAGTCTTAGTTATGACACTTTCAGATATGTCTAAATTAATATATCCTAAAACAACCCCATACATAGGTAGAGTAAATGCACAACACCAACTAACTCTCCACAATTGATTTGGGGACACAACCAGTCTGGCCTGCAGCATGGTCAACATATGGTTTTCTTTTACTTTCACTGAGCCTGGGCAGTAGAGCATACCTTTTCCAGCTCTGAAGAACAAGTAGTGCCAAGAGCCTAAGACAGGCGATGCTGGATAATCAGGGAAGCATCTTAATAATGGGAATGATACGTCACCTTGTGACTGATAGAAAGAGTCCCCATTTGGTATCAGGCTTGCAACTGAGAGACTCTTCTGGGTCTTCAATTATTTGAGCCACAGGTCGTACTGGAGGTCAGAAAT
Organism: Sphenodon punctatus; assembly: GCA_003113815.1. Taxonomy (NCBI): domain Eukaryota; kingdom Metazoa; phylum Chordata; class Lepidosauria; order Sphenodontia; family Sphenodontidae; genus Sphenodon; species Sphenodon punctatus. The sequence goes on along the minus strand of QEPC01009472.1, from coordinate 653,373 downwards.
CACTATTTAAAATCTGCATTTTGCACACCCTCAATATTTGAGCCCATTGTCAACCCTTGAAAGACTTATCCAAGCCTTTCCAACCTCCAGATCAAATTACAGCTTCTGCAGATGTGACAGTTGCTAGCCTACAAGTGTTAGCCTTAGGAAGTGTATTAAACGTTTTCAGAAGACCGAACTATACTTTTCGAGGGGAAACAAATGAGTCGGCATCAAGTCACACAGATCCGAAGGCCTAATACACCAATCGCAGCATGATGAAAGATATCTTTCCACTCAACGGTTTACACAAAAGCACTTGCCAGCATGGAGGTAAATCAGGAATCTGCATTACTGGGTAAGGTATTCCAGAGCCGATTGCATGAGAGATTCACGGCCAACAGAATAGGATCGGTATGTGCATTACAAGTCTGAATTAACCGAGGAAAGCCTGCAGTTTAGAACAAATGTGTACCGAGCATTTGAAAGCCATCGAAATCTTCACGTGAGCCAATATTACTTTGTATGAACTGCCAGTTAGAGCATAAGCGACTGAGGTGACGTACTGAATTTCTGCAACTCTGATTGTCATGCTTACCTTCTACACACTGCAATGCTAAGAATAGCTTCAGAGAGCATAGCGAGCTAGAAGGATCAATTCCCTACGCAGAGAGAGATGCAGATCTTGATTATTCTGGTACATGACAACAGTGACGCTGCAGCCCTACCACTCCCTTGCCTAAAAAAACCCGCTTCATTCGCTTTCTATCTCTGGCAACTGGCTTCACATGGAATTGGATGCCTTGCAGCTGTGACACAGGCCTTTCCAACATGTTCATTACATGCGCAGAAGGCAGGGGACAAGCTCAGGAAGAAAGTTATGGCCACTTCCCAAAACAGAACCCGAAAGAGCTTCCCCTCCATTACATGCAAAAGGGTTTGACCGTATTTCGTCTGGAGTTCTCATAACTCCCCTCCACGGTGTACAAGAGCAACTCGACGTGTTTGGGTCAAAAACACACTCAGCTGCAGTCATTTCGGCATGGTATGTGTGTGTGTGTATAATACATACACACACACACACAGCTTACAGAGCGTAGCTAGTCAGTGTCCTAGCCCTTGGTTTTTTAAGACACTTGTATTCATTATTAGAAGCGCAGTCTACCAAACTCTGAAGTTAGGTTGAAATTCCATTTCAAACCAAAATTGACAAATTTGAGATTTTCAACTTATTCCCAAGTTCCAATTTGCATATCGCACCACCACTAATAAAAAGCTTAAATCTTCATGCCACAAAAAACACCACCCTCAACACCCACAATTCTTTGGCTTTATTATTTTATTTGTTTAAAATGACCACTCTTTCTCCGCCCCACAGCCATTCCTGAGAGAGGTGAAGAGGATGGAGGTGGAGGAATTCTTACGATTTGCCAACAGCATAATGGGAAACTGAATGCTGATAAGATGCCAATGGATGTCATGGAATAACTGGACACAGGTCAGGAAAGATGCATTACGTGCTTAGAAAGAACCAGCTATGCAAGGAAAGGTGCGCTAAGCAACCCCTCTTTTTAAGTATCCCAAAGATATCCAGTGCATTTTCATCCAGCCTTTAGCTAAAGGCAGTCAATTCTGGTAGCCTCAGAAGTGGTCACCCAAAACACATTTCAATGACCTAGAAAAAGAAGCCCCACATGCAGGGTTTAGCAATTGAAATCTGCCCTTCATGAGGCTTTATAAGGGCCCACGCATCTACACGGACACGTTCTAAGTTTTATTAGACTTTTTAAAACCTCTCCCTGTTTTAGGCATGTCTGTTTTCTGCCACTCTAGTGCTTTCATTTCCATTTCTTGAAAAATAATTTCCTCTTTTTATTGATCATTGTTGAGATTAGAAATGGAAATCTTTATTGATCCGCACACCCTGTCCCCAACTTCTTCTCTCTCTGGTGCTTGGTTGTTTATTTTTAAACAATACTGTATGTATTGTGGCACTTCAGACACTAATAAGCCCCAGCACAACATTCATTCTGTCAGCAGCTGAGTAGTTTAGAATCAATGTTTGTAAATACTAACTGGTGTTAAGACTCTCCAAAAGAGAAATTCATACTAAACTGATGTTGTTTGAGATAGCCCATACTAGGAAACAAGCTAGACAATCTCAGTGCAATTTCTAGCAAAAAAAGTTAGCACAAAGAACATCTAAAACGTTACAAAGAGGTCCCTCGGTTGGCGACATCAGTGGAGAACTTGAGGATTGAGTGGGTCATCAGGATGGAGCAGCCTTCTATACTTCAGAAGCGTCCCTCCAGATCACGATTGGGGGATATTGGCTGAAATGTCATGTTGACGTAAGGGAAACTTGCATTTTCATTGTACGTGCTGGGATTATTTCATTAATTTTTAATAGAAGACTTCAGTGCTGCCAACCCAGAATTTCACACTAGTCTCACTTGCCACCAGTCAAGGATTTAAACCATTCCTCCTCCTTCCTCAGCTGGACTGATCCTAAGCTCACAAGTCAACTGAAAGACCCACTGACTACAGAGAGCAACTCCATGCCAGCAAGAGACAGACATATTTAGGTGACCATCTCAAATTCATTTGCTGGAGATACCTAGCCTCTAGGACAAGCCATTCTGCCCTCTCCTCTGCAGCTGCAGGGAAAGGTAAACCACTAGGAATGAAGAGAAGAGAGCAAGATTGCAGAGGATTTGGGGGAAAATCATATAGAAATGGGGGGAGTCTGTATTGTCACTGCCTGGGCTGTCACTCTCCTAGAACATAACTGGCCTTGGCATCTGTCCACACAGCAAGTCACCCCTACAAGACAGAAAAAATAGTCATTCTTCAAAGATGCCCTAGACTTGCCAAAGGGTTCCCTTATCAGCCATTCATGATGTAGCAGACACTTAAACACAGGAGCATGACTAACAACGTAATCGAGTGTGTACTGTGACTGAACTGGTCTCAAACGGAAGAGATGGAGACCAAGTGGTTTAGAGGATCTCTCTTATTGGACGGAAAATATGTCTCACCAACAGAGGTTTATTTATTTATTTATTTGTTTATTTATTTATATTTCTTAGCTGCCCCCTCATGCCCATGGCATCTCGGGGTGGCTCACAACATAAAAAACAACAATAATTTAAACAGCAATAAAACACAAGAATTAAAACTTCTAAAAATCCTTCTAAAGGCAACCACCCCCAAAAATTTCATCCCAACCCCCCTCCCCTCCTCTGAAGGCCTGGGAGAACAGCCAGGTTTTACAGGCCCGGCGGAAGGCCAATAAACTTGGAGCCAGACGGGCTTCATCTGGGAGTTCCACAGTCGTGGCCCGGTCACCGAGAACGCTCTCTCCATTGTGGCCCCCCCATTTTATACAGGGGACCTCCAAGAAGGCGCCCCCGGCAGACCGAAGGGGCCGCTCTGGGGCACGGAGGGTGAGGTGGTCCCTGAGGTACGACGGGCCAAGACTGTGTAGGGCTTTATAGGCCAAGACCAACACCTTCCATCTGGCTCGGCACGCTGTAGGCAGCCAGTGCAGCGTGGGGAGCACAGGAGTAATATGCTCCCATCGGCTCGTCCCCGTAAGGAGACGAGCCGCTGCATTCTGCACCAGCTGCAGCCTCCGAACCAGCGTCAAGGGAAGCCCCACGTAGAGCATGTTGCAGTAGTCCAGCCTCGAGGTGATGAAGGCATGGATGAGGGTGGCCAGGTCGGGTCTGGAAATATAGGGACGCAGCCTCCACACCAGATACAGCTGGCGTAAGGCGGCTTTAGCCACCGTCTCCACCTGCCGATCCAGGCGGAGATCTGAATCCAGCAACACTCTCAGACTCCGAACCTGCTGGGCTACGGGAGGGCGGACCCCCTCTACGAGGGGAGCCGACACCTCCTTTGCCCTACCCACCGCCATCACCTCTGTCTTGTCAGGATTGAGCCTCAGTCTGCTCTGCCGCAACCAATCCGCCACGGCCTCCAAGCATTGGGACAGTACTGAGACGGCAGGACCTGGGTCAGTTGAAAAGGAGAGGTAAAGCTGGGTGTCATCAGCATATTGGTGGCAACGCACCCCAAACCCTCTTATAGGTTGGTCCTATAAGAGATCCTGTTGCAATGTAAGAGATGGAGACAAGCATCTATACCAAAGCCAAGTGAATTATTCTGCACAGTTACCTGCTGCAAGGTCTCTAACCCCAACTGGTTTAGAGAAAGAGGATTGTGTAACATGGCGTAGAAGGGAGCAAACAGCAAATAATTTGCCTGCCACCAGGAGGACGCAATAGCACCTTTAACTGCCAAGTCACAAGACCTGTAATTATCACTAGTCTAATATGAAATTCAGATCTCCAACATTCAACCCCCCCAAGCTATGTTTTTAGCTAGCTAAGAATGAAGTTCAGCAGGAGATGAAGGGCTTGCAAAAGGCTGTCTGCAGAGCCTAAATCCACTTGCGCCTGAGTAAAGGCACGCTCTATGCCAAATGGGGGGAGCACATATTACAGATTGGGGGCGCACAAGATTTTCAATTATTAAAATCCAGTAGCCTTACTTAACACTCCATAGAGGAGCAATGGAGCCCAAGCACAGCCCTGCCCACCCCTGGCCATGGATTTGGCAGCAGGTAGGCAACCTGCTAAATAAAACTGAATTGCTCAGGCTTCGTTTGACTAAGTTTTTACCCTTGCCCACTAAGCTTTGAGTTGCCATCAACTGTATGATGTCTCTGCCGATCCTACCTTCTCAAAAGAGATAAGCCACTAGGCTGGCGTTTTGAGTCGCAGGGAAAAAGCGAGTGAGAAGCCAGGAAAGTTAGGTTCCTCACCCAATGAGTTTCACATGCTTAGCAATTCCCTTCAAATCCACTTACCCAATTCCATGCTTGAAGTGCAATCAAGTTTTTACCTATTAAAACCTACTAACCATTTAGTCATTTGTTTTATAAACGCGAGATGAAAAGTGGGACACTCTGACTGGATAACTTCATTTCTGGGAAACAGAACTAAAACAGTTGGGTTATTTTAGCATTTGGGGACATTTAGCTATCAGAACAGACTTCCCAGAAGGGGGATGCCTCCTTTTCTTTGATGCTGCCACCCCAAAACAGGCCAGGTTCGATCAAAGACTACAATGGGAGGATGGAAGACAAAGTTCTACTGGAGACTGAAACTGGGGAAGCTTTAAACATTACCCACAAGTTTTCATTACCCTTGGTTACTCACTCATGCACTCGTTATTGTGAGCCAGGAAAAAATAAAAAGAATTCTAAGAAACAAAGGGTATTATTATATATAGCACCAGAAATGTACCTGGTGCTTCACAGAGAATAAAATAGACACGGTCCCTGCCCGAGAGCTCACAATCTAAAGACAGAGGGAGGGGAAGACAGGGAAGGGAAGAACATTATGCATGTTAGACCCCTTGTCTCTCCCTCTGTTCCCCTTCCTATGTCTCTCCCCCAGCTCCTGTCTCTCAGATTGTAAGCCCTAGGGGCAGGGACCATGACTATTTTATTACTTTGTAAAGTGCCAGGTACACTGCTGGCGCTATATAAATGTTTGTTAATAATAATAAAAATAATAAGAAGGGAGAACAGAGGGAGAGACAAGGGAGAGACAGAGATGGGATCAGCACCTTTGAGAGAAACCTCGTCATCTCTGCTTCTAGTTGGTTTAGAGAGAGTTACCATATTGATCTCAGTATGACCAAAAAAAGAAAGCAGTTTAAGATTATACGTTTTATTAGATCAACCCATGTTGGCAAGTGTAAGCAAGCTTCTAAGCTTTCTGGTGCTCTTCTTTCCAGATGAGTCATATCTGTCCTCTCAGCATACTTATCACTGCAAAATCTGATCTGTCTCCCAAGACACAGGTATTCAATCTGATTAGACTCCAACTCGCTCAATAACACTAACTTGATAAAAGGTCGCTTTGTCTCCACCTCTTACCAATATAGCCACTTCTCTCGCTCGCGCTCTCTCAATTGAGGACACTGACCCACCTTCCTCAAATATTCCTCCCCCTCTCCTGCAGAGCGTCTCCCCTATGGTCAGTGCCACTGGAAGACATTGTTTCCCTCTGGGTCATGACGCAGACAGGGCTAAGTTTAATTACCACCTGCTGGTTGCGTTTCCTCCCTTTCCCAGATGTTCTCTCATATTCTTCCTCTTTTGTATTATTTTTATCTCAACTCTTTTACCAGAGTTGGACTTGCAGGCCCACCAGCTGCCAAGCAAAAGTGCTCCAATCCAGAGCCCCCACACTTGCTAGCAGAAGTTGGTCCAATAAAGGTATTGTACTATTACTTTGACTTTTATCTCCGTTTATTGTCGTTTTCTGACCAAGCAGCAACCTGCTTCCCCTTGGTACCCATTTCACAGCTTTGTCACCCACTCCCGGTGTTTCCGCAGCAATGTTCATTAAGTCCGCTAGCAATGGGAGCAAAGTCTCATCAAAAACTCCCATCCCACCCACAACTACTCTCCTTCCAAAAAGAGGGGACTTTGTTGCTCAAGACCGTCCCATGACTGGATTCAGCTCCAGGGCTGGAAAGAGCCGCTCTATCCCCTCTGTATCTGGGAGAAATACAACCCAAGGCATCACCATGGCTCCTATTAGACTAGGCCCAAATATCAGGACATTGAACATGCCCCCTCGCACAATCGCCAACAGTCAGAGGATCCGATTGCTGCCACCATGAGACGACAGGTGAGGAAAGGATATGGGGAACCTTTTCCCTCCATGGAGCCACTTGGAAAATGCAGTACAAACGCCGAGGGCCGTACAGAAGTTGAGGGCAGAGCCGCACCCGAGGATCCAGATCCCGGGATCCGTCCCCAATCCTCGTGGGCCTGCCCTCCTCATCTCCGCTCCCTTACTCGGACCTCAGCGACCCTTGCGGCGCGCGCGGACAGGAACAGGAACCCGATAAAAACGAACGAAGCTCCCCATCCCTGTCCAAGAGGGTCGGCCCAACGCGCAAGGATTCGGCTTCCCTTGGCGGGAACCCAACCCAGACGCACCCGAGGGAGGCGCCGAGAAGAGAGCGGAGCAGACCCCCCCCGAACACTCATAGAAGCAGCCAGACGAGCTAATTGCTGGCCAAGCGTTCGGGGGGGGGCACATTTCTAGGAAGCTGGGGGGGGGGTATTTTTAAAGAGGCTATTTATATAAACGTCACACACACAAATAGATTCGTAGAGTCTTTTCCAAGTCATCTCCAGCCTTAGGGGAAAGCAGGGTCTCAGTGTAGGGTAGTTCCCCCCCACCCCCCCAAACACACAATAGGGGGTGGGGGCAGGAATCAGCCCCACAAGGGGGGATAAGAGGTGTATTGGGGGGGGGTCACTGAGTGGGAAGAGCCAGGAGGGGTCTCCCCCCCCCAATACAGTGGGGGGCGAAGCCCCAGCGCGCACGCGCATCAGAGTGGCCACCCAGGCAAATTTGTAAGGAACGCTTATGAAATATGCACGTTGCGGGGCCTGCACGGGCGGCGCCAACGCAGGCCCCGCAACATGTATTTTTCATAAGCGCCCGCCCCCCCCCAATACACAAGGGGTGACGCGCCCCCAGCCCCGCTCTCACCGCCCCCGCCGGGCTCTCGGCGACGCCTTCTTGGTCCTGCAGCTCGGCCGTCATGTCGCCTCGCGCGGCCCGACCGACCCAGCGAGCCTTCTCGCTCCACGGGCGCGCTCCCAGGCAGGCCCCGCCCCTTCACTCCTAGCGGCGTGCGCGCTCCCGCGCTAATCCCCCCCCGAGGTCCAGGCTCCCAGCTCACGGGGTTGTTCCCAGCACCTCCCGCCGGGGGGCGGACACAAACTCCCCCACACCTCACACGGCTTTTCTGTGCACCTCCCTCCCCGGGATGAGCATAGAGTCCCTCTCACGGCAAGGGGCTCTTCCGGACACCTCCCCCGGGGATGGATAGATTCCCCCTTCTCCTTAGAGGGCTATTCCCAATTCCTCCCGCCCGCGTCACCTGGCTCTTCCAAACACCACCCCCGGGGGGGAATGACCACAAGCTCCCGTTTACCTGACGGGGCTCTTCCGGACACCTCCCCCCGGGATGGACACCCGTTATCCATCACCTTAGGGGGCACTTCCCAGCACCTCCCGCTGGGTGGCCATAGTTCCCCCTCACCTCCCAGGGCTCTTCCAAGCACCTCCCCCCATAGGCACAACTCCACCTCATGGGGTTGCTCTTCCCAGCACCTCCCTCCAGATGAGCATCGCTTCCCCCATTTCCTTTTCATTTCATCTTTAATTTATACCCCGCGCTCTCCCAACCAACGTCAGCTCGAGGCAGCTCGCCTCACAGGGCTCTTCCCAACACCTCCCCCCTGGGATTGGCTTGGATTCCCCTTGATTTTAGGGGCTCTTCCAAGTACCACCCCATAGGCGCACCACCTTACCCATCACCTTATGGCGCTCTTCCTAACACCTCCCCCTCCCATTGACATAGGTTCCCCCATCACCTAACCGGGCTGGTCCCAACGCCTCAATCAGGATGGGGCACTAGGGTGGCCAGATATGCAGATGTTACGGGATCACAGTCAAGCACACTGAATCACAGGGTTCAGGGTGGTGGCTGTGATCGCATGAGCGTCTGTTTGAGCTCCGCCAGATGTTCACCATGGTGAATTCCTGGCGGGGTTCAAAGCTAACCACGGTTCTAGAGGTGAGGCCGGCCTCACCTCCAGAACAGTGGTTAACTGGACCACGATCAGGAATGGGGCGAAAGTAACGTCTATTACCTCGCCCCGTTCCTGACCGTGGTCCAGACCGTGGTACGGGATCGGGCGCAGCCCCCCCCCCATCTCCCTGAAGGCAAGCAGCCAGTGGAGCGCGGCGGGACGGGGCTGAGCAGCCGCATGCCGCGCAGCCCCGGCCCCTCCCCGATTCTCCTCCGCGATCAGGCCGGCACGTCTAAAGGTTGGCCGGTCTGATCACGGACCGGGATCTGAGATGGATTCTGGTTCAGGGTTCAGCGTGGCAGGACGAAAGGCCCGTCATGTCTGAAATTACCCTGGGGGGGGGGGGGGGAATATGATCATCTACAAATATTTGAAAAGCTGCCGTAAAGAAGATGGAAATTGGAAAACAATTGTTCTCTCTTGCTGTGGAGGGCAGGACAAGAGCCCATGCGGACAAGATGCGGAAAAGGGAGGTTTAGAATGAACATCAGGCAAAACTTTCTGACTGCAAGGACAGTCCTGCAATGGAACTGGTTGCCTAGGGAGGTTGGAGGTTTTTAAAAGAAGTGGCTGGATGAGCCTGCGTGTGGGATGGCAGGATATGGCAAATCCTGCACCAACCAGGGGGCTGGACTCAGTGAGCCTCATGTTCGCTTCCAGCTCTGTGGAAGCAATCCAACGGGCTGTGTACGCTGCCCACTGACCGCCAATACAGGTGCGCTCAGTGCATGCGCGTGCGTGCGTGCGTTCTGGTTGTACGGGGGGATTATAGGGGAGCCGTTGGATTGCCCCCTGTGATTCTACTGCTGAAGGATACAAAAAAACAACCAAAAACCCCCACCAAGGACACCATTTAAGCTAACACTGGGTATTAGACCCAAATGGTTCTGGAGCTTCCTGTCCCTGGAGCTAGTCAGGCCTTCTCTCCGATACTCTCAAGCCAGCACTTGATTCCCAAGAAGACTATTCTGACACTTTGAGGCCAGTAATGTCCCACCCCCCACCTCCGTGAAGGAAGCTGTGCCATTGACTTCAATGAGGACATAATTGCACTCAATGTCCCATTGCCCCAAGCCTTTTGTTTTGCAGATTAAATCAATCAGGGAGCTGCTCGCTCTGCCTTAGGCACTCTTACACTCCCCTCTTCCTCTGGCTGCTGCTGAAGCTGCAAATGAGTCTTTGGAGACCTCTCTGCAGTCTCAGGCATTTGGGGGGCTCCAGAGACCCCATGTAAGAGATGCCTAGAGTGGGAGGCGGTGGCTAAGCCACTCTGAATCTGCCACTGTGGTTGCCACCTCAGAGAAGACCAAAGTATGGTCAGGCCTGTAGGCACAGGCCATATTGCTGTCTAATCCATATGGACAATTCATGAGAAATATGGTTTGTCCGCCTGTCCCTCCCTTGGGAGAGACACAGACTCCCCATCACTTCACAGAGCTCTTCCCAGCACCTCCCATTGGAATGGGCACAAGTTCCCCCTAATTCAAAGTGTTGGTTTTAACCTATAAAGCCTGACATGGTCTGGGCCCTGCTTATTTACGAGACCACCTCATCCCCTGGGCTTTTGATCGGCCCCTGCGATTGTCCGGGGGCACCATGTTGGAGGTCCCCCAGTCTCCAGGGAGCCACGCAGAATAGGNTTCTCACTGGCCGCGCTGCGCCTTTGGAATTCCCTCACGGTGAGGCACAGTTGGCCCCAGACCTCCCGGCCTTCCACAGGAACTGCAAAACCTGGCTGTTCCGTCAGGCATTTGGTGAGGGAGAAGGGTAGGGTGGGGGGTTAGGGAGGGTGGTATGGGGGTGTTTTATGGTTGTCTTATTTTATTGTTGAATTTTTTTTGTTTGGTTGTTTTTTTTTAATTGAATTGAAATGCTTTTAGTGTATTATATGCATTGTTGTTAGCCGCTTTGGGCCGCCTGTGGTGGGAGAAAGCGGGAATTTTTTTAAAAAAATAAAATAATAAATAATTTCACAACTCTTCCCAAAAGCCCCTCCTCTGGAAGGGCACAGGTTCCCACAAACTGCAGGAGCTCTTCCCAACAATGCCCACCCCCCCATGGGTATAGACTCCCCCCTCACTTCTTGGGGATCTGCCTAGCACCTCCCCGTGGGACAGGTACAGACTTCCCCACATCTCATAGGGCTACTGCCAGAACCTTGTCCCCAAAGGCTCAATAGGTTAGGGGTCTTATGGCTTAGAAAAGAGCAAAACTGAGAGGAAAGTTGATATAGGTTTATGAAATCACTGATGGTGCAGAAGCAGCAAATAGGAAGTTATTTACCCTTAAAAAATTAGCAGAACTATGGGGCATCCAATGAAATTATCTGGCAGCAAGTCTAAAAGAAACAGAAGTACTTGGTCACTTATGGAAGTCCTTGCCGGGGAATGTTATGAATGCCAATAGCACAACTGGATTTAAAAAAAGGATTGGATAAGTTCTTAGAATATAACTCCATAAATAGCTATTCTGTTAGTGTGCTGGGACTGAACATCAGGTAATGGATTCACTTCTCTGAAGCAACCAAAACTGGCCCCTGTCGGAGACAGGATGCTGGGCTAGGTGGTCTGATCCAGTATAGCTGTTTTTACGTAGATGTAATCCTGTGACACACCCCCCCCCCCTTCCCGGAAGCCACAAAGACAGGCAAAGAATGTCAAATAACAATCATGATTGTGACACCTTTCGGATTGGGCGACACCACTTGGGGGGGTGTCACCCACCATGCATAGCCACCCGTTCCATCGACACAACCCCCACCTGGAGGGCGTGGAAGGGGAAATTGCAGTTCCTTGTCCACCCCTCCCCGTGCCAGTGTTTGGGAAACTCTGAGAAAGAAAGAAAGATTGATTGATTGATTGATTTTTTTTAAAGAAATAGTTCTGGAGAAGAAAAGAGTAGCTTCAGAGAAGTTTATTTATTTATTTCCTTATATTTTTATCCCGCTACACTTGCACACAGGCAACTCAGAGCGGCTCACAATAAGTTAAAACACATAAAATTTCATAACACAATAAAACAATAAAAACACAAGGCAAACCAAAAACATCCCCCCCCCCCCCATTCTCCCAACCCCTCTCCCTCCCCGACTCCCTCACCAAAGGCCTGGTGGAACAGCCAGGTCTTACATTCTCTTCGGAAAGAGGGAAGGTCAGGGGTCAGGTGGGCTTCCATCAGGAGGGAATTCCACAGCCTAGGGGTCGCTACCGAGAATGCCCTCCCCATCGTAGCCACCCCAGAAACCTGGGGGACCTTGAATCGGGCGTCCCCGGCTGACTGCAAAGGCCGCACCATGGCCCGGGGTATGAGACGGTCCCGCAGGTAGTCAGGGTCCAGGCCATTTAAGGATTTATAGGTCAAACCCAGTACCTTGAATCGGGCCTGGAAGACAATAGGCAGCCAGTGCAGAGAGCGGAGCACCGGTGTTATGTGCTCGCGGCAGCCTGTCCCCATCAGGAGGCATGCCGCCATATTCTGCACCAGCTGCAGTTTCCAGGTTGTCACCAGGGGTAGCCCCACGTAGAGTGCATTGCAATAGTCCAGTCTAGAGGTGATAAAAGCATGGATGATGGTGACCAGGTCAAAGTGCGAAACATACGGCCGCCGCCGTCACACCAGATGTAACTGGCAAACGGCACTCCTCGCCACAGCTGCCACCTGAGAATCCAGGCAGAGCTGCGAGTCGAGGAACACTCCCAGACTACGGACCTGGGTGGCTAGGGGAGGGCAGACCCCATCAATGACAGGGGCCACCACCTCACCTGCCCTACCCACCAGCATCACCTCTGTCTTGTTGGGATTCAGCCACAGACGGTTTGCCCTCATCCAATCCCCCACATTTCACCAAACACCAGGTAAGCACCGAGACTGCCGGGTCTGAGTCTCCTGAAAAAGAGAGGTAGAGTTGCATATCATCGGTGTACTGATGATAACGCACGCCGAACCTCCTCACGCCCTCGCCTAAAGGCTGCATGTACATGTTGAACAGGAGGGGGGGACAGAATAGAACCCTGCGGGACCCCACACGTGAGGTTCCAGGGAGATGATGAACACTCCCCAAGAACCACACGCTGAATTCTCTCCCGGCCAGAAAAGAGCGGAACCATTCAAGAACAATTCCACCCACCCCAGCCCGGTCCCGCAGCCGAGCCACCAACATCTCATGGTCAATGGTATCAAATGCTGCCAACAGATCTAGTAAAATTAACAGTGATGATCTGCCCTGATCCAACTCCCAGCGCAGGTCGTCGGCCAAAACCACAAGTGCCGTCTCGGTACCAAACCCCGGACAAAAGCCAGGCTGCGAGGGATCAAGAAAACTGACATGATCTAGGTGCTGAACCACCACCTGTTCAATAACCTTCCCTAAAAAGTTCCCAGTACACTGTAGCACTTAAGGCGGAAACTCAGTCTGGAGGTTTTTTTTGTTATCGTCAATCAAGATTCTTGACTAATTTTAAGGTAGAAACAAATAATTGAGAAAAATGCCAATTTTTAAATTTCTCGGTCAAGAAATTTTTCTCAAAATACCATTTACGATGATTTACAGTTTACCGTATACCAATTTACCATCTACCGCTTAACGTGTACCACATTCGTCTAGGTAATGTGCATGGTTTGCACATGCACATTACCCGGATGAAGACAGTACATGGTAAGCGGTAGACGGTAAATCGGTATACGATAAATGGTAAATTGTGGTAAACGGTATTTTGAGAAACATATTTCCATCTGTTCTCATGAGATCTCAGGGACAATTCTTGATTCTTGCAATATTTTAATGAGAAAAAAAATGTTTCTGGTTTCAGCCCTAAGCACCACGCACTGTCTGTTTCAGATTGTGGGGGAGAGTGAGTGGGAAATGTAAAATTCTTTCTGTTTCCAGGCTCCAATTCATGGAGGAAGTGGGATTTTAAAAATAAAGACAGCTAAATCCTTTGCTCCGGATGAGGAACACTTGGCACAACTCCCAAGAAAAGCAGTCAAGACATGCAGGTTAGAGAAACAACGGTGTCAGCATGGTAGCTTGGGTTGGGATCACTGGGATAGCGGGAAGTCCTGACTGTACCTGCTTCTCTCAAGTTATGGCCCCAGTTTTCTGACCAAGGGTAAAAACGGACGTGACAGTAGCCCGCTGTGACCCACTTTGTCATGGACCTCACATGCACATCTATGCAGGTGGTGCCGCCAGATGTTGGCCCGGGATTTTCCTGGGTTGTGTCGGCAGCTAGCCCGGGCTCTGAGCTCCCTTTGGGAAACCTCCAAAGTCACAGTCCAGGCTAAAGCCCATCTGACTGGGCCAGGGCAGGCCACAGCATGCTATCATGTCTGTTTGGGCCATCAAACTTGGCCTGGGTCGGACCCGTCACGGCGGCAGCACCGGGCGCAGTGTGGGGGTGAGGCCAGCTGGATGCATGTTCATCCTTAATTCCTGCCCTCTCTGGGCCCCAGCCGCGTGGATGTTTGATATGCACCCTGGCCCAGACAGTGTCCGCTGCAGTTTTCCAAGCCGGGTCCAGCCACCGCCACCGGGCTGCCATCACGTTTATTTTTACCCTGTGTTCCTTTTCTCCCAGCAGTGAGCTGTCAGGGGGAAAAAAACCAAAACCTGTCTAGTTTAAGAGCTGTGTATATCATCCAGGCAGGGATTGTCTCTAAATATCCTCACTCAGAATAACAGGTCAGCCCAACTCAGGGAAAAGGAATAAGAGAGGTAAAAAAAAATGGGAACGCTAGAGAATGCAGTGGCACATGCACAAAAATGCCGGCCTTTTTTATGGAATAACGATTGCTATGATGACTCCGTTCCCTCTCTTAATCATGTTGTGATGATGAGTTGATTTTCTGTTCTAAAAATAGGAATCTGATTAATGCTGCCGCCTTTCGTATGACACTGCCACTATTCCACCCTTGGTATAAAATAAAATTATGACCTATCACATTTTTTCCAGAGTTGATCAGAAGACAAAACGGCCCAACTGAGTAAAGTTAAAGTATGATGCCAAGCCACAAGATGGCACTCTGACTATACTGAATGCAACAGCTAAACTTTAGCTGAAACTTCTCCAATTTTGGTTTCAGGAGGCTTCAATGCCGAACAAAATCCAGGGGTCTTGCCACAATCATGCAGCCTTTTGTTAGCTGTGTATGTTGCCAGCATTCAGCACAAAGAGTCATTATTGTAAGGAGGCTAAATGCAGACTGTTGCTGCCTTCATTTCTAATATGCAGATGTCGTCTCTGAAGACTGATGCTCCCACCAAACAACGCGCTATCTTGATCTAAGCAAAAGGATCTAGTCTAAAGGCACACATCCCAAGACAGTGCCCTAGTACGTTGCGTTCTGGCTGAGTTCATCTCCTTTGGCTGCCATTCCTTCATCAGCTGTAACATGTTCCAGTTTATGCAACTTGTTGGACTTCTCAAAAGCTGCTAATTTTAGGTAGAGTACGTGAGCATCTGGTAAAGTGCAGCTGATCTCTTTTGTTGGACCAACTTTTGTTGGTGAGGGTATGCAAGCAAACGTTGGCCCAATAAAATACGTCATCCGAACTGCTTTGTCTCCATCTATTACTTTTGGGACCAACTCAGGAACTACACCTTCTCTCTAGAATCCCATTGTGAGATGAATATAATTCAATGTCCCCTAGACAGCAACAAATACGTGTAAAGTGTATCCATGGGATCACGGCCCCATCTGCACATGATGCAATACCCCTGCCCTCCTCCCCACAGTTCGGGGACCTCTGCTTGTTGTCAGTGTCTTTCCTGGACGAGTAAGGGAGTGGCGAGATGGAGGCCTCGCAGGGAGGTGGTACAGGGGGCACCCCTTGCCGCATGCCATGAGGAAGGGGGCTCCTGGTGCTGTCCCTGCTGGGAGTAAGGCAGGGACAAAGAGTGTAGCCAACAAGGTGGGGCGCACGGCCGCAACAGAGCCAGCCCCGCTCCCATGCACAAGGAGCTTGCGTCACGGGCGGGCCCCGACAGAGGAAGTGACGCGGCCCCAGCCAAGAGCTCCGGGAGCGTGCACCTGGGCTCGGAACCCCAGAGAGACACCACGCTGGGTCTGGCCCCGCCCAGGCGCTCAGAACACCTGCGCCAGCATCTGGGGGACACATAAAAGGCTGCTTGCTGCTCAACTTCAACTACCCTCAACCTGATCTTCGGTTCTGGCCTTGAGGCAGGGGGGCCGGTAGTAGGGGAGGTTAGGGCTGTGCCCTTGTCATGGATGGACCATTACCTCCTTCAGGCCAGTCTCTCTGCGCACCCCAGGCCCACTGTGAGGAGTTTGTCACCTACATCGCAGACAAGATCGCTCGAATTCAGAGCGACTTTGACGCTGGATTAGGGGCAGTAGGTGGAGAGCGCGGGGTGATGGAGGCCCCAGCTGGTCCAACTTTGTGGGGGGAGTTTCAGGAAGTGACACCAGCCGATGCGGTGGGTGTCCTGGGGTCTGTGAGAGCCACCAGTTGTGAACTGGATCCGTGCCCATCCTGGCTGGTGAAGCCTCCAGGGAGACGTTGGGGACGGTGCTTGCGAGGGTGGTTAACGCATCTGTGCAGCAGGGGAGGCTGTCGCCTAGCCTCAAGGAGGCCGTGGTGCGCCCCCTGCTGAAGAAACCATTCTTGGACGTTGACGCACTCGACAGCTACCGACCTGTCTCTAACCTTCCCTTTTTAGGGAAGGTTATTGAGCGGGTGGTGGCACATTTAGATAGCATTGGTTTCCTGGACCCTTTTTAATCAGGGTTCCGCCCCGGCTATGGCACCGAGACAGCGCTGGTGGCCTTGGTTGACGATCTCCGCCGGGAGATGGATGCAGGATATTTGAC
>QEPC01009472.1:605229-615693 GCA_003113815.1 Sphenodon punctatus | reverse complement strand
CCAGAAAACTCCTTCCAGTCCCAGTCCCCCCCACCCCCCATTTTGTTTCTTCTTAAAATACTTATTTATGGGTTTTCCATCCCACAAAATGAACTTTCCTATCCTGGATAGTCAATTTCAGGTCCCAGGAAATGACTTCTGGTCACTATTTTTTTTTTAAATTCATGCCAATGTTTCAGTTTCCCAACTCGATATACCAATTGGGAATTGGTAAATCAAAAAATCAGTACTAGACATACCTGATTTGGGGGGATATTTGGGTACCTGAAAAAGCAGGAATTATCCGCAGGTGCTAAATTTAGTACCCGCTTCAGCTCTAGGAGAGACAAGCTAGGAGAGGCAAGAAAGAGGAGACTATAGATTCAGATTGGTTGGGCTGTATGATGAGTGTGTGTATATTTTTTGTTATTGTAATATTGTAATAGCCTGTCGGGATTCACAATAAACTGAATTGGAGGAATCTATAGGGAGAGACAGGGCTACATTTGCAAAGCTGAGAAGTCGCAGCATGTGCTGAGCTTAGTGACAGGGGAGGAGGGGACCCTGTATGACAGGTCATCGGGGAGCAGTCTGCAGGGGTGAGGAGCTGTGGTGAGCCTGAGGGAAGAGGTGGGTTTTCAAGAGGGATTTGAAGAATAAACAGAGCAGAACCAACGTGTTCATGGAGGGGGAGAGCTCGGGTTATAAAATGGGAGAAGAGGCGGGAAGACGGTTCAAGGAGCAGGATGCTCGGAGGGCAGGTGCAGGGGGTGGGGTGGCAAAGGAGGAAGGAAGCTCCCAAGTGAGAATCTACTGGGAAACAACTGGGGAAAGATAGCGGGGAGCAAGGCCATGAAGAGCCTTGAAGGTGAAGACAAGGAGCTTGTGCCGAATGTGAAGGGGGAACAGACTAGGGGTTGATGAACAGGATTGCAAAGAGGCGTTTTAAACTCCATAAGAGCCCCAACTCCCTCCCCCCATCAAGCATAATTAAATCCTGCAGTGCCAACACGCTGCCCATTCAGGCCAGATTTTCAGAAGGGCTTGAATTCCCATTCGGGGCCAAAATCAAAGTCTGATTTCCAAAAGTGCTGAGCCCCGAGGAGCTCTCCTTGTGTTTCTGGTGTCCAGCCTGTTGACAAAAAGTTATGGAGCCCGCCCAACACTCTGGTGGTTCCCTTACAGTATTCCTTTGGGCCCAATGAGAAACGTGGCTCCACCAACCCATGCCAATGAAGAGCCTTCCTCTCCTAACAACTGCTGCCTTCAAACTCCAAGCTGGCCATCAAATTTGCAGGGATCAGGGCAAACTCTCCACATGACTCTAGAGGTGGTCAGCTCAGACCCATGGCCTCTGGGTGAAAGGGACCTCTGCATTCCATTCCAGGCAAGCCAGCCACTCCAAAAAAGAAGCAGCCGCAACCGATAAAGGGTGAACAACAGCCATTCCACATGGATTCATCAGGGCCTAATTACCCATCTCTGTTTTTGTTTGCTAGGCAGCCTGGCCACAGATGCTCAGAGGCTTAGAAATTCCACCTTGCACAAGCTGACTCGACGCCTTTTACGGAACTACAGCAAGGGAGTGAGACCGGTCAGAAACTGGACAGAGGCCACTACGGTTTATCTCGACCTCTTTGTCCATGCGGTGCTGGACGTGGTAAAGACAAACTCTTGATAATTTGTGGCTGGCATCCTGCTGTTGACAGTACAGTAGAGCCTGCTGGATGGGGACTAGGTTTAAATGGTAGCCAGCATCCGTGCGTGATGCATTTCAAGAGAAGCAGCTTTCTGGTTATTGACAGAGAGCTCGTTGCCTCTGCTCCTTTTACATCAGTCTTTCTGGCATTTCGGAATGCTAGAACGAGGCATTAAAGCAACACTGTCAACTCCATTCAGGCCTGGGACGTGTCTATTAAATCCGTGCATACTAACGGCAGCGAAGCTGAAGGATTAGGTTGCCCGCTCTGTCGATCAACTTCAATAAACACGATTCCCCAGAGGGTTAGGGATGAGATTTCCAAAGTAGCCCCAAGTCATTTTGAGACCCAGTATGAAAGTAGTTTGGAAAACAAACTCCCTCAGGGTCCTTTAAATTGCCAGCTTTCAGCCCTCCCCTCTAGATTGGGATTCCCAAATGCCAACAGTCTTGGGCTGTTACTGAGAAGTAAAACTAAAATCTATGACTCTCTGGATTGTTCAAAGTCCAAAATGACTCCTGACTAGAGTTGAAACAGGCAGAAAATTTTGTACCCACAGGTAACACCTGAAATTTTAGGGAGCCAATTGCATACCGAAGCAGTACCCAGATACCAAGAATAGTATACCGGGTAGTACCACTACCGAGTCGACTTAGCGATTAACTGCTTCTCATTTTTATTGACCAATTCTGACGTGCCATGTTATTGTTTTAGTGTCTTTTACAAATGGACCAATAAACAGATGAATGGAAATAGACAGAAAAATAATCCATTGGTGATCTGTACAATTGTGCAGAACAAAATGATGATAATTCNCGGAGCTTTGGAACCTTAAATCATGCTGCGCGCCCTGAAATTGATCATCTCGAGGCTTCTATTTAGCTCTGCCATTAACGCCACAGAGCAGAGCTGGCCCCAAAAAAAACTTCAGAGCCGGCATTTCGATGCGGAGCAGTTTCGCACCGTGAGCTTCCAGCTGAGAGAGAGTCACTAAAACAGGGAGGCGCGTGCCGCTAGGAAAGGACAGAGCCTCCCTTGCTTTCTTCCCTACAATCCATTCAAGGATCTGAAACTTGCTTGAGCGTCCTTAATGAGCTGACGGCGGGGTTGCTAGGGGTTAGCAGGTAAACTAGCAGACAGGACGGCAGGGATTAGCTGTGGTTTATAAATGAGGAAGCTACGACAAAGAGTGCAGCGGCGCAGTGATCGTAGGGACAGGAGGGACATTTCTCCGGGACCCAAGCTTGGGGAGGGCACAAATCCTGTCCTGTTGCAGTGTGGTCAGGCAGAAACAGAGCTGAGCAGAAGCACCTGCAGGGTGTGGAGCGCATGGGGCTTACTTGGGCCGACAGGCAGGCAGCACAGGATGCAGGAAGCACCAGGCAGGCAGTGCAGCCACCACCTCCAGGACTCAGGCAGAGTGAGCGGAGGGGGGAAAGACACTGGGGGAGGAGAGGATGGTGACGGGAGGGGGGAGGCAAGTCCATTTCTTGCACCTGGGCCCATTCCAATCTAACTCTGCCCCTTAAAGGATGTTTAAAAGTAGCACAATAGCACCCTACGAGGGGGTGATTCCATGGTTGTCTTTTAGATGGTCAGGCTCACCCAACACGCAACGTGCACTACCCTGCCACCAGCAGCGGCATTGGTTCAGAGAATGTGGAGCCCGTCGTGTGGACTAATGCAGGCTAACGTGTAACCCCTTGTTGGCGTACTGTCTATTAGGTTGTAGAGGAGCCGCTGTGCGTTGGGGGAGGAGTAAGCAACAGGTTGTAGCTACGGTTGCTGTGACACGAAGTGGGTGGTGGGAGAGCAGGACTCGAGTCAGGCTGGCGTGGGAGGTGAATTGACCAGCAAACCAGCTCTGATTGGATTTGTGTTTGGGAGGGAAATCATTCCTCCACCCACCTTCATTTTCAGTAAATCATGGATCCCTGAAGCCCCTCTGCCAAAGGGGTGCGTGTGCGTGTGAGAGAGAGAGAGAGAAAGTGCATGTGCACACAGGAATGTCTCTCCATGTGCATGAAAAACTAGGGCTGAAACGAGAAGCCAATAGCTTCTCGCAAAAATCTTCCAGGAATCAAGAAACCCTAGCAAGATCTTGGTACGTTCCTGCTAGGGTTTCAAGATTCTCAATAATCTTTTTTTAAAAAAAAACAACTAAAAATGCTCTGAGCGTGTGCAAAATGGCCACCGCAGCTGTTCTGTGCATGCACGGCCCTTTTCCAAGATGGCGCAGGGCTGGGTCGGCACCATTTTGGAGAGGGCAGCTGGTTTGCACATGCTCAGAATCGTCTTCCCCTTTTCAGAATGGCACAGATGCAGCCTGTGCCATCTTGGAAAAGGGCTGCGCACAGGGTGGCCGTACCTCCCCTTTAAAAGGGTGGCTGGACGGCCACTCGGTCGATGAGCTGATCCAGCATTGGAACATCTTGCTGGGGGAGGCCATTGACAGGGTGGCTCCGAGACATCTACTGCCTCTGTCTCGTCACCACTGGAGGCACCTACTGCCTCCGTCTCGTCACCCCTTGGTTTACCAAGGGGTTGCGGTGTATGAAACAGGTAGGCAAGAGACTAGAGCGATGTTGGTGTCGGACTCACTCTGAATCTGACCGATTTCTCCATAGGACCCATTTGCGGTCCTATGTTGAGGCTGTGAGGACAGCAAAGAAGGAATTCTTTGCTGTCCACATAGCGTCTGCAAAGTTGAGTCCAGCGGAGCTGTTCCGGGTGGTGCGGGGGCTGGTCAGTCCGACCTCCCTCCGCCTGGACGAGGACTTGTCCCAGGCCCACTGTGAGGAGTTTGGCACCTACTTTGCAGACAAGATCGCTCAGATCCAGAGTAACTTCAACACCAGGTTAGAAGCAGGAAGTGAGGAGCATGAGGTTATGGAGGCACCGTCTGGTTGATCTTTCTGGGAGGAGTTTCAGGAAGTGACACCAGCCGATGCGGTGGATGTCCTGGGGTCGGTTAGGGCCACCAGTTGTGAAGTAGATCCATGCCCGNGAGCCGGGCATGCCAAGAGGCAGTCTCGGTGGCTGCTTTGCAGCTTTGGAACTCCCTGCCTTTGGAGGTTTGTCTAACCCCAAGGCTGAGCATCTTCTGGAGGCACTGCAAGAGGTATTTATTTGGGCAGGCCTTTAACAAGCAGGGGTAGATCCTGGAGTGGGGCGTTTATAAGGGTTATGGGTTTAATTTTGTATTTGATGTTTTTAGGATGATATGAGTCACCCTGAGCCTTCAGAGAGAGGGTGGGATAAAAACGAAAGTAACTCATTTACTTTAGTTTATACTTTATTAAATAAACTAAAGTAAAAAGTAAAGTAAATTTTAGTTTACTTTAGTAACTTTAGTTACTAATTTACTTAATTTTATTCCTAAATAAACCAGGAAGGCCAGAAGCGGAGACATCGCTAAGTTAGAATGGAGCATGGTGCAGAGCATGGAATTGTACTCCCCGCCCCATCTTCTCACTCCCCCCAGTGGTAGAAAAATGCAACTGCACCAGGGAGCATGCCTCCTCCCCCCTAACCGTGTGCCCCGCCCCCTGTGCAGCTGCACGGTGTCTTCCTGTTCTAGCTACATTCTTGGCCAGAAGGTTACTAACATCAAATAAAAGCTGGGAGTTTCACAGAGAGTCAAAACAGAAGTGACACTCAGCTGCTGTGTCCCAGGCTAATCCAGGACAGGTAGCCTGGGGCGGGCATGGCACGCACTGGGATGCGGCGCAAAACAAACATGCCTTCAGCCGGGCCAATGGCCGCGCAACCCAGGGGCAGGGAGAACGGGGAACATGCGGCTGGTTGCCATGCCTCTACGCTGTGCCCAGCACCTCGCCTCCCACCATGACGGGAAGTCGTGGTGGACCGGGCCTGGACCAGTAGATCGACCTGGGAACAGACACGCAGCCAGCTTTGGCCCGATCAGGCAGGCCCTAATCCAGGCTGTGACCTTGGAGGTTTTTCGAGGTCAGAGACTGGGTTAGCTGCCAACATGACCCAGGATACCCTGAGTCAACATCTGGCGGAGCCTGCACAGACATACAGGTGGGGTTTGTGCCCAAGTGGGTCAAACTAGTCACTGTCACGTTTGTTTTTTACCCATGACTCCAGGAGAGGAGACTTTAAGAAAGATGCAGAGATCACAAGATAAAATGCGAGAGTGGCTGACAGTAATTCTGTTATTAATAGTGCAGCTTGGGGGAGAGGGGTGTTAAAAGGCTGAGTTTTAATCACGGTAGTGTTGCTTTTAGCATCACTGGCAGCACCGCCGCACCAATCGCCTTCTCCTTAGCTTACCTGAGCCGTCGGCAATATCCAAAACGTGGTTGAGGGGCAGACAGTGCATTCAACATAGTAACGATGTGGGCGAAGCATTAATTATATGAAATATGCTACATGAATTAGCAAATAACAGCGAGGCCTGTAATTACCCTATGTTTCAGCTCTTTTTTGCGGCACTGTTGAAATTGCAGATTCTCAGCATTCAAAGCTCGGGTGCAGACAGAGGGAGAGAGGCCCTCTCGTTTTCTAGAATTGACAGCATCTTGCATTAGACTTTCCGTCATTGTATGGAGGAATAAAAGTGGGAAAGGGGAAGCGCTGTCTCTTATACACATCTAGATGTGTATAAGAGACAGTTGTATGGAGGAATAAAAGTGGGAAAGGTTTTTATTTTAGCGCTCAGGAACTCTAGGCATGGACAAGGACTGATGAAATGGGTACCTGATTTGGCACCTGCCTGGTAATATCTGCATTTTCAGGTACTGTTTCAGACAGCCAAATCAGTACCCAACAAATACTGTCTGAATATTTGAAAAAAATCAAAATTTCAGTTATCAGTTTTTCAAGTACTCAAAATTACATGAAGAAAAAATGAAATCATACCCCCCCAAAATCCAAGATAAAATCAGCATTTTGGTATACCAGTTTGTTGGTATTTCAACATTTTGGTATTTTGGATATCTGATTGAAAACTGGTTTGGGTACCAAAATATTTGGTTTGTTTGCGGTACTAGAAAATTGACAGTTATACCTGTTTTAGGAGGTACTTTTTCCAGCTCTAACTAGGGCTCCATTGTTCTTAAGCACTAGCCATACAGAAACACAAAGGCAGGCCACAAGAGCTCCCCATCCAACATGCAACAGACTGGCAGGGAGAGTTCGGAACACAAGGAAACAAGATGGCATTTCTCCATCATCACGATAACAAGTCCCTCATTATCTTGGGCATGCAATATGGAAGTGGCAAACTATGGTAGAAAGATGAGACAAAGGTTACACCATCTCCCCCTCATTAGCTGCACACCAATGAGAACAAAGAAGAGTTGTTCTAGGAGGCAGGGATGCAGCAGAAAGACATTGTCTTTAGGGTAGAGTCTTCTCTGTTTCTTTGTGTCCAAGAGACGCATGTTTGAGGGAGTTGTGTTTGTACCACCTGTTAATCCGAGCAGAGATTTGGCTCTGGAGCCCATGTCGTCAGACATTGCAGGCTGTAAAGGACTCTGCAGGCTCTAAAGGACTCCAAGCCGCCAAGGCCTTGGCAGGTGCGCGCACTAATAGAGGAACCGTTTTAGCAACCATTGTTTTGCGTGAAGAGCTCATGCCCCATCTCCGTTGCCGCCTCCAACTTCCATTGTGATCTTTTGCCTCCTGTTTCATGTACATAAAAGACTAGTCTTGTCTGAGAATATCTGGTTATTAGAAGGGCCTTGGGGAAATCTGATTGGTGAGATAATCCAGTCAACGGAGAAAGCGTTCCAATTTGTTTATATTGAGTTTCATCAATTCCGAATCCCAGATACCTTTGTATTCCACTCCATTGACTAGAGCCTCCCAGACAGACGCCGAGGCATCTGTTCCTATAGTCTGCTGAACTGGGGGAGATAAATAAGAATGTGCGGGAATTATCTGTGCATTTGCTAACCACCAATTTCGGTCTAAGTATGCTCCCTGTGTTAAGAAGACTAATGAATTCCAATTCTCCAAAATATCCTTTGCTTTTAACAAGCAAGATGGAAGGGATCTGTTAAAAAAAAATAGAGAAAAAGAGGGAAAAGCTGTGAATAATGCCACAAGAGAAGCAATTATGCCCACCAGCTGGCATTGAGAAAACTTGTTGTTTCACTTGACAAAGAGATTCTAGTTTCAGTCCTAGACTTCCTTTTCCTTCCCAACACTAGGATCTGTAAGCGGAGAGGATTCAGCAGCAAATATAGGGTGACCATCGGCCAAGGGCTATTCTGGGGGAACGCAAATAGGGCATAGTATAAAGAGTCAAGGACCATGGCGGAGTCATGGATAGCCAAGATGTGGGCTGGATAGGAGGTAGGAAGAACGTGCATCTCCAGAAGGCAGCGGTGAGGAGACCGCCACTAGACGAGTTCCAAAGAGCGATAGTTCTGCAAGAGACCATTTCTTTTCTGGTTGAAGATGAAATCAATAGGATCAATAAGTATTAGAAACACAGAACTGTACAGCTGGAAAGGATCCCAAGGATCAAGTCCGTACACTATACCAAGACAGGAGTAATTAGACTTAACCACCCCCAACAAATATTTGTTCAGCTTCCTCTTAAAAACTACTGGTGAAGAAAACTCCACAACCTCCCTCTGCAACTGGTTCCATTGCCTAGCTTTTCTTCTTTGGAAGTTCTTCCTCAAATTGAACTTAACTCTACCTTACTGCATGTAAGCCCATTGCTTCTCTTCCGTTACTGTGGTATGGTCAATAGGGGGCATCTTTGTCAGGTGAGCTCTCTCCATCTCTTACCTGGAATTCTCTTTTTATTGATCACACAACTTCATGAGCTCATAGAAGGTGAAAGGCTGCTAGATCCTTGAGCTCAACAAAAAAAATAAAAATTAAATCTTTTTTCAGAAGTTCTCAAAAGGTTGCAGCTTGTTGAAAAAAAACAAACTATTTTTTCTTTTCTTTTATTTTTCTTTTTATAGAACTGATCTGGATAAAATGTTTCAAGCTGGCCACTGTCAGAGACAGGATACTGGGTTGGATGGACTATTGGTCTGACCCAGTCTGGCACTGCTTATGTTCTTAAATTTTATACCACTTTTCTTTCTTTCTTTCTTAGTTTTACATTGAAAAATGGGGAAATTTCAAAGAAAATGACATTTTCACACAAGATGAAAAACCATTTAAAAAAAACCCACAAAGAAATTGATCAGCTCAGCTGGTAGAACAAGATATAATTTCTTCTGGATCATAATATATTTTACACTGGATCTTAGCTAAGAGGCCAAAGAAAGAGTGATCTTGTTCTATAAACTCATCTGTACAAAATGCTATGATGACACTAATGGAGAGAGAGCTCTTTTAAGCAGACAAAACAGGTCACTGCAATGCAGTGATTAGAAGTATTTTGAGCATTTTGAGCAAGCTCATTCCTTCCAAAAGCAGGATCCAAGAGTGCTTGAAAGCATCTTGTAATTCCTTAGTAGTCTCCAATGGATTCTGACACCATATTTTCTAGTCGAATGGAGTTTTCTCCCCGAGTTGTAGCCATACCACAATAAAAGGAAGACCCCCCCCTCCCAAACTCTTATCAAACAGAAAAATACAAGCGTCCACACCATTCTCTCATTCGCCAAGAATGGGAATCATAGTTCATTAAGCAAGTGCCGTTCACATTCTCGCTCTCTCCTTCTTGCTCTCCCAAAACATGGCATTTCTCATAGTTTACGGAAAAGTCTTTCTAAAACTCCTTATCTTGTCACTTTCCAGAAAGGCCAACAGTTCTGAAAAATATTGTGCCACAGAAGTGAGTAATTGTCACCCGCAGCTGCCAGCCCAGCGCCAGCACCCGCCAGCAGCTAGCACCTGAGCAAGCAGAAGAGGGATCCTCCACTCAGTTGCACCTGCCAGCAGCTAGCACCTGCACAAGTGGAAGAAAGATCCTTCACTCAGGATTGCGCCTGGCAGCAGCTAACACCTGAGAAAGCAGAAGAGGGATCCTCCACTCAGGATTGCACCTGGCAGCAGCTAGCACCTGCAGAAGAGGGATCTGTGACTCAGGATTACACCCAACAACAGCTAGCACCTGCTCCATTACCATAAAGACTGCTATGCCCTTGGCCAATCCCAGCTAGCTCCACAAACCTAGGGGCGGGACAGGAAGGGCCCTCCACTTCCACTTCCTTCCCCATATAAGTAGTCAGCACTAAGCAATCCTTGGGGCTTACCAACTCAATTGCCGGCTTATGCCTTCCTTGTCCTTTCTGCACCCCTGCCTTCACACACCCACCTGCGTCCTCTGTCCTCCCGGCCAGCCTGTTGCCCGTTGTTCAGATCCTAGATCTGCAGGTTTCTGTGCTACCTGAATCTCTCCTACACTTCCACTTGACTATGCCTCTGCTTGACCCATACCTTACACTCATGTAAGGTGTGTGCCGGGGTGGGGATTATTGTGGTATGGTAGATGGGGGGTGGGACATTTGGGTCAAGGGAAAACTGGGTTAGGGAGAGGGATGCAAGGGGGATGGGTTAGGGGAAGAGGGGCATTTCCCCATAAAACATAAATAATATAATGTTTTAATTTATACCCCACACTCTCTCGTAAACGACTCAAGGCGGCTCACAATATCACAGTACACAAAATACATTTTCAGGTTTCTATCCCACGCAGGGAACCCAGCAAAGCAAAATAATACAATTAATAATATATCACAAGAATAACATATAGCAATTCCCTCCCCCAACCCCAACTGATGATCTCCATCCACCAACTCCTACATTCAGGCAGTTGGCCCCACCATTAATCCATCTATCT
>QEPC01009472.1:517771-601396 GCA_003113815.1 Sphenodon punctatus | reverse complement strand
TTGGCATGAGGAGGTGGCATATAAATAGAACAAAAGAAAATAAAATAAAGAAATGTTCTGACCTTGTAAGCACCTCCGACCTGGGGCTGAAGAACAGAGAGGACAGCCCCATGAATGAGCCCTCCTATAACTTCTGCCAGGAGGATAATTACTCCATGGAACCTGGGGTCTAGGTTTGTAAGTTCCAAGGATCAGGGCCTTCCCTTCTTTACAGCACCTAATACAAGTAGACAACGATGCATGTTGAGTGGCTCTAGATGCTGCCACAATACGGCAGTATGGAGAGGGGCCAATGTTGTCCCTATCTTTAAAAGGGGTGGGGGGAGGGGAAGGAGGATCCGGGAAACTACAGACAGCTGACTGATCAGCCTGATATCGATACCTGGAAAAATTCTAGAGCAGATTTTAAAGCAGGCAATCAGTCAGCATTTAGAAAACAAAGCTGTGGTTACTAGGAGCCAGCATGGATTTGTCAAGAACAAGTCATGCCAGACTAATCTTATTTCCTTTTTTGATCAAGTTACTAGTTTAGTAGATCATGGAAATGCTATGGACGCAGTATATGTTGATTTCAGTAAAGCATTTAACAAAGTCCCCCACAATATCCTTCTTAACAAGCGGGTAAAATATGGGCTAGATAATATGACCATTAGGTGGATTGATAGTCTTCTGAAGAAACGTACCCAAAGAATGCTCATCAATGGCTTCCCATCAGCCTGGAGGGATGTATTTGGTGGGGTGCCTCAGGGCTCGGACCTGGGCCCTGTACTGTTCAACATATTTATTAATGACTTGGATGAAGGAGTAGAGGGGATACTTATCAAATCTGCAGATGACACAAAACTGGGAGGGATAGCAAACATCTTAGAAGACAGAAACAAGATTAAAAATGATCTTGACAGGATGGAAAGCCAGGCCAAAACTAACAAAATGAAATTCAACCGAGATAAATGTAAAGCTCTGCATTTAGGTAAGAAAAATCAAATGCACAAGTACAGGATGGGTAATACCGGGCTTGGCAGCGGTACATGTGAAAAGGCCTGTAGGTTTATTTATTTATTTATTTTACAATATGACACTCCGCCCCTTCTGCAAAGCAACTCAAGGCAGCGTACAATTTAAAACAAAAATATAAAACCACTTTAGGGGGAAGTCATAAAAATATAAACATAAAACAACCCCCCTCACCCCCCATCCCATCCTCCGTCACCCGTCCCCTCCACCAAATGCCTGGTGGAACAGCCAGGTTTTACAAGCCCGACGAAAAGTAGCAGGTCCGGGGCCAGGTAAGTCTCCTCCGGGAGGGAGTTCCACAGCCGAGGTGCGGCCACTGAGAACGCCCTCTCCATAGTGCCCCCCCCCTGATTTACTCAGGGGACCTCCAAGAAGGTGCCCCCAGTGGACCAGCAGGGGCCGATCAAGGACCTGAGGAGTGAGGCGGTCCCACAGATAGGTCGGGCCGAGGCCGTGTAGGGCTTTAAAGGTGAGAACCAACACCTTGAATCGGGCCCAGAAGAAAATAGGCAGCCAGTGCAGAGAACAAAGCACTGGTGTAATGTGCTTCCGGCGACCCGACCCTGTAAGGAGTCGGACTGCTGCATTCTGCACTAACTGCAGCCTCTGGACTGTCATCAGCCCCACGTACAGCACGTTGCAGCAGTCCAGTTTCGAGGTAACAAAAGCATGAATGATGGTGGCCAGGTCGGAGTCCGAGACATAAGGCCGAAGCCACCGAACCTGTTGATCACAAGCTGAACATGAGTCAGCAGTGTGATGCAGCTGCTAAAAAGGCTAATGCAATTTTAGGCTGCATTGACAGAAGCATCATGTCCAGGTCACGAGAAGTAATACTTTCACTCTATTCTGCGCTGGTTGGACCTCATGTGGAGCACTGTGTCCAGTTCTGGGCACTGCGTTTTAAGAAGGACGTTGACAAACTGGAACAGGTTTAGAGGAGAGCGACAAAGAGGGTCAGGGGTCTAGAAACCAAGTCCTGTGAGGAAAGGCTGAAGGAGCTGAGTATGTTTAGCCTGGAGAAGAGAAGACTAAGGGGAGACATGAGAGCCGTCTTCAACTATCTGAAGGGCCGTCACAGAGAAGATGGAGCAGACTTGTTCTCTGTTGCTCCCGAGGGCAGGACTAGAACCAATGGGATCAAATGACAAGAAAGCAGATTTCAGCTAAACATTAGGAAGAATTTCCTAATGGTAAGAGCTGTTCGACAGTGGAACAGACACTGCCTAGGGCGGTGGTGGGAGTCTCCTTCATTGGGGGTTTTCGAACATAGGCTGGACGGCTCGTCTGTCAGGATGCTGTTGCTGTGGATTTCCTGCATTGAGCAGGGGGTTGGACTAGATGCCCTCTGAGTTCCCTTCCAACTCTAAGATTCGATAATTCTAAAATCTTATTAATGAATTGCACTAGTGGGTGATAAACAAGTAAAAGAAAGACTGACTCATTGCCAAGAGAGAGGAACGCCATCTGTCCTGTCATAGCAAACACACCTGAACTTGAGGTGACCCATCCCGTTATATGATCAGGAAGAGTCACACACCCACTCCTTGAAATTTAACCAGATGCCTGTTGCCGCTAAGACAACACCCTCGAAAAAATTATAAATCTCCTGATTGCAAAGACAAGCGGAGCCACATATTTTTAGCCCTGAGTTTGTTGAGAATGTGCATTATTCTTAGCCGCCTGATTAATGTCAGAGTAACTAATTAGAGGTGGGAAAGAGAGACTGGTGATTCGTTTAGAGTGTCAAGTGCCTGCCGGAGTGCCATTTTATCAATGATAATTTACTGTAGCGAGGATTGCACAGGCTCGGATGAATAATAAATGAGAGGAGAGGCTAGACACGGCAAGGGGCGCTGGCCGTACTGTTCTACACGATCTGTTTCTGCCGGAGAGAGATGAGAAAGGATGTGAAAAACTTGACATCGAGTCAGGCTGAAAATGGGCATTCCAAGTGGTTCAGGACCCACTCCCTCACCCTGCCAGATTCCGTGGTTTTACCATCACCTTCTTTTATTTCTTCAGCTGTCAGCTGCCTTCTGCTTCTCTGCAGGTGTCCATCGAGACAGGGTAAGCTGTCCCAGGCCCTCATCCGCACGAGCATCTTGCCCTGGATTAGGGGAGGCAGAGGCTTTTGCTTGCTCTGTACGTCACCTATTTTGTAGCGCACTGCTAACTGGGGCTGGGACCAGAGCGCAAAAGCATTCTCGCGAGAACGTGCAAGGTTCTCGCAAACCCCAGCAAGACCTGGCGAGATCTCACTAAGGTCCTTGAGACTCTCACGGGATTCTCGCAAACCCTAAAAGTGTTCTGTGTGTGTGAACATGGCCACCATGGCCATTCTGCGCATCCACAGCCCCCTGCCACCATTTTGCGTGTGAGCAGAGCATTGGCGGAGGTTTATTGAGTATCTTGAAAGATTCTAAAAAAACAGACAAATTCTCTGTGCCTGTGCAAAATTGCCACCGTGGCCATTTTTAGGGACTTGTTACAGCTCTACCTCAGACGCTCTTGGCTTTGCCTGGAATGGCCAAGATTCAAACCCTCCCCTTACACCAGTGCTGATCAAGCTCCCAGCTGCCTCCTGTAGCAAGGTCTCCCCCTTGAAGCAAACCCTTGAGCTTTAGGTCTTGCCTCTCCCTGGTGGTTGCGGACAGAACTTCCTTGCTCTTGGCTCTTATATGGTGCTTTGTAGGGATGGGCGTTCCAGATTCAGATTAATTTCTACCTGCCCAGAACAGGCTGTTATGGATCCACCTGAAGGACGCCCTGCCAGTTCTGGATCCGCCATTTTGGAAAAGGGCGGTGCATGTGGAAAACAGCCTTGGCAGTCATTTTGCACATGCACCCTCTGGAGTCAGGAGCAGTGGCGGGCTGGCAGAGCTTCAGTCAAGCCCCCCGAGGCTGGTAAGTACACTCCAGGGCCCCAGGGAATGGGGGCTGGCAGGGGGCCAGACTTGCTGCCCTGCGAAGGAGTATAGATGGGAACACGGGTCAGTTTCTCATCGACTTCAATGGGATCCAAATCTGAATCCGTAACTAATCTGGAAATTACAGATCTGAATCTTGACTAGATTGCTGTTTCGTGTCACAACCGGATGGGGCCAATTGGAAACCACCATTGGCTTAGTTAACCCTTTCTGGGTCTGAGCATTACTTGGCCAGGAGGGAAAATATCCCTGCCAAGACTCACCAGGGCCCATTACAATTACATACAGCTGTTGCCAGATAGAGCACTTATTACAGCGAGTAATCCCACAGAAGGCAAGTCCCGTTGGACTACACAGGTCAGGTAACCTGGGAAACTAGCTATAACCAAGGAGCTTAATCTATTTCAAGCTGCGTTCCAAGGATTTAGGTGCAAAAGCGCCTCAGGGATTTAAGAGCAAATCTCTCACTCTCTGCTATCAAATGAACAATGCAAACACACAGGGGAAAAACAGATCTCTTGAAACTGACTGAGATGTCAGCTGTAACAAGATCATATAAACCTCCTCAGAGAGAAATGCAATTTCTGTTTTTGCAACATCCCTTTTAGAGCTGAAACGGGTACTAAATTTACTACCTGTGGGTAATACCCATGTTTTCAGGTACCGCCATCAGGTATCTGACAGTTTAACCAGGTACCCAAATCCCTGAAAAATTGGGTAGTTCCAGTAGGTACCAATTTATCAATTTATTGATTCCCAATCAGTATATCAAATTGGAAAACCAAAAAGATTGCTCAATATTTTTACAAAAGTGACCAGAAGTAGTGTCCCGTGCCTGGAAGTTGACGCTCTGGGATGAGAAAGTTCATTTTCTGGGATAGAAAACCCATAATTAAGTGTTTTTAAAAGAAAAGTTGAAAAAAAGTTATCCACTCAGTCTTTAACATCATTTGCAAAACTTTGATTTTTCTTCCCCTGCAGGATGCACAGAACCAGAAGCTAACAACAAGCATCTGCTACCGAGAGGTAATGAACATTTTCCTGTCTTAGAAGCAGGGGGGAAAATATGTCCCCCTATAGCCCTACGCCTTCTTTCTGGCTTGGTTAATATCTTGTGCCTGTATGCGTGTGTGCACTCGCGAGAGAGCATATACACTCACCCACCCAAACACACACACTGGTGAAACCAGTCCACATGGGTTTCACATTGTCCCAAGAAGAACTAAGCAAACAATTCATAGCATTAGATTCTTTTTCAGTTTGTATAGCATCTGAGGACAGATAAACCAACTTCTCTGTACACCCTCCTGCAGATCTGGAAAGATGAGTTTCTCACCTGGAATTCCAGTGGTTATGATGGGATTCAGGAAGTCTCCCTGCCACACAGCTCCATCTGGGCTCCAGATATCATCATCAGCGAGTTGTAAGTCTGAATCAGATTTGACTTAGGACATGATTGATTTTGTGATCCACAGAGGGCAACCTCCACACATGGGCTTCGGTTAACGCTGAAAGAAATATGCCACTTGAGATTCAACCGATTCCTGATGCATATTCATGTGCTTCAAAGAATATCCAAATTTATATTTGTTACCTTTTTTACTTTTGACAGTTCAGCAGTTTGTTATTCAGGTTTGGGAGGTCCCCTTTCCCTCCTCCCCACAAATCTACACAGAAGTGGTGCAGCAGAGAATCCACACAGCAGTGGCATAGTGGAGAATCCACACAGCAGGGGACTCAAAGGCAAAGATGAAAATCCAAGGCAAATTTCAAATATATATATATATTTAAATCTGGATTTTGAACTCAGTTCAAATTTGCAGACATGAATGAATTCAACTAATTTGAAGTTTGCACTAAATATTGGTTCCAGGATGGCAATACTGAATGAGCAAAACCTTCAGCTTGCAAAGAGCTTTGCTTCGCTACAGACACTATATCCAGAATGTTTGAAATCCAGCAACTACACTGTGCCATGTCTCAGATCCCATAGGCTCACCTCACTTGGTGTCAGTAAGGGCTTGAGCCTCAACTCCGATGAGATCTCTGGAACAAGAGAGCCCATTTCTAGCACTTTTTCTTAGTCAGTGACATTCCGGGTATAGCACTGCAGTTCCATAAAAGCTCCTGCAGCTCTGAATGGCAAAGAAAAATGATAAAGAACCTCTGAAATTTGGATAAGCAGAGCCCCATCTCTGTGTCCATCCCTCAGCCATATCTGACAGTCATCTGTCTCTGGGGCAGAGACTCCCAGATGTGGATCAGGACCCCAAGTGGGTTCCTATCATTTGCAGATGGGCTCTCAACTGGTGTACTTAGTATGTCTTTGGGGTGATGGGATTCTATTTAAGTCTTAGCATGAGGTCACAGTGAAAGTTTGGAAACTATTGCTCTAGGGGCTTGTAACACTGTGCTCCTGCTATGAAGGGGAAGTATTTGCAGGAGTCAGACCTCAGTAATTTACAGACCACAGAGCGGGACCAGTCACTTATTTCAAGGCTTTATTAGCACCTCCAAGTGACACAGGTGCATTCACTTTCCACAGAAGGCCAAACTGGCCTTCACATACTCTTTGTTTTCTGCCTGGATTTCTCACACTTCTGGGCTCATAAGCATCATTGCTGAACTTGGAGCAATCCTGCTTCTTGACTCCAAATCCCCTGGCCCTGTCTCTGCAGCTCCATGCCTCTGGTTCAGGACCTTGGAGAGCATAGTGTGCTGGTCAGCCTAATCCCAGATCTGGCCAGCTTGACTTCCTGTCACAGACTGCCCTGTTCTCTTGGGTTTGCTGGTTTTATATTCCCAGAGGGGTGGGGCTCCAGTGACAAGGCACTCTCCCTTAAAGGGGCACGGCCCACATTGTTACAGGTTTTCCTTAGGTATGTGAAACCAGTGCAACCACAAAGGGATGCTGGGATAGAAGTGACTCTTCCTGCATATTTGAATGCACCCAATGCAATGGGTCCTGTGGTAAAAGTAGGGTGGCCATACCTCCCCTTTAAAAGAGGACGCTTTTGAAAAATACATGATGCAGGGCTGCATTAGTTCCAGTGAAGTTCTGCACCATGTATTTTTCATAACTGTCCTCTTTTAAAGGGGAGGAATTGCCACCCTAGCTAAAAGCAAACACACACCCGCCACCGCCTTTATACACAGAGCCCAGCAATTCCTAATGACACCTCTGCCTGCTTTACAGCTTCTTTCCACTTTGTAGTGACTTTAGAGAAATAGGGTTGTCTAAATACCTCTGTGGAGGACTCTGGGGCAGAGAAATGCATAGGTAACCATACCGTTATTTTACCCTTAATTGCTCCCTGCCTCCCATGTGTCCTGCCTGTAAAACCTCTTAAGAGGCCTTCCCATTCACCAGTCTTCCCTCCCCTGTGCAGCATGGATATCGGCAAGTCTCCCGACCTCCCTTACGTTTACGTCAACTCCAGCGGGAGGATCAAGCACTACAAGCCCATGCAGGTGGTGTCGGCGTGCAACCTGGAGATGTATGCGTTCCCCTTCGACACCCAGAACTGCAGCCTCACTTTCAGCAGCATCTTGCACAAGGGTGAGTAGTGGGGGAAGAGTAGGGAGCAACTACACACACAAATTTCAGGTACTGTTTCAGGTACCCAAATACTCCAAATTCCAGGGTTTGAGTACCCCAAATTACACCCACCCCCCAAAGCTGGAAAATATCCAAAAACCTATTGGAAACCCAGGACCAGAAGTCAAAAAAGTGAGATGAAAATGTTATTTTGATCATTCAGATACCCGATTGAATGCCATTTCAGGTACCAAAATGTACCGGAAATTTCAATAGTCGAATTGAGCACAGCAAATTCGACAGGTATACCATTTTTGTGGATACTAATTTCAGTGGTAATTGGCACCCACTGAAGACTTACTAATTGTCTCAAGAGGGGCTGCTAGTCCATTCCAACCTACACTTCTGCAAAATCTGAGTCTTGTGGACAAAACATGCCCATCTGTATCCGGTTCCTTATGAAGCACGGACTCTGGCCGCTTTTAGACATGCATGAAATTTGCAGATCGGAGCAATCTCCCACGTTCACACAAGGACATCTCAGCGTACACGCGAGTGCTATTTAGATGTCCCCTCCCCTTGCCCATGAAAAAAACAGTCACACGGTCCCTGTAAAGTCACATTTTCCCCGTCCTCACTGCTGAGGATCTCAGAGAGAAACAGTGATATTGGAATGATGTTGTGTACAGAGTGGAGCACTTTCCCCATCCACCAATGCGTTCAAAATAGCGATCGGAGCGACTGCGATCTTGCGTGATCTGCCGTGAGTTGAGTTTAGACGATAAAGCTGCGTCCTTAGTGCGCGAGTTTGTGAATGCGCATTCTGGAATCCTTGATCTCGGGAGGTCCAGAGACTGGATTAAGATGCAGATGCTTTAACGTATCACGTTTTACGTGAGTTTTACTTGTGGTTTTAACTGCCTAACTGTGGGAGTTTTGTCTTGTCTAAAAGCAGCCTCTGTCTTCTCCTGAGGTTCTTCCTTGCACTTTCCAAACCTCGGCTGACAGATATTGCCTGGTCAGAGCAGGATCCTTTTGCTGGGTGCTACGGTTTACACCAGGCTCAATCTTTAGACAGACTGGCACTTAGGTTGGGTGGTATAACAGGAGACCAGCCAGCTCCCTCTTCCTAAGCCTGACATCACCTTTACTCTGCCCCTTGGTGGGAACGTTTTTATCACTCTGCTTTTATGCGGAAAAACCATCATGGAAAGATCACAGCCAAGAGCCCACTGCACTCTGGAATGGAAGGGAGAGCTTGGTCTCCCGTGGCCCAATACAGAACACATAGGGACTAGGGATGGGCGAACAGACAGCGGTTCCGGTTCGGCCATTCGGTTCGTCTGTTCGGTTCGGCTGCGTTCAGTTCGTCCATTCAGTTCGTCCATTCGGTTAGTTCGCCAGGTTCAGGTTCGGCCGTTCGGTTTGGCTGTTCGGGAAAAGTTATGGGTGTTTTTTTGTTTTTTATATGGTTTTTTGGTTTTTTATTGGGTTTTATATGGTTTTCTTTTGTTTTTTATTTGGTTTTTTGTTTTTATATGGGTTTTTAAAAAAATCTAATATTATATATATCTATCTACACTAAATCTAACTGCTATTAACTATTCTAAATGCTATGAACTAAATGGATTATCTAATAAGTACACAGGCCTACTCCTATTAACACTAAAACTAAATCACTAACACTATCTCTATCACTAAGCTAGCTTCTACAACTACTATCCCTAACCTATCTCTCTCTCTCTCTCTCTCTCTCTCTCTATATATATATATATATGGGATGGGGGGGGAATCACAAACACAAGGTTTCAGTTTAAGGTTTAAGTTTCATTTCAGTACAAAACTGAAATGAAACTGAAAGCAATCTAATAATCCTACTCAACGCCTGCTGTTCAGGAACAGTGACTAGCTCAGAAGGTGTTGGGAAGGGGGGAGGCAGAAAGTTTCATTTCTTGCAAGCCTCTCCACCCCTGGTGCCTGGAAGTCTGCTCCTCAGTGACTAGTACTACCCCTCTCTGTCACCTTACAGTGAACCTTTTTTTGCCACCCGAACTCACCCAAACGTGATCCGAACTGACCGAACTGTTCGGCCATTTCGCTGTTCGGTGTTCGGGTTCGGGTTCATGTTCATGTTCGGTCATCCGAACAGGCCGAGTTCGGGCCGAACTCCAAACTTCTGAACCGCGTTCGCCCATCCCCAGTAGGGAGCATTCCGCACTGGCTAGGGTCCACCTCCTGACAACATGGGGCTCACACATTTTGCAGGGACAGCGCAGAAGGCAGTCTGCTCATCTCCTAATCCCGCTGCCCTGGGTGCTTTGGGAGGGAATGAAGGCAGGTGGGTGGAGAATGGTCCCATGTACCAGGCTGTTTGTGTTGTTCTTAGTGGAAGACATGACCCTCGCCTTCTCCAGAAGCTACAAGGAGATTAATGAGGACCACCGGCTGTTTCTCGACAATGGGGAGTGGGAGCTGCTTTCTGTGCCCTCGGAGCACCGGGTTCTGCACACCCAGACTGGAGACTTCACCCAGATTCAGTTCCACGTGAGTGTCAGAAAAGGGGTGTGCAGAAGACACATCATTCATTTTCATTTCCAAAAACCCCTTCATTTTGGGGGGATTTCATAAAGGACTCTACCATTTTCATTTTGTTTTATTCAATTTTTTTTAATTTAAAAAATAAATAAATCGCTGTCCATGCACGAAATAGCCACCAGGGCTCTTCAGCAGATGCGTGGCTCCTTTCCAAAATGGCACCGACACTGGTTGGTGCCATTTTGAAAAAGGGCCGCGGATGTGTAGAACGGCCCCACTGGCCATTTTGCACACGCACCGTGATTTATTTATTTTAAAAATATTTTTAATTTTTTTAAAATGTGGGGGGGAGGGAGAGAATGAAATCAAATGAATTTAATTTGCTTGTTCATTCCTTTTTTTGTTACCTTAGTTATAAAACTAATGGGGCTCTGATTGTTTTCGTAATTAATTAAACGATATGAAATTGTACCCCCCTATATCAGAATAATAGAATTTTAGGATTGGAAGGGACCTCAAGGACAGAGCTGGAAAAATGAATATCTGCCAAAATGGATATTTACCAGTTGAAATTGCCGTACCTGACCCGACATTGGGTATGACCCAGTAGTCGATTGGTGCTGGATGGGCTATCCAATGTACCAATTTATTCTTTTTCATCCTGATGTTCCAACTTTCGGTACTGATTTTTCAATTCCCCATGCCAATTTCTGTACCGCTTAACGAATCAATAAAACGGTAAATCAGTAACTTGGTAATGATAATACGGGTATTTTTGATAGTCGGGTGCCCGACACGATACTCGGATACTGACCGGGATCCCAATGGCGGGTGTTACCGGTGAGTAAAATTATCTACCTGTTTCTGCTCCACTCAGGAGTCATCTAGTCCAACTGCTCCGCTTTCTCCTTTGATTCTCACTCAGTCAGGGCCAGACTTGGCAACTCACTCTGCCCCGGAGTTCTGGAGCACACGTGGGCTGCCGCCTGAGGCAGAAAGGAGACAATGGCGGCACCCAGCGGAGAAGCAGAGTCTCTTTTTCCGCACTTGACACCTCCGCAGAGCGCATTTGCAGGGGGCTCAGGGGTGGAATGGGGCTTCTCCAGGTAGGGATGGACATGCAGTCCCCTCCTCCAGGCTGCGGGTGGTGGGGGTGAGGCAGTGCGGTTGCAGTGGAGGCAGGGGCAGGGGGTGTGGCCGGTGGCCGGTGTGTGCAGGTTGAGAACAGAAGCCCCTCAACTCAGGGCTGGCCCTGCACTCAATTTCTTTCCATCTGACATTTCTCTCTCCCCTGCCCCCCGCCCCCAAACGGAATTGGCTCTGGAACGCCAATGCTTTGAGCTTCCATGGTGGTTGAGTGGAAATGCCTTCCAGCGAGGAGCTCAGGGGACCTGGGTTCAAGACCCACAGACACCAGCTGTATTCCTTCAGCGCCTTTCGCTGGAGACCATGTGCCACGTCATGGACTCACTGTAGATGATTGTGCCATTAGCCCCACACACAAGCATCAAACTAGCCAGTGGGGGAAAGCTCCATAGGCCAGAAAAAGGTAAGAGAATCAGGAGACTTGAGGCGTTTTGTTCTAAGCCTAGACCCCCCACCTCCAGAATACACACGGGGGGTGGGGTGGAAGCATCGACTAAAGAACAAAGGCAAAATATAGACTAATGCCAATGGGGGGAGGGGGAGAAATGCAGTGAATATGGGTTCCTGATTGTAACACTGAGCAGCCAGCCAATACTTAGAGTGATGGGGAAGGGGCTCTCCCTGGGGTCCCTGCCATTGTACCAATGGGGCCCAGACACCCCTGTGACACCTTCCAGTTCAGGGCAGAAATTACAATAGAGATCATCCAGCCTGTCCCCTCCCCCCCCATTTTGACCCAGGCAATTTGATTCCATCTAGCTGTTACCGTCTCAAGTCCACCCCACCCCCCAGCCCCGCTTTGCAGTAGGAGATAAATCAATACTAACTCCGCTCCCAAGTGCCAGCATTTGGGGGACACCGTCTCCACTGCTTCCCCCTCAGTGGGAGGGCTGGGAGCCAATCGGTGCCGGCGGAGGGAAATGCATTCCTTGTTTCGATGAGTTCCTTGACGGCGAGGAAACACCCCATTAATTTTAAAGATAGCAACCAGTGAGCATTATTAATGCCGGAGCGAATAATGAACAGCACTTAAAGGGACACACGTGAAGAGCCACAATGGCAGGGATGGGATGAGGAGGGAATGCATATGTGCTCTTTCACACACACGCACAGACACACGCACACGCACATGCACACACAGAGACAGACACACCCTGTGTGCTGGAGACATTAAACCCCCTCCAGCCTCCAGCCCCAGGGCTGACGAGTTGAGAACTCTCAGAATCTTAGTTGGACCCCGCGGCCATGAAACTCACCAGCAACTAGGGAAGTTTTCAGGCATAGGGGTAAGACAGGGAGATTCCTGGCCCAAAGCTGGATTGGTTTGTGTGTTATTTGCCCCCTTTCAAATGCCTGAATCTGGCTCATAAATCCAGCCCCTTCCCTGAAGACTGATCCCTGAAAGACTGGACTCAGCGGAAGGGAGCGGGGATGAGGGTATACACGCAAGGACAGGGGGTGAATCCATGATGCAGCTCCTCCCCTTCCTTTCCCCCATCCCGATCACCCCCTAAGCTCTCCTGTCCCCAGTGCCTATTTGGCCACAAAGCTGGTGCTAATTTTCAAAGTGGCCCATCGGAGGGGAAAGTTTTCCCACTGCTGGCCCAGGGTGTTTATTTCTTTATAAAATCATTTGCTTACCCTGCCCCTCCTGCTCCAAGCAGCCTGGGGTGGCTTACAACGTTAAAACACGTAAAATCATTAAAAACAATAAAATAAAAAGAGAAGGCACCGAACCAACCCCCCGGCACCCCAGCCCTACACCCCATCTCCCTTGGCAAAAGCCAGGCGGAACAGCCAGGTTTTACACATACAACGGAAGGCTCCTCCTCACCAGAGTCTCTGACGGAGTTGACCCACAGCAGGCCCCACACGAGGAGGATCTCAGTGAAGGCAAAGGAGTCTGGATGCTAAGTTGGACAATCGGTCCCAGAGACTTGAAAAAACGGTACCATAAGTCAGGAAATCAGGATGAAAGGTAGGGCACTAATTGACTGCCGATTAACACCCAGTGTTACCGGTTTGAATTAGCTATCACAGTTTTGTTCGGTTTACCCTGGTTTTGCAGGTACTGATTTTGACTCTAATTAAGACATCTGTGCTTAGCCTGGGACCCGTCTCAGCCACCACAGTGAAGGGTGTGGTTTTCTCTCGTGCCTTAATGCTCCTAGCTAGGGTGGTAACAAATGTCTTGCCTCATTGAGAGAAGAGAAATAAAGGGATGAGAGAAGAAAGGAGATTCAGAGATTGGAGAGCCAGGCGGCGACTGCCTACCTGGGCATCAGGGGAATTCTACCCTGATTACCAGGCGCATGATGAACATTGACCTTGGTGGGCACTAACTCAGTGCTCTGCAGTCAGTCCTGCCACTCAGCTTCTGCCCACTAGGAACACGTCAGAGCTACCTTTCCTGTTAGAAAAACCTGGGAGAGGAAGATGCCAGCTTAGCCGCAAACTTCCAGTGTCGAAGTCTGCCTGTGTCATAAAGACAGTCATGCAAGATTAAGTACTGGTAGGGTCTACTGTTGAGAAATCAATTGGCGCCTAACCTTGGGTAATATTCCATCTCCGGCATGCGGCATGCGGCTGGGAATGAGATTGATCTCCTTCATTAGCGCCAATGGGCTGCAAATACCTTTGTGTACTTATTATTACCTGGCGTTAATGGATAATGAAATGGTGGCGTAATATTGCTAACACCTGAAGGGTGTCTAATGGCGAACACAATGGAATCTAAAGTGCTTTCCTCCCTTGTGCTGGGGAATTTAAAGACATTGGCTTCTTAGCCTGTTAGCTAGGATGGGATTTGGCTAGTGGAAGAGCTTCGGAGAGGGACTCCCAGCTACAGACAACTTGGCTAAGAAGGACAAGGCTTCCGGTGGGGGAGAGCCCAACACGGCGCTTACCAGCCTGGCCAGGATGCAGCATCTCCCAGTCAATGGGAGAACTGAGACCACAATGTAACAGGGCCAAAATGTGGTCAGGGACTCTCCCCCTACCACTGAAATGGATACAAAAACGATTCTCCTCCGCTAGTATCCAGGAATCCAGACAGCTTGGTGGTTATTCAGTAGGGGGAGGGTCCAGACCATGACTCTGTGCCGTGGATCCATCCGCTATCCGGTATGTATGCCTTTCGAGTCTCCACTTCCCCCCTCGAAGCTGATTCTTACAGTGCGAGGGAGTGGATCCAAGGGCCAGATCCAGGAATCGGGAAAATGGAAAAATAAAAAACTAGCTGTGTGCTGGATTTGGCCTGAGGTTCCCCCCACAACTGCACTATGGGAACGGGGCCAAGGAAGTATCACAGCCGGAGGGCAGGGTGAGGAGAGATTTTCAGACTGTCCGAAGGCCGACAGTTCCACAAAAGCTGTCGCATCCCAGACACTCCGGAGAGAGGCAGCCTTGGGTTAGAATCGTAGCGTGGGAAGCCACCTCAGAGCCCGTTTAGTCCTGCCCCCTGCTCAACTCAGGGCATCCCCCAGGTCCCCCTGGTTGTCTCTCTGACCCACTGAGTAGAAGGAACACCTGTTACCCAGTTCATTGCAGGGAAGAGACAGCTGCTCTGGATTTGCAAATTTGCATGAAATTCGCCCTTCACATGGTTTTACCTTTTTGCTCCTTGGGGAGTTGGGAGGAGGATTCCCTCCCTGAACTGCCGAGCCCCTTGAAGTAGCAGGGCACAATTCGGGCCTTGCCAAGTTCCACCACAGCAATCCCAGTGCCGCCCTTCTGACCCTTGCCTCCAGTGCCCCGCCCTCTCGCCAAGCCACAAGTGCCCCCTGCTGGTCTCTTCCAGGAACTGCTCCTCCTGCTGGGACACAGAGAAAGAAAACAGGAGCCGTTCCAAAATTCTGGAATCCCCTTGGGGGTTTTAACCCCTATTTGTGCCCATTTTCTTGTGCTTTCACTTCCCTCCAAAGCAGGCATGGGGAACCTCAGGCCCAGAGGTTTTATGTGGCCCCATTCCAGTTCCTGGGTTTGGCCCCCGGATCCGGTTCCTACCCCCAAGCTGAGTTCAGGGGGAGGGAGCAGAGATGAGGGCATGCACACAAGGGAGGCGGATTTGGTTCCCCCCCCCCCTCCTTTGAGTTGTTTTTAGCGGATGTTTTTATGTTTTATGAATTGTAAGCCCACTTAAGGAACATTTCTCCCCCCAATGTCTGTGCGGCCCTCAGAGCGCGTACTCATTTTCAAATTGGCCCCCAGGAGAGAAAAGGTTCCCCATCCCTGCTCTCAAGATTTGCTTTAAGTTTCCACTTCACTCAGACAGAGCATGGTGGAATTTGGACCAGAACCAGAGTGTTGGCTACAACTCTCTTCATTGCAGAGGGCTTTGCAAGGTTCACCATGAGATTCTGACACCCCCCCCCCCTTTTATTCCAACTCCACAAAAAATATCTCAAGCAGGAGCCATTTAGAAAGCCATGAACCTTGTCCTCTGAAACAGTAAAAGCGTTCAAAGTTTGGGATCTTTGGGATGGGTTTTCAGGGCTCCAGAAACCAAGCTGGCTGAGGGCATCGGTCCCTGGAGTATCAGGAAGGAGGACAAGGGGTGGGAGGGTTTCTGTCGTCTGCACCCAGGTCCATGCGAACCTAGCTATGTCCCTCCAGATGCCTTTTCTTTCCACATGTAAAGCTCCCAGACTCAATAGGGGGGAGAAGTGAAGACAAAGGAGAATTATTCCCAAGAATCCATTCATAAAAAAACAGGGCAGCAGCGGTGCTAATGGGTACCTGGGGATTTCAACTTTGACGTGAAGCCCAAAAGCCCAGAAGAAGAAATAGATTCCTAGAACAGAACCCTTACCAACTTCCAAAACTCAGTCTGGTTCCCAATTTCAGAATGGATTTGGCTGCATCTGACTGTGAACAATACAGAGATATAGGGTGTCTTTAGACATAACATCAACGGCTGTCTGAATGTGTGTTTTGACCTTGATATGAACACCGGTTTGGCCCGGTGTTCACCATGTGGCGCTGCTTAGACACGCATCCCATCTTGGGGCAAATCAGTGTTTTCCTCGCCACCCGATCTCAGCACACAAGCACTACCACCTCGTTCCCTGTGTTGTACATGCTAACATGCCATTCAACATCATTAGACACAACGCTGGCCACGTGTTCAGCCAAAACATACAAATTGTCCCTGTGATGCAATGGTGTTCACATCGCGTGTTCAATAGGGATGTGCGAACAGAACCGAGTTTGGAAATTCGGTTCGGTTCGAAAATCAAGTTCGGTTCGAATGTTCGGTTCAGTCGACCGAACTATTCGAGTTCAGTCGAATTCCGAACTTCCGAACCAAGTTCGTACATTCAAAACTGGGTTTTTTGGCCTTCTGAACTGGTTTGGATTCGACCGCACAGTTCAGTCGAATTCGAGTTCGATTCGAAAGTTCGGTTCGGTTGACCGAATTATTTGAATTTGGTCCGAACTCCGAACTTCCAAACCGCGTTCGCACATCCCTAGTGTTCAATGGGTGGCCAGATTGGTGTTGGGATTGTTACGGTGCTTATACACAACGGCCAAACACGTGCTTAGGATTTTGACAC
This sequence comes from Sphenodon punctatus, assembly GCA_003113815.1. Taxonomy (NCBI): domain Eukaryota; kingdom Metazoa; phylum Chordata; class Lepidosauria; order Sphenodontia; family Sphenodontidae; genus Sphenodon; species Sphenodon punctatus. The sequence goes on along the minus strand of QEPC01009472.1, from coordinate 584,678 downwards.
CCAATCTTTGTTATGTCTAAAGATGCCCAGAGAATCATAGGGTTTGAAAGACCCTCTCCCGCAGTCACAGAGTCCAATCTCATTACAAGAGTGGGGTGGATAGCCAGATCCACCGGAAGCCCTGTCCTCCAACATCTATGGGGTTGCCACCTCCTATCCCCTCTTAGCTATAATGGGGACAGGCAAAATGCAGCTGCACTGGAGCTCAGGGACCCGATGGACCCACATCACATTCCCTGGAGCAGCAAAATCCCCTGCTGTCGAGAGGAAACAGCACTAGGGCCCATTCCAACCTACCTATTGCTCTGACTCCCACCTACAGTCCCTGCTACGGCTGGTTGTGCCTCCCCCACTGCTGTGCATAAAACAACCCCCTTCCCCCCACTCCACACCTGCACCCCCAAACGCCTGACGGAAAAGCTAGGTCTTACAGTTTCATTGGAAGGCAAGGAGGGAATTCCAAAATGACAGCGCAGCTGCCGAGAATGCCCTCCTGTCCGTTCGGACCCACCAATAATGCAGGACCTCCAGGAGGAAGCTTCCGGATGGTCACAGGGGCCGCCTAGGGGAATGAGGCAATCTCTCAGGTAAGTAGGGCCCGGGTCGTGAAGGGCTTTAAAGGTCAAAACCAGCACCTTGAATCGGGCCCGGAAGCCAATAGACAGCCAGTGCAGGGCTTGGAGCACCGGTTGGCTCTGCTCCCCGCGACCCGCCCCAGTGAGCAGGTGGCCCGCCGCACTCTGCACTAGCTTCCAAACCGTCACCAAGGGCAGCCCCACGTAGAACGCAGCTCAATACTCTAGCCTCGAGGGGATGAATGCGTGGAGGACACTGGCGAGGTCGGAGTCCGACACATACGTAAGACCTGGCCATTCTGCCAGGCTTTTGGTGAGGGAGATGGGGGGGGAGGGGCTCTTGAGGGTTAGGGAGGGAAGTTTTTTTTGTGTTCTTTTATGCCTTACAATTTTGATGCTGTTTTAGGATATTCTTTTTGTATTTATTGTTATTTATTATTGTATTTTATGTATTTTGAATATGCAGTTTGCTAGCCGCCCCCCCCCCCAAGGAGAGGGTGGGATTTAAAATGATTACATAAAAAAAAAAAAAAAAATATGGACGGAGACGCTTCACCCCATGGAATTGGCAAAAGGTACCCCTTTATCTCCGACTCTCTATCGCCGTGGGCCAGTCTTTCCTGAAGCCCACCCTGCCTCCTTCAACCCCTCGGGGCAGACTTGCCTCTTCTCCAACTCCTACCTCTTTCATAGTCTAAGGCCGTTTTTAGACATGCAGCGGGGATCAGGCGCGGGAGCAGTGAAACAGCTGCGGCGCGGTTTTAGATGAACCGGAAGCGGAAGTTGTGCGCGTGATCGCCAGCCGCGCATTCTTTGCCAACTGCGATCGAACCAGCCCGATTTCTCGGGGGCGGGGGGGACATACGCGGCCGGAAAAGAATGCACGGCCACCAATCACGTGCACAACTTCCGCTTTCGGTTCGTCTAAAACAGCGCCGCGGCTGTTTCGCCGCTCCCACGCCTGATCCCAGTGCACGTCTAAAAACACCCTCAGGCCAACTGCAGCCTCTGAGCTCTTAGCTTTATACTCTAGGGCGGGCTCCTGCCACGCTGCAAACCCAGCTGCATCCAGTCAGGCTGCGGCGTGGCCCTCTGCCCCCCTAGCAGTGCCCACAGCTCTGTTTGCTCTCTCAACTCACCAGTGCTAGCTCTCTTAAAGGGGCAGCAGCTCTCAGGGGCTCTGCCCCGCTACCGTCCCTGCCCCATCAGGAAACCAAGGATGAGATTAACCCTCAATCCCCTGCTTTCATTATGTAACCATCCCTGCCAACAGTCCCCTAAGTCAGGCCTGCAAGCTGGAGAACCAGGCTCTCATGAGCCAGTGTGGTGTAGTGGATACAGTGCTGGATTTGGATCTGAGGGACCAAGGTTTGGATCTCACTTTAGCCAATGAACTCACTGGGTGGCCTTGGAGAAGTCACAACCTCGCAGCCTCAGTTCCCGGTCTGTAAAATGGGAATGTGTGGGTCTGTTTTTTCCCTGTGCTTCCCTCATACTTGTCCATCTTAGATTGTAAATCCAATGGGAAGGAACCTGTCTCCCCAAATCTAGGACTGTAAAGCACTGCGTATGCCTAGTAGGGCTATAGAAATAATAATTAGTAGTAGTTCCGTGTCTTCCCTTTCACCCCAGAGAGGTGTGATTGCACGTACCGCCGGCACTGACTTCCCACCTTTGACCCAGGTTGTTATCCGGAGACGACCTCTGCTCTACGTGGTCAGTGTGCTGATCCCCAGTCTCTTCCTGATGGTCGTGGATCTGGGCAGCTTCTACCTGCCACCAAGCTCCGGCACCAGGATCACCTTCAAGACCAGCATCTTGGTTGGCTATACAGTCTTCAAGGTCAACATGTCGGACAAGCTGCCAGGCTCCACGGGCAGCACTCCCCTGATCGGTGAGCAGGATTGGGGCAGCCAAGCGGGGCCGGTGTCTCCCAGACAGGGTGGGTTGTGATGGCAATGGGTTTGCTTCAGGAAGAACAGTCAAAACGGCTGACGAGGTTTCCCTAGACTGTTCCCGGCCACATCACGCTGACTTGCCTTGGAAAACCAAGGGATTTCAATATATCCCTCTTTGTCTGCACATCTCTTCAAAGCAAGAGTCCTCTGTAGAACTGCAACAAGTACTAAAATGAGTACCTACGGGTGACGCCTGCATTTTTAGACACCCCATCAGAAACCCGATGGGCCCCCCCGAGGACCAATCACGGGCCTAAGGCTCCAACATGTGAGCGTTACCCTTAGAAACTGACAAGCCCCAGCCAGGAGTGACATGTCAACCATCTAGATGTGTATAAGAGACAGGGGCTTGTCAGTTTCAAAGGCTGGCTGACACTTCACCCCCTACACCACCTCACAGCTGAGAGGTGCAGTAGGGGGTGAAGCGGTGACAGGACCTGGCCCGAGATGAATCCTGTCACTTTGAAAGGCCAGCTGGCACCACTGAGCATCCTGTTGGGGCCCGTTTGGGCAGCGATGGCGCCCAAACGGGGCCGGGTTGATTCGGGCACGCCGGTTTTGTCGGGAATCCCGAATCTTTGGCTGTCTGGTTGCAGTTCTAGTCCTGTGTAATGAAGGCTCTCCCCAAACAGATTGCCCAAGGCCCACTGTCCATTTTCCAACTCCACTCCATCAGCCCCCAATCCTGCTACTGCTCCCCCACCAGAGTGGCCAGGCTTCCCCTTTAAAAGAGAATGCTTATGAAAAAAGACATGTTGCGGGGCTGCATTGGTTCCAGAGCAGCCCTGTCCCATGTAGTTTTCATAAGCATCCTCTTTTAAAGGGGAGGTCTGGCCACTTTATCCCCCCCGCCACCACCAGGCCCTGTTGCTGATTCTGCCTCATGGAGGATAACTGGGGCAGCAGATCAGCAGCCGGGGTGGGGACCAGATGGGGCAGCTCCACCAGCCACTCCTGATTTCAGACACATGTGCTGTGGGACCACAGTACGTTACAGAGAGTATTTAGTTTAGATTGATATATCCTGTCTTATCCCAAAGGCTTGGATTACTCTGCCACCCACAACCACATTCAGAAATGACTGCCAGCCCCCGGGTGCCAGGTAGCGGCTTCTAATCCAGTTGTGGTTAACTTGCTTGTAATGGTTTTCTGCCCTTAACAGGTTGGATTTCTTCATATCCTTCCTTAATAATTATTACTTAGTTGAAAACAGGTTCCAGACTAGTGCTGCATTGAATATTTTAAAAAAATTATTCCCGAGGATTCTCCGAGGATCCTGGGCGTGGTCCTAAGGGTTTGGACCAGTCCGAGGATCCTCAGAGAATACTCGGGAATCCCGAGGGCTGGGGGTCGAGGAGGGGGCCAGAGGGAGCCTGGGGGTGGGGGAGGGAGGGAATGGGCCAGGGTAACCTAATGGGGACTCACCCACTGGAGGGGTCTGGCGAGGCATGCCTTCCTCCGGGGTCGGGTAAGTTTAAAAAGCTGAGCATGTTCAGAACTTTCCAAGATGGTGCCCGAAGCTAAGATAGAATGCAATCCTCATGCATTTACCCCAATTGCAGTTTTGTCATTGACTTCAATGAGTTCAGGATTGCAGCCATAATTGTGCACTTGATATAGCAGGGCATCCTAAAAACAATCCCCTTTTCCCCCATGTCTCTGTCTCAGGGGTTTTCTTCACGACCTGCATGGCCCTTCTGGTTCTCAGCCTCTCCAAGTCCATCCTGTTAATCAAGTTCCTCCATCTGGGAGAAGACCAAGTCCGTGAAAGTCTCTTTGCCTCCTGTTGTGGGGTGGGCTCAGAGAACACCGGGGGAAACTCCCAGCCTGCGCAGAGCATCATGAAACCAGTCAGAGATATTGCAGGTACACGGAGATCCAGGTTTCCGGAGCACCCTCCACGCATTCAGCCTCTTAGCTACAGCTGAAAGGAATCTACCATTCTGTATTCCTGAAGATTATCCATGCATCCCTTTGAACAAATGTATATCCAAAAATCAATCTTCACTGGGGATGTGAAATTTGCACATGCATTTAGGTAGCCAGTTATCATGGTTGATTTGGTTACTTCAATAAATTCATTTCAGAAGCTCAGCATTTCGCTTACTAAGGGCTCATTCAGACGTGCGTTTAAATCGCACAGCCGCCGCGGCGACATCGTGCGATTTAAAGCACCGCGCACCTCCGGGTTGGTGTGAATGCACCAATTCAGCCTAACGCGAACTGTTGGAGTGCGGTTTTAAAAACGGCTTGGAGCAGCTTTCAAAACCGCACTCCAACAGTTCACGTTAGGCTGAAATGTGCGCGGTCGGTGCATTCACACCAACCCGGAAGTGCACGGTGCTTTAAATTGCCCGATGCCGCCACCGCTGCTGTGCGATTTAAACGCACGTCTGAATTAGCCCTAAGTGTCAGGACTAGAGGTTAAATGAATATCCACAAAAACAGGTCTACCAGTCAAATTTCTGGTACCCAGGTAGACGTGAATATCTTGGGTACTTGTCAGTACCCAAACCAGTTTTCAATCAGGTACCGAAAATACCAACTACAGACAACTGCTATACCGAAATGCCAGTTTTGCCCCAATTTCGTCTTGGATTTTGGTAATTTTCCAGGTATAGTTTCATTTTTTCAGGTACTTGTAAAATCGGCAACTGAAATGTCAGTTTTTTGAGTACTCCAGTGGTATTTAGGTACTTATTCAGATACTCCCCAAAATGTGGGTATTGCCTGTAGTACCAAATCAGGTACCTGTTTCAGTTCTAGTCCAGACCCAGGCCTTGAACGGTCAGCCCTAGAGTTTCTGCAGCAATGACTGGGCCTGCAGCGCCACTGACCCACTCCCTAATGGGCCTCTGTATGCTGGCCTGACCACACCCCTCCTGTCTGCCTCTAGCCCTGTCCATGCCTTCGCAGCACATCCTGGGTGGCTGCCAGCCAGGATAGCAGGCTGGTTGGTATAAACAGGAAGCTGGGCTGATCACCTGACTTGTGCACTTCCTGTTCCTGCATCACCTTGCTGTTGCCCTGAATCATATCCTGGTCCCTCCCAGCCTTATGCTTTCTGGGAGACCCAGCCCAGATAACCTTCTTAGCTTCATTTTAACCAATTCCCTGGTTTCGCTTCTGACTCTGGTTCCCGACTTGGTCTTCGAGTTACCTCTTTTACTTCTGACACTTCAATCCTGATTCCATGCTTTAGTCCCGACACTGCCCCACCAGTCTGCCCACCCCCTAGATCTCCTGCCCCTCACGCTTTGGTGGCACTGCTGCTTAGTGCTGTTGCATGACAATGCTTTGGCACTAATGCTAATAGTCAGGGATGGGACTTTCAGTTTGGAAAAAACAGAAAGTACTCGATAATGGCCATTTCGGATTAATCCAAAATTTGAGTTCTTTTTCGGTATCTGTTGTATCGGACCTTTCACATTGATTTTTGTATCAGATTTTTAACACTGCAGTTTGTCCCCATTGACTTCAGTGGGAACACAGCAATGTTAAAAATCCAATACAAAAATCAATGCAGAAGATCCAATACAATCGATACGAGAACCCAAATGCATGAGAACCGAAACCGAAATTTTGCCCAGAGTCCCACCCCAACTAATAGTGCAATAGCACAAATCTGCAACAGGATGGAAACAGCACCACTGAAATAACCAAATTACCAAAAATGAAGTAACCAAAACAATGAACCCCAAACCAGAGAATTTTTATGCACGAATACGGGAAACAAATACCGCTTCATAGCTGTTTTGTTGAAATGGATCTGGGAAGACCCAATTCCTCCAATTCAGTATTTTCAGCAAGTACTGGATTCCACTACCCTTCTAATCTGCTGCCTCCCCGGGTGTGTGTTGCTGCAGGGCATGGAGAGGAAGAGGAAGAGGAAGGGGACAGAGTTGGAGCTGAGAATGTTGTGTCCAGCTGGAAGTCCCCAATGGAGAAGATTCTTGCAGAACTGCTCCCCATCAGCTCCCACCTCCGTGCACAGGACCAGGCCAGCAGACTGGAAGGCGACTGGCTCAAAGTGTCCTACAGGCTGGATAAGCTTCTCTTCCGGGTTTATCTGGCGGTGTTGGTGGTGTACGCCGTCACGCTAGGGTCCCTGTGGGTGGTGTGGAGCTCCCACAGGCTAGTTGGTGGGGATGGCAAGGTGACAGGGCAAGAGGATGGGATGCTGAGCCTTACCCTTCCAGACGGGCAGCATGGTCAGTGGCTAGAGTGCTGGGTTCAGACTCAGATGACGGAGGTCCTTTTCTAGGCTCCGACCTCAGCCTCCTCTCTGCTTGTGACAACGGGAGGACAATCACAAAGCCCTGTGCAAGAGCTCGGTATTAATATAGGACGTCAGCCCCAAATCGGGGGGGATGGGGGGGGGACATCTCATTTAGCAAACTAGGATGCAGGTTCCTTTGTCTCCCATGTCAGAGGAGACTGGTTGGATCAAGGGGGATGGGAGACAGGGCCTCTCTCCTCTCTAACCTAGTCTAGGTTGATAAGCCTTGAACATGATGGAGAGAAACCAAGGTCATGGGAACCAAACTTCCTTGCCCTCCAGTCCCTTCCACTCAGCTGAATTCCCTTTAAAAAAACTCCACTTGGGAGCACCTTTCCCTGCTGCCACCACCTCTCCGCTCGTTATTGCGGCGGTGTTAGTAATGCTTAGCTCCAATTGCCCATGAAATGCTTCTACTTGTGTAATGAAATGAGGAGCATCTGGCGGTGTCTGAACCACCTCCTACCATTTCTCCTTCCTGACCTTCCCCAGCGCAGGACGGGAGGCACGTACCCAAACAGCGCTGCCTCGGAAATTCAGAGGAGGGGTTTCCTCTGCCACCAATGCCATATTTCATCCCGCTCCAGATCTGTAGCTTCAGGGAATGCCTTGCCCTCCGTGCTGCACCAGGCCCTGCCTGCTTGGTCCGTAGCATCTCCAGCTGGTGGAGAACTTCAACAGGGCCATCTAGCTTGAGAGGAAGAGCATGGCCTCCAGGCCTAATATTAAGCATGTCCCATAGCAGTCACACCCCTCCCAACATGCCCAGTGCGTAAAAAGAGACAGGAGCTCCCCTGCGTCTCATCCCACTTAGTTTCTTGTCATTCCATCCTCTCCCCCATGAGCCTCTCAAGCACTTGTTCTGGGAGACCACCCAGAAGGAGGCACTCAAGGCTTGAATACTGGTCGCTCTCCCCCAAAAGAGGTACTTTGACCCCCTCAAAGAGGGACAATGGGATTCAGCACCCAAAGAGGTCCCTCCTCAACAAGGACCTTCAGGAATGAGAACAGAGGGGATCTGGGGCCGTTTTTAGACAAGACGTAACCATGCAGGTCCACCCATCCCCCATCCACCTGAGCACCTGTCTGAAGGTGGCTTGGGTGGGGTGTGTGCGCGTGCAGTCCTGTGGCCCACACATGGAGCACTGGCAAAAAAGCCGGAGTGCTCTGTGTGGGAGCAGGCAGACTGGTGCGTGGGGACAGGCGCCCATGCATCCCCCCCCAGCCCGTAAGAAGAGCAGTAGCCAGTCATGCTGGTTGAGTGGTCTGCCATTCAGAAGCACTTTGGGTGGGGAAACAGCCTTTGCAGGGAAGCAATCAGGAGTGCTGGGGAGCCCAGGTTCCCCAGTGCTCGGCCGGGACATGTCAACATCAGAGATCAGCTTTCCCCTGCCCCGTGGTCCACGGCAGGCAGGAACTCATGGAGGTTACCAGGGTACCCACCCAGGGAGCCGCCCACTTGAACCCCTCCCCACTCACTCCATGCGCATGGGCGCTCCACAACCATCCCACTCAGTGGACACAGACCCCGCCCCCCCTCCAGCCCTACTCATTTAAAAATGGCCTGGGAGTCCGAACGTCTGGGTTCTGTTCCCAGAAGGGGTGCGCAGAAGGCAAATAATTCGTTTTTGTTTTTAAAAATCCCGTTGTTTTCAGGGGCGCGTGTGTGTGTTTATAAACGACTGCTGCTTCATTTTCTTTTCTTTTTCTTTCATTTTATTAAAAATATATATATATATATTAAAAAAAAAATAGAAGTCACTGAGCATGTGCCAAGTGGCTTCTGGAGCCGTTTTGTGCTGGCGGTTGGAGCGGTTTTGGAACAGGGCGTACACGTGGAAAACAACCCCAGTGGCCACTTGGCGCGTGTGCCGTGATTTCGGATATACATGATGATTAATAACAAAAAAAATAAAAACAAAACAAATGAACTCAAGCTAATGTTGGCTAAGTCATTCGCATTCGTTACCTTAGTTACGAAAACGGATGGGGTTCCATTCATTTTTGTAACTAATTAAACCCGTACAAATTGCACACCCCTACTTCCCAGCTCTGGGAGGGGAATGAGGTGGAGCAGTTAGAACAGGGGGCTATGGGAGCCAGGATTCTTTGCTTCTTTCCCCCAGTGGCTTCAGGCAAGTTTTTTAATCCCTCTGTCCCTCAATTTACTGGTCTGTAAAGCAGAGATAAAACGTACTTGCTTCCCAGCGTGCTATGTGCTCGGTGGAGGCTTAATACACAGCTGGAAGGCCTCTGATGAGAGGCATTCGGGGAGGGGAAAGAGTTATTGCGATTCCCATTGTATTGACCACTGGCAACAATGAAGCTGCCCTGCCATTGTGTTCAGCTGAACCAGCCTCCCCTATTGCTGAATTACAGGCTCCGCTCCGTCCCCGGTGCAGTTCTTAAAGCATTTTAGCCAATACAAACCGGGCTCCAGCTGGGCCAGAACAAACTCTTTCCCCTGCTTTCCGATCCAGGCAAACCCATTTGGGTTAATGGGGAGGCCTCGCCTGTCCTGTCACCCATTCAGAGCCTGCCGTTAAAGTGCTTCGGACGCTAACAAATGACGCCGCAGAAGTTATATTCCCTTTAAATGGCATTTTCTTCCCCCTCTTTCCTCCAAACTTCTGCAAAGATCACGCTGTCAAGAATTGGCCCGGCAATCATTTATCAGAGAGCTATTCAGCAGAGATTAAAGGGGAGTCAAGCTAGAAGAGACCGTTTCTCCTCCCAAAGCTGGGTTTGTGTTCATTACGGCAAGTGTCACCGGGAGAAGGCTTTTTACAGCGACGGGCTTAACTGCCCCCTCCAGGCCCTGGCGCGGCTGATAATTAAACAGTGAAATACAGGAGAACCAGGAGACGATCCCACCTTCTGCACCTCAGCCATCAGCCTGAACCTGTTATTTATTGGGTCTGTTCCGGTTTATTATTAAGGATGGAAACACAACTTGGGGGAAGTTTTCTTATCGCTCTAATAAAATCTGATTTTCAGACACCACACAAATAAATTCAAGGTCTATTACGCTGCTCCCACGTAGCCGAGATCCATCCAAAGCCTGCAAAATCCCAGATGAAAAGCGTTGATTGGGTCATCTCTGGCTAATACAGGGATGGGGTCCGACAGGATAGTTCCTAGCACTTTGTCACTGTTGTTATGGCGTCTAAGTATTCTTGCTGAGAAGGCAGAAGGCCCTTCTCTGAGTGGTTCATCGGGGGGGGGGGAGGGAGGGCCTCTGAGTTCTTCTATAAACATCTCACTCATGTCTCCCAGGGATGGGACTTGGTGTGGGGGGGCATTTTGGTTTCGGTTCTTTGAGATTTTTTTGTTCTCGTTTCGGTATTTTTTACAGGGGGGGGATTTCCATCGATTTCCCCCCCCCCCCGTTTCCCCCCCCATTGACATCAATGGTATTTTCTCCCATTGAAGTCAATGAGAACAAACTGGGGGAGGGGGGGGGGAAACGGAAAAAACCAAACAAAAACGAAACACCGAAACCGAAAAATAACCGCCATTTTGGTTTTAAAATCAAAACAGCCATTCTCAGGCCATTTCGGTTCTTTCCAAAACTGAAATCCCCACCCCTAATATTTCCTAACCTGATCTCACCCCCTGGCCAGAGTCGAGTCCTCATCAGAGCTGTAATTAGCAGGGCGTTTCAAACTTGAGAAACAAACTCAAAGCTTCATTTTAGACCTGAAACAGATACCCAATTTATTAGTAACCATGAGTAATGCCCACATTTTCTAGTACTGTGTCAGGTACCTGGTGAGCTATCTGAGCACTGACCGAGTACCTAAATACAAAAAAACCCCAGTAATTTCCGTTACTGATTTACCAATTTCTGGTTACCGATCGGTAAATCAAGATGGAAAACAAAAAATTGCTACAGAAACGCAAAAAAAATCGAGACCAGAAGCTGACGTTCTATGATGGGGCACACGGGGCCAGGGGCGTCTGGGACATGGGTGGACATGGGGTTTGGGAGAGCTGGGAGGCATGAGAGGAGGCAAGGCTGAGGGCAAGGACTAAGGCACAAGACCGGAAGGGGAGCATGAGATAGTGGAACAAGGCACAACTAAGAGGGAAAACAAGACAAGGCAAGGCATGAATGAGAGGGGAGACAAGGTCTGAGCAAGGGACAAGGGAGGAGTGCAGAACAAGATGAGGAGTGGGAATACAAGGAAGAACGAAGACGAGATCAGCTGTTTTGCCCCACAACGCTCCTCAGGGTCCCAAATTACCCTCTCGGTGCACTCCCTGGTTCCCAGCCCAGTCTTCTTTCTCTCTGGAAACTGGTTACTTCTTCTGCCGCAATCCGGCACCGCCAGAGTCCAGCCAAGACTCCGTCCCTGGCTATGCTCCAGCCCCTGGGAAAGTATCCCAACCCTGTCTCTGGCATTTCCCACTGTGCTGATTCTCCCCCCGCCGGCCAACTGAATGTTAATTTCAAGCATCTAGGCTGCTCCCTACCGCTGCTTGAACCTCCAACCTGTTCTCCAGCTGCTGGCTGGGTCTCTGGCTCTCTAGTCAGCGTGAGGGCCCATCTACCACTCCACTGAGCATTTGTACACACACCTTAAAGTTCCGGATTTTTCAATCTTCTGGGTTTACAAGTCCACAAGTAAGTTCTGGATGCATTCTTCACACACACACACTGCCCTGAGGCAGTTCCTGGATGCATTCTTCACACACACACTGCCCTGAGGCAGCCTAAAGTAGCCGCAGCTGTAGATGTGAGGGGCTGCCATGGAAACCAAGTGACCACAGCTGCCAGGAGCAAAGCAGTTTACTAGGAGAACTTTTTACACACACAAGTTCTGGGAGACGTTCTATGCAGAAGTTCAAAGAGCCAGTTGTTTAAGATCTGGGTGAGTGATTTAGACACACAAAAAATTCAGGACATGCAGGAGAAATGTGTGTGTAAAAACACCCTTTGAAACTGACAGGGGGTCACTGACAGGGGGGCTCACTTCTCCAGTGCTCTCAGCTGGTGCTGGTCAGTCTTTTTTAAATTTAAACTTGTTTTTTGCTCACTAAGAAGTTGGCGAGCACATCCTGGTTGGTGCCCAGTTCACCCCAGAACAGAACGAGCACTGGGATCTCAGCGCAATGACTTGGGTTTAAGAAGACCTTGTTTCACAGCTTGAGTAGGGAGGAGTTTGATGGAGAGCAATGAGATCGTTTTGTGGATATTTATGGGGAGAATCGCCCATGCTAGAGACAGCGTCAACTCAAACGAGTGATAAAATTTGGCATTGGTGGGAGAGCGGAAATCCAGTCAGAGAGATACCACTGACTTGGAAATCACAAGCAACCCCACTGCTGGTCTCAGCAGGAAGGCAATTCTCAGCATGGGTAATACCTGCGTTTTCATTTTCAAGTACCGTGTCGGGTATTTGGTGGGCTACTCGATGATCACTGACTGGGTACCTGGGTACCCCAACATTGTTAATTTCTGATACCAATTTACTAAAAAAAATAAATTTAAATACTGGTTACCGATCAGTAGATCAAGATGGAAAACCAAAACATCTGGATGGTAAACTGAAAAATTGGTACCGGAAGTTGATATTCCAGAATTGGAAGTCAATATTCCAGGACACTGGGCACTCAGGTTGGGCACTAAACAGGTACCTATTTGAACATGGACACCGTGGGTCGATTTGAGGACCAGTAATTTATAGCCACTTTTGTGAGTACTTTTTCAACTCTGTGAAGGATTGAATGAGTCATGAGGATGGAGCATCTCACTTGGGGATGTCATGGTGGGAGATAGGAGGGTGATAAGGTGATTTACTCAGGTGTTGGATCCAACCAACGGAGAAGCCAGGAGGTCCCAGCAGAGGCCAGTTCCTTGTGTCGACCAAGCTTGCATGCCTGAATGCCACCATCACCAAGTGCACAACCGGATCTGCGCAAGCCACCTCTCTGCACCTTATCTCTCAGTCCACCTCTATTTATGGTGAGTTATTTACCCAAAGAGACATTTATGGCTTCATAATTAGGGAGACAATGCCGTGGAGAGGCATTTATGATAGCCCACATCTTAGCACGGAGCAAAAACCATCAGTGACTGAAATGACCCGTGACAGCGATTAGATTAGCAGAATGTGTTACAGAGGAAGCTCCCAGCAAAGCCTCCCGTGCTGGAAAGCAGCTCCAATCAGACCTGGGAAGGAATGCAGTTACTTTTGTGCTTCATTTGGCAAAATTATAAAACAGAGTCACAGCAAAATTGTACCTGGAAGCCATGGGACAGAAAGAGAGACGGGGTGTTTTTAAACAAGCGCCTCCTAACCTATTAACCACCGATCAGCTTTCTCCATCCTGCATGTTGCAGGGATGCATAGGGCACCAATGCGGCACTGCACAATGCTTTGTTGCCAACGCAATAAGTCTTTGCAGGCTCAAGCTCTGGACCAGCCTCCGGTCTTCTTCTATGGACCTTTTTACACTGACATCACCCACCCACGAACACCCATCGGATGGGTGGGAGAGTGTCTGTATAAACGTCCACGAGTGGGTGTGGGTGTGTTCTCGACCCACCCACCAACACCCACGGAGCAGTTGGGAAGGAGCCGGCATGCTCCATGGGTGGAGGTGGGTGGAGATGGGTGTTCAACATCCACCCGTCTGTGTAAAAACCAAAACACCCACGGGGATGGGTCTGTCAATACCACAGAGAAATGGCTAGAGAGGCCATGCAGGTGCCCCCAAACAGATACGCCCACCGCGGGAAACACCGGCCACCCGGCCGGGAGCCCTTAAAGAAGAACCAAAACATGACAGCGGTGCACCGGCTCCCAAAATGTCTGGAAGGAAAGCCACAGACAAAAAGAAGGGAGCCAGTGCCATTAATGCGTGGGACAGGCCAGGGTAAGCTAAGCGACCCCGGGACACCCAGGGGATGGGGCCCCAGCCCAACGGCACCGGGGGGGGGGAGGGAAAGATGGCTAATCACAGCACACCTGTCCCGTTACAGGGCTGAGGACATACTGCAGCACCTGCTCTGCCTGCATCCCCCCAAATCCACCACAGCCACGGGGAAGGGAGCGTAACTGACAGCGAGGTAAAAGCGAGGGTACCCCAACAACTGGGGAATGCCATTACCAATACCAGAAACCATCCTGAGGGAACACAGGGCAGGCAGTTGACAGCTAACCGTTACCACCCCCACCCCCAGGAGAGCACCCATACACAGGAGCAACGCACCACTGGGGAGACGGCTGAGTAGGGCCTCCATGACAGTCAGGTAACCCTGCTGTGCCCCCCGGGGGGAGAGGGGAAGGATCGCCCAACGGGAGCAAAAGGGGGGCTGTGGGACAGATGCTAACCCCCCCCATACAATACCCCCAACAGGAGATGACCAGCTCCACTGTCACCACAGCTACCAGGCGGGCCCCAAGCCACCTAGCTGGAAGGCCCCCCACACGCGGTACCCAAAAGAAGGAGCCCTGGTCAAGGGAGGAGACCGGGGACTTCATACACATTTGGGGGGGGGCAAAAAGGTCCAACATGACCTGGTGCGCAGCTACAAGACCAGACAGGTCTATGAAGGCATTGTCCAGGAGATGCAGCGGCAGGGGTACAATAGAGACGTCACCCAGTGCATGCAGCAGGCAAAGGACTTGAGGTCTGGATATAAGTGTATCAAGGACAACAATCTCAAGTCCGGCCGTGCCATGCATACAATGGAGTTCCATGATGAGCTGGACCAGTGCCTTTGCATGGACGGGGACATCGTTGCCTCCCGCATACATGGCACCGCCTTTGCCAGGGGCAGAAAGAGGGTGATAGCACCCCCCTGCCTGACCCTCCGGAGCAGGGGGAGAACGCTGCCCCTGGCAAGGTCAGCCAGGATGCGGGAGGGGACAGCCCCATCACACAGGGGGAGGAGGCATCCTGGGAAACCACTCAGAGTAACAACACCCTCCGCGTGTGCCCATGAAACCCACAGGGTGACAGGCCACAGGGACGGGGGGCACATGCAGAGCAGACAAACACCCAGAACGCCTCCCAGGATGAGGAGGAATATGATCCAGGTAGGAGCACAACCATGGCCCCGGGGGGGAGGGAGGGGGCTGGCCACAGTGACCAGAGCCCAAGCCAGGCGGCAGGGATCAACTGATGGATCACTATTCCCATTACAGCACAAGGGTGCCTGGAGGTTCACAAGGAGGAGGTGGTCAAGGAGGAACCAGTGGCACTCCCGAGACCCACTGATCAGGACAACGATGGTAGGCCAACATGGACAAGGGAAGGGTTGCGGGTGATGCCGAGGCGATGGAATAGCATACAGGACACAGAGGTATCCCCCCTAGTAATACACCCACTAAGCAAGACTGGGAAGTGCTTAGGGCCACCACAGTAGGGGAACGGAACAACACGGGTCAACATCCCCTGACAGGAATGCAGATGTGGGGTCACAAGGGAGGAGGGACCATGAGACATGTCCACAATGGGGTGCTGGGACTAAAGAGCCCCAGGAGAAGGCATGCTCATATGGGACCACCACTGCGGTCTGACACAAAGGATGGGAATATGGGGACCCCACCCTGTCGGTCTCCATCCACACAGGGACATACATGGAAGAGGGGCAGGCAGTTCCAGTGGCACAACAGGTGCATCGCTAGGGGTACACAGGGTATGGAAATGGCAAGTAACACAACCTATGGGGTAACATGTCATCCACAGAAGAGCGACCCGGTTCTGTGAGGGGTGCTGCCACCGGCAGCGCTGAGAGGAAACGGGAGATACAGACCAGGAACCGGAGGAGAGAGGACCTGGGGAGGGAACTGCTGGAGGAAACCAGAAAGTTAGCCGAGTTGCACACCAAGGAACTCGCCCTCACTAGGGAGGTGCAAAGAGGGGAGGGGGAATAGGGACCGGAAAATATTGGCAGCAATGCTCAACCGGTCCCGCACCGAACACCTGTGGGACAGGTGCCAGACTGTCACCCTCCACCGTGAGATGCACCTAGATAGGGTCGAGAGGGTGATGACCCATGGCATGCTGGAAGGGACAGCCGCACGGGCCGTGGACCTCATGGGGGAGGCATTGAGGGTCCTGCAGCATGAACCCCAGCATCACATGGGCCCTCCAGGTGTGGATGGAGGGATGTCAGCCTACTATCACCAGGGTGCCCTCCCACTGGTGCAGGTGCCCCATCCCCAGCACTTCGGCAAACCCTGGTTTCCCCAGAAGCACCTCTTCCCTGGCCTTGTGCACAGGGTGCCCCCTCCCCATATAGCCCCACAACAACAGCCTGTGGGGCCACTGCTACGGCCCGCACCCATCCCGGTTCCTCAACAGTTGCCTCAGAGACTCCTCCTCCGGGAACCACGGCCTCCTCAGAACATCCCGGAACCCCTAAGTAACCAACCGGCCATGCCGGCTGCCCCACCAACTCATGTAAGCCGGTTCACATATCTGTCACTAAAGGGCAGGGGGGTGGGCAGCCACAGCACAAACTGCAGAGGGATGGGCGGAGGGGATGCAGCATGGGGATCCTTGGAACCCCCAGAGGGCTACAATCAGGGCTGGGGTTACGTTCCGGTTACAAGTGTAAAGCTTACTGTATGTTCTATTATTGCAGGGTCCATTACCTCAGCCCGGAGTGGAGTAGCCAGTGGACGATGGAGATTCCGGGTCAACAGGCCGCTACGGACGGCGGCAGCAAAGGCCCGCAGGGGGTTGAGCCCCAGTGGTGAGCCAAAGCGGGAACGTGGAAGGCCCTGAAAAAACTGAACCCAAACCTTGGAAATATTCCCAAATAAAATGTATACCTTACCTCTACGTCTATCTTTATGTTAAGGGGGCTGCATTCATTGGGAGGGGGTTAGAAGCAGACATAAGGGGTCATGCCAAGTGCAGTACAGGTGCAGAACCAATACTGCTCCTCCCTGCCAGAAGGCAGCTGGGAAGTGACAAACCACCCATGAAAGAGTACCGGCCTGCACAGTCATACCACAGTTGCACTGCCTATGCAAACCGCCAGCCAGTGACAGCCGTAAGCCAAGAGACTGACAGGCAGGGGAGGGGACCCATGGAGTGAGGGGGAGGCAGGGCCTCTGCTTCTCCCTCACTTCCGCCAGAAGTGAGGGAGAAGTAGGCAGAGGCCCTGCCTCTCCCACACGCTGCTGGCCCCCTCCGCTGTCTGGCTGTTTCAGCCAGGGGAAATGAGGGAGAGACAAGGCCTCTGCCTCTCCCTCCCTCCCTCATTTCCCCTGGCTGAGACTGTGACAAGCAGCGGGGGGGGGGGGCAGCGGAAATTCTGGTGGTGGTGGACAACGTGGCGGCAGATTTAATCTGCTGCCGTGGTGCCCACCCTGCCTGAAGCTCTGAGCCCGGCGCGGGGCCCAGGCTGGAGGTGGCGGTGGCAGCAGCGACAGTGGATCAGGGAAGTGATCCAAATGGCCGCTCAGACTTGGGGATGGGCGGAGGGGAGTACCTCTCCACCCATCCCCAAGCCCAGGCCTGGGTAGCGTGCCTCCCCCAGGCCGGGGAGCACCCCCTGAGTCGGGGAGTGCCCCGAGGCCCACTGGAAGATAGAGCCCTGCATTTGTTTCCCAGCCTGGACCCCGCTTAAACTAAGGCCGGCCGTGCACGGGAGCCATGGGAACACCCTCGATCACCCAGTAAAGGTTGGGGGCTCTCTCACCATCAAACATCCGGGCATAGAAGGGGGACGTCCGAGGGATGCACGCATCATGGCTCCACCCTGACTGGCCGGTGTACACGTCAGTGAACAGGCACCTGTGATCCACAATGGCCTGCAGATTTATGGAGAATGCCTGCTTCTGGTTCAGAGAGTCAGTCTTGGTGTGTGGGGGGGGGCACTATCAGGTCACACATGTCATGGAGCGCCCTGTTAATGGTAGCTATGCCCACTCCGAACTGCTCCCCAATGGTCCGACATGAATTGGGGGTGGCTAGCGTCCACACCACCACGGCCAATCGCATCCCTGGTGGCAGCGGATACCACATGTTGGTAGCATTCCTCCGGAGATGTGGGTTGAGGATCTCACTGAACCGGGTCAACGGGGAATGGTTCATGCAGAAGTGGTCCGTCCATTCCTCGTCGGTCCAGGTAGCCAGCATGTTCTCCCACCATTCATTGGTGCGTAAGTGCATCCAATTCAGCCACCGAGCTGGGACAGTCACACGATGGCCACCTGGATAGGATGAGCCGCATGTGCTGGGACACTCCTGTTCCGCACATGGCATGTCGGCGAGCAGAGATCCTCTGTGCCAACCACAACGATGCTGCTTGGTGCATGTTGGCTGCTCTCCTGCACCGTGCCCCTTGGTTGTAGAAGCGGGGCCCTGGGAGGAGTAGCTCTGTCCATTGCTCAAAAACCTGGGCCAGTATCACAAAGCATGTGACCAAGACCATTAGCAGGACAGCTCTCTCCTCTGCTTTATATAAGAGAATCCTGCTTGACCTTTTTCCGGTGGAATCATTTTGACTCTAGATCAGAGGGGGGTTGGGTGCTCTAACGCCTAGCTCCTGTCGGGATTTACCCTAGCCCCCTACCACACACAGAGACAGTGCCACCTTGACACCACCCTGCGTGTTCAAGATCTCTCTCCCCAAGCACATCCACATTAACCCTAGCTCTACCTGCCAAATGCCTGGCCAGACAAAAGGGTCATTTCCACGAGATGAGAAGACTCTGGTTTAGATGAATCTCTAAGGGAAGAGAGCTCCATAACTCTTTTAGGTCACACAGTTGAGGCCTGGGGTTTGGAGTAAGACCTGGATTACCCAGCCTGGGGGCACTTCAGTGGCAAATTCAGTGCTCCTGTGAAGAAGTGTCAGCATCGAAGATCTGCCCAGCTGTTTGCTAGCAGTGGGGGGGGGGGGGCGGGGGCAACAGTCCCACGTGTGGGGCAAAGGGGAGGGGAGTGGGTCAGCGCTGCTGCCGTGATCCCCCGAAGTCCCACCCCCTGCCTTCTCCGAAATGGCACAGGCTCCTCCCACTCACCCACTTGATTTAAAGGGGAAGCAGCGAGGAGCAGAGTGGCATGGCGCAGGTGGGTGAGAGGCAACCCTTCCACCCCCCGTTGTCCACCCATGACTGTCCGTGTCCATCTCCAACAATGTGTACAGACAGTTGCTATGTCCCCGCACTCCCAACATGGCCCTTCCCCTCCCTGCTGCACCTGTCGCCCATGCAGTGTTCATGGGAGGACAGCTTTCCCCCTCCCCCCAGCTCTGGCTGGCAGGCCAAGGCAGTCTGGTGTTTATTTCATGTCGCCAAGTGTTAAATCATAGCAGACATGCAATTCTGAAAGGTCGAGGCTCATTAATGGCACGCTGCAGCTGCATGATGGAGCCAGGGCCAACGGGCTTGTGGGCTGGCTGCACCATGTTTGATTGGTTTGGACGCCTCTGAGAGGCGAGTTCTGGGCGAGCTTCCGATGGGCTCCTTCTCCTCTTCCTCTGGTCCCAGCTCTGTGCCCCTCGAAGCAGCCCCAGGTCTCTGCCACTTAGCGGAGAACGAGTCCAGCATAGGAAAGCATAGGGATTGATCCAGCGTCCCCAGCGATTGGCCGTTTTTACATGGACCGGGGTGGGTGGGGGAGATGGGTGTGCTCGCAAAGTGAGTGGAGGTGGGTGGGTGTCCTTTTACATGGACACTAGGGATTGGACTATCGGTATCGGATTCATCCGATAATGCCAATAAATTGGCGATATCGGATTAACCGATATACAGATACCGATAAATCCGATATCGGATGAATCCGATACCGATAAAACCAGTAACCGATAATTCGCCGATAGTCCCATCTCTAGGACACCCCCCCACCTCTACCCACAGGGCCTTCTCCGGTTTTCCGGATGGCCACGTGGGTGGAGATGGGTGGGTGGTGGGTGGAGATGGGTGTGCGCCGGGAGCGCACACGCACAAACACCCGCTGCCCGTGTTGTTTACACGGGCACACACCCATCCCCCATCCACTGCCGGCCTGTTTACACAGACGCACCACCACCACCCCACCCCACTGGAACCGTGGGTGGAGCCGTCCGTGTAAAAACAGTCATAGACCCACCATCTCTGGTCTCCTACCTCCCCAGGGTAACCAGGGACAACACTTGATTTTGGGGGGAGAGGGGAAGCAGGAATGGGCATGGAATTTTCCTTCCCTAGGCATCCCTGGCCTCTCCTATCCCCAATCCAGTCACAGAGGTTACTTGTGGTGGAGGCCGCTGTCATTTTTTGCTGCCATATGCACAAATTGATGGTGGCTGTAATGGCATCACCATTTTGCGTAATGCCGCCAACCTTTTGCGCAAGAACAAAATGGCTGATACACTCCTCCTCACACTCCTCCTCCTCCTCCTCCTCCTCCTCCTCCCCCCCCCCCCTTCATTCCGATTTTCATTCCGGAGCAACTGAACCAACCAGAGTCACCAAAAATGGACTCTGGCTGGAAATGGACTTTCATCCTTGTTTGGGGCATCTCTCGTTTAAGAAGGATATTAAAAAGTTGGAGAGAGGTTGAAGGCGAGCAACAAGGATGATAATAAAGGGGACGGAGGGAAAGAGCTAGCAGGAGAGATTAGGAGACCTGGGAATGTTTAACCTAGAAAAAAAAAAGATTAAGATGGTTGTGGAGGGAGGGGGTGATTATAGTTTCCAAATATGCAAAAGCATGCTACAAGCAGAGCCGGAGTGGGGTCAAAGGAGGGTAACAAGAATGATAAAAGGAGCGGAAGGAAAGACCTATGCAATGAGATTAAAAGTACTGGGAATGCTTAGCCTTGGGGGGTGGGGAGATTATGGTGGGACATGATTACCGTTTTCAAATATTTAACAAGACGGCTATTTAAAAAATGGGGCCTGGTTGCTCTCTCTGGTCCGTGAGGACAGGCCTAGAGGGAATGGGCTTCAATTAAAAGGAGAAAAGAATTAGGCCAAACATTAGGATAGTTTTTTCTAGCTACCTGCAGAATTTGGACAGTGGAATAATTAGGGGCATGAAGATTTGGTTCTTTTTCCCTCTAAAAGGAACAATGGCCCATTTGTTTTAGTATTTAAAATACGAAAACGACAGGCCAAGCTAACACAAACGGACAAAACCGAAGGGGGAAAAACACCGTTTTCGTTACCAAAATAAAAAAATAAATAGAAATTAAAAAATCACTGCACATGAGCAAATGGCTCTTGGGGCTGTTCTATGCATGCATGCCCTTTCCCAAAATGGTGCACCATTTCAGGAAATGGCATCTGGTCTCTGCATGCACATTGTGCACATACACAGTGGTATTTCCCCCAAAAATTTGTAAGAAAGGGAAACAAAAAATGAATAAAAATGGTAGAGGGGGGTGGGTGGGTTGTAACCCCCCCCCCCCCAAAATGAAAAAGGTAACAAAGGGTGAGCAATGTACCTGCTGCACCTTCCTAGGAATAATTTGCAAAGGGAGGTTTGTGGAGGCCACATCCCCGGAGGCTAGGTTAGAGAGACAGCTCAGACATCTCTCAGGGATTGGGGAGGGACTGTGGGATCCTGCTTAATGGCAGGGGGCTGGTCTGGCTAGATAACACTTGGGGTTCCTTGTAGCTCTAGGATTCTATCTTGGGCTGTGCGTTGTGTTTGGATAAAACAGAAATAAATGCAAAGACCTTTTGGGGGTTCCATATACGAAACACAAATACTACAGCTGTGTATTCAGGCTCCAAGAGAACCCCAAATTTCCTGAAAACCAAGGTATTTGAGGTCTCAAACTGGGTCCCCCAAACTGCATCACCTATCCAGCTTAGAGGAGAGTCAGGCTGCTCTGTGATGTCAACTTAGCCGCCTGCTTGGGGAGCCTGTAGTGAGCCCTCCCCACCTGCAGAGGTCGCTGCAATCTCTGTCACTGCAGCCACCTCAAGCCCAATGGAGGCCAGCGAACCCAGGGAGAAATGATGAATCCCCAAATCAGTGACCCACACCACCACCAAGTGACACCCCTGACCAGCAGCCACGTCTCATTTCCTTCCCCAAAACAACAAACTCGCCTGAACCTAGTCCTATGCCCCAATTCCCTTTCCCCAAAACAGTGAGCCCTACTAAGCCAGATACTAACTATCCTGTTCCTACCTGCCCAAGCTAACAACCTCTCCACCAAGCCAGTCTGCCATATTCTCCATCCTCTCCCAAATCAGTGTCTCTCTTTTTAAATTGGTAGCAGACTTAGCAACAGTTTTAACCACATTTTCCTTTCCTTATAGGCCTGTCAAACTGGAAGAACCTCACTAGCCTTTTGTATCAAGCTAAGTAACCCATATGCAGAGACCCATCTTCATTGTGTCTACCACATTGGCAGCCATGGGGAAAATGCTGCCGAAGTTAGCGCTGAAACTCAGTCCACGGTTTTACTCGGAATTTACCAAGGATTGCAGTGCTCAATTTGATCTTACCAAGTAATGGTCATAGTACTTGGTTTCATCGATAACTCCTCAATCGAGCAACACAGCACGGGGAGCAGGAATAGGGGCAGGGTGAGCAAAGCAAACCACCAAGAGGACGTATTGAGTCAAAGCGGAGCCATCTCGCCGCCTGCCACTGACACTGTTGCCATTAAAATCCCCCCCCCAGCACGGTGACCCAGGTGAGGTCCCCCAACTCTACACCTTTCCTGGCTTTAGGCCGGGATATCCAGTCACCATCTTTTCTCTGGAAACATGCTGGGAAATGTAGTCCAGCATGCTCCTCGAAAGCCAGCATTCTAATCCTGTCACAAATACTAAAACCACTGTTGGAAACAACAGTTGACCTTGTGCACAGCCTTAATTCTCTCAGATAGAATGCCACCCACCTAATCCATCCAGGTCAGCAGCAGAGAGGCAGAGGGCTCTTTTAGACGAGCGGCTCACCATCATGCGACCTGCTCATGTGATATTTCAAAATCCGACAACGCGGGATTACACAAGATGTAAGTAGGGGATCACATGCATGAAAAGCGGTTGTGCATTATTTGCTGACCGCGAATTAAATACCTCACACGTCGAGTTATTTAATTCATGGTCGGCAAATAATGCGTGACTGCCTTTTATGTGCGTGATCCCCTACTTCCATATCATGTAAGATTTTGAAATATTGCACAAGTGGGTTGCGTAACGGCGACCCGCTCGTCTAAAAGCAGCTCGTCTAAAAGCAGCCAGAGTCACCAGAGGGAGGGTAGCAAGCTCCAGAATGGGCATTAAAGAGCATCAAGAAACCATCTCTTGACACTGATGCTCCTGTCAGTTATCGGCCGGTCTCTAACCTCCCCTTTTTAGGGAAGGTTATTGAACGGGTTGTGGCATGGCAACTCCAGGAACATGTGGACCGCACTGGTTTCCTTGACCCCTTTCAGTCTGGTTTTTGGCCTGGGTATGGTATGGAGACTGCACTGGTGGACTTGGTTGACAATCTCCATCTGGCATTGGACCAGGGTCGTCAGACCTTACAGGTCCTGCTAGACCTTTCGGCTGCATTCAACACAGTCGATCACGAGGTGTTGGTGACTTGCCTGCAGGACCATGCTGGGATTGACAGAATGGTCTTGGACTGGTTTCGTTCATCCCTGTCTGGGAGAACTCACCGGGTGGTCTTGGGAGAGTGTATGTCTTCTCCCCGGGACCTCATGTGTGGAGTCCCGCAGGGTGCCATTTTGTCCCCCCTCTTGTTTAACATCTATATGCAACCGTGCCCGTTAGGGGAGATCGTGAAAGAGTTTCAGGGCATGCGGTGTCATCAGTATGATGATGACACTCAGCTCTACCTCTCTTTTTCCATCGATCCAAGCCATGCAGTCTCCTTATTTTCCCAGTGCCTGTCAGCTGTGGGGACTTGGATGAAGTTGAGCCATCTGCAATTGAATCCTGACAAGACAGAGATGATGCTGGTGGGCGAGGGTTTGGGGGCCTGGGGGTGGTTGAATTTCCTCTTGTTGAGGGAGTTTGCCCTCCCACGGTCTCTCAAGTGCGAAGTCTGGGTGTGCTCCTCGATTCACGGCTCAGCTTGGAATCTCAGGTTGTGGCTGTGGTGGGGAGTGCGTTTCGGCAGTTGCATCTTGTCCGGCAGCTTCGGCCGTATCTCTCAGACTCTGACCTCACCACTGTCATTCATGCCTTCATCACCTTGAGGCTGGATTACTGCAACGTGCTCTACGTGGGGCTGCCCGAGAAGCTGGTCCGGAGGCTGCAGCTGGTGCAGAATGCCACGGCCAGTCTCCTTACAGGGGTGGGCCGCAGAGAGCACATGACACCAGTGCTCCGGGCTCTGCACTGGCTGCCTATAAAGCACCGGGCTAAGTTCAAGGTGCTGTTTTTAACCTTTAAAGCCCTTAACGGTCTGGGCCCTGCTTATCTGCAGGACCGTCTCACTCCCCATGTGCCCGTGCGACCCTTGAGATCGTCCAGGGGAGCCTTTTTGTAGGTTCCCCAGGCGAGGCGGGTGGCCACCGATGTTAGATCTTTTTTGGCGGTCGCCCCTGTGCTGTGGAATTCGTTCCCAGAGGAGGCTCAGTTGGCTCCCACTTTCCTGCTATTTCGGCGTGTATGTAAGACCCGGCTGTTCCGCCAGGCTTTTGGCGAGGGGGGCAGGGTAGGGTGGGTGGATACATTTTAACCTTTTTAAATTGTTTTATCTTTGTTGTTCACTGCCCTGGGCTGCCCTGTGGGCCGGAGGGGCGGGATAGAAATTTTTAATAAAATAAATCCATCTCTTTTTTTCCTCCCCCATCTCCAACCCCCTCTCTAGGCCTGAAACAACAAATCACGGTGAATGCTGTTTCCATCAAAAACAGGTCATTCGCTTTCATTTGCGTGACATTGAAACATGCTGGCTTCTCTGCCTTTTGTTGTTATTTTTTGTGAGTTGAACAGAATTGCTACAGGGCCAATCCCA
This sequence comes from Sphenodon punctatus, assembly GCA_003113815.1. Classification (NCBI taxonomy): domain Eukaryota; kingdom Metazoa; phylum Chordata; class Lepidosauria; order Sphenodontia; family Sphenodontidae; genus Sphenodon; species Sphenodon punctatus. Next base: position 559,977 of record QEPC01009472.1, on the reverse strand, counting down.
AGCCCCATGTGCATCCCCGGAGTCTGCAGAGAGATGCAAAAGTGCTGGCTAAGTGTCAGGGAAGTGATGACAGTTGCTGTAAAAGTGACGCAAAACTGCTGTAAAAAACTGTTGTAAGTGTCCCGAAAAGTGATGAAAAGTGACACAAAGGGTGGGAAAATGTCGGATAGTGACAAAAAAACAATAAATGCTAGAAAGTGACAAAATTGGCAGGAAATGAAAAATCACAGGCACCAGTATCAACAATGGCAGAAATGTGGAATCACCAGAGACCGACAAAGTATCAATGAACACTCACAAGCACTCCCCAAAGCGTCAGTAATGCCCTGTGGAATGGGAACACTTGCTCCCATACTGTCTAGTTACTGTGTCCTGTCTGCTCCCACCCCAGTCACTGCCGGGCCTCCTCATATTATATAGACATCTCCTGCATTTTCTCAGTATATAATTTTCTGACTTGCTATGCTCCAGGCCTGAGAAAGCCCGATGTGGCTTGAAAGCTGCATACTCTCACCAACAGAAGTTGTTCTAATAAGTAAGAGTATCTTAACTACTTCATCTCAATGAGGGTCCAATTGGCTCAGTCTCATTCAGTCCCCGACAGCAGCCAGGCATCAGGTAAGCACCGAAACTGCAGGGCCTGAGTCAGATGGAAAAGAGATAGAGCTGGGCATCATCAGCATATTGACGACACCTCACTCCAAACCTCCGAATGACCTCACCCAGCAGCCTCAGATACACTTTGAACAAGAGAGGAGACAGGACAGAACCCTGCGGGACCCCACGGGGAAGTTCCCAAGAGGATGGCGAGCAATCGCCCATCACCACCCGCTGAGACCTCCCTGGAAGGAAGGAGTTGATCCACTCAAGAGCGGTCCTGCAACACCCCCCCACACCCCAAACCAGGTTCTGCAGTTGTATCAACCACCACCACCCACGGTCAACTGTATCAATGGCCGCTGAATGAACTAACAAGATCAACAAGGTAGTAGGGATGTGAATGCAGTTCGGATGTTCGGAGTTTGGACCAAACTCGGTCTGTTCGGACGTCCGAACCAAACGTCGGAACTGAGCTCGAAAATGGCCAAACAGTTCGGTCATGTTCGAGTGAGTTTGGATGAGTTCGGGGGTGGGAAAAATGTGACTTCGGGCGGGAAAAATGAGGCAGCTGAGGAGCAGACTTCCTGGCACCAGAGGTGGAGACCAGGGGTTGTTTCAGGGCCAAATGATACCGAAAATAAAATTTTGAATTCGGTATCGGTATTGATAGCGCTATTTCTGAATGTTCTGCCAAGTTCGGTCGAACCGAACTCTGCCGAACCAAACCACCAAACCCGAAGTCGGATTTCGAACCAAATGACCGAACGTCCGAACATCCGAACCGCATTCTGTTCGCACATGCCTACAAGGTAGTATTCCCCTTGTCCATCTCAAGGCGCAGGTCATCCACCAAAGTCGCAAGCACAGTCTCTGTGCCATACCCAGGACGGAAACCTGAAATGGATCCAGGAATCCAATAGCATCAAGATGAGCCTGGAGCGGTCGGGCAACCACCCGTTCAATAATAACCCCAAGTGTGCCAAATCCAACAAGCTCTAATCTTAGACCAGGGGTGGGGCAACATCAGGCCTGGGGGCCAAATGCAGCCCATGGATAGTTTTTACGTGGCCCCTTTCCAGTGCCTGGATCTGTCCCCTGGATCCAGTTCCTGCCCCCAAGCCCTGAAAGACGGATGTCAGGGGAAGGGAGCAGAGACGATGGTGCGCACACAAAGATGGGGGACAGATCCACAATCTGGACCTTCCTCTTCCTCAGCGCGCTCCTTAAGCGGCCTCTCCGCCTCCACCTTCTGTGCAGCCCTCAGAGCTTCTACTAGTTTTCAAAGTGGTGTCTGGGAGGGAAACGTATTCCCAACCCTGCCTTAGATCTGGCTGCGGTCATGTTTCCATAAAAGATCATCATTGCCAGCTACCAGATCTCTGTAGAAGAGACGTCCCCTCCCCGCCTCCTTGTTTTGTCTCTAAGAACAACCCCGTCCATCTGAATCAGAGCAATCACAGACTGCAGAGTTGGTCAGAAATTCAAACACGATTCTAGTCCAATTCTCCCCCACCCCCACCCCTGCAGAGAAAATCATTTTAAATGAGGTCGTTCTAATCAACATCTGAGACATGGCGGACCGTGAATCATTGATTAGAAGAGGCTGCAGCTGCGAGCCTGACCTCTGGCTTGTGGTTCTCTCTCACTCTCTCTCTCTCCATCCCCACGTGAGATTGGAGTTGAGCCCAAGGAGTAGTTCACTGAAACACCATTTTCATTGGCGCTATAGAATCTGTGAAGAATGCCTCGTGCGTGGTCCTCTGCTGCCGTAGACACCCTCTGTAGAGGCACAGATCTCTCTCCTTCTCAGAGCTCTCCTGTAGCAGCTCAGCAGTTCACCGAGTTGTTGGTTTCATCCCAGCCTTTGGGCTAAAAGCTAATGGCACCCCACATTTTTGCTCGTGTGACCCCATTTTGAGACTTACATAAAATCCCAGATCATCAACAGTGGCAAAGACACACAAAGGGACGAGGAGGGCATCAGAGAGCGGGCCAGGTGCCTGGTTCCTTGCTGGTGCTGCTGCTGGAGAGCCCTTCCTGGTGACTGCTGCTGTGTTTGGGATTATTATTAATGATTATTATTATAAGCTTTTATATAGTGCAAGCAATGTACCTGGTGCTTTACAAAGAATAAGAGACACGGTTCCTGCCCGAGAGCTTACCATCTAAAGACAGGGGGAGGGGAGACAGGGAAGGGGGAACAGGGAGAGACAAGGGATGTGACATTCATGAGGATGCGAGAGCTCAGGTACATGTTCTTGGCTTGGTTACAGTACAATGGGAGTTTGCAGGTAAAAGGTGGGGGATAATCCTTGGTGGGGATGATTAGCAGGAGTTAGGAAGGGTGGAGCGGAAGAGGTGGGTTTTGGGGAGGGACTTGAAGATGCGGAGGGTGGGGGCCAGGCGGACGAGGGCAGGGAGGGAGTTCCAGCCGTGCAGGGCAGCAAGAGAGAAGGGACGAAGGCAGTTGAGGGAGCAGGGGAGGGTGAGGGAGGGGATGGAAGAGGAGTGGAGTGCTCGAACAGGGGTTCGGAGGGAGATCAGGGCAGAGGCATGGAGCTCATGGAGTTTGTGGGCGCGCCTATTGCCCTGAGCAACTAGCTGGGGATGCCTCCTCACTTCCAGTGCCTGCCCTTTTCGGGTGAAGACGCGGCCTACAGCAGCACCGTTGTGCAGCACACCTAAGGGCTGTGCACGCAAAAGCACACCCTTGTGCGCACGGCCTTAGGTGCTGGCTGGGGCATATTGGACCTTGCTCGCACAAGGTCCTGGCTTTGCAGAGTGACTTCGTTGAGTAACTGGCCTATCTCCTGAAGTGGGGTCAAGCGTTGATAGCATCAGCTCCGAGAAGAGCAAGGCGCCAAATGAATTTGCTTGAACATTTAGGACTGAAACTCGAAGGGTAGAGGGGTTAAGTCTTGCTAACATAAGCCCTGAGAAGGACAAAGCAGTATATGGCCTTCTGAATATTAAGGACTGACAGCTGGGGCCAAGTACCGCCAGTATAAGCTCGCCATGTAACAAGTGCTCCTACTATATGTTCTGGGAAGAGAATTCTTTTTGGAAAACATTGAAACTTTGTGGGCAACAAGGTCTTCTATTGCTAATTGATTAGGGACCAAGTGGTTCCATTAGAAGCATTACAAGTTGAACATGCCAACTCACTTAAAAAGACCCAATTCAGGGGAAGAGCTTAGCTTACCTTGTAAGCAAAGGAAATTGGATAATTATTTTACCCCTTCATCTAAAAGCAAAACGCAGGCTTCTGGGGATATTAGGTCTGTCAATTATGGCATTCCACTTTCTAATAGATTTGCCCTTCTTAGTGAGGTCATAGAAGGGAATGAATCTATCCAACCCTCTTTTAGGGCTGCCCCCCCCCCCGTCCCTTGTAACATGGGCCTGATAAGTCTCCTTCTTTAGGAGGAACATTAGAGGAGAATCTTAATTCTCCTGCAAAGACTCAGGATTCTCTTAAATTTGGGAAAGTCCCCTTAGAGTTATTAGCTGATCAAATAGTTTTTTGATTAGCAATACTTTGAACTTGATCTTTGCTCAGTTAAAGGTCTTACTTCTATTGTGGAAGGGGAAAATGATATATCCCATAAGAGTCATTGCGATCATGCAGTAGGCCAACTGGGGTTCGTTCCTCCGTCTGGGTCACCTAGTATAGGTTCAGTCACTGGTAAGGTTTCCCCTCAGCTTTCTTTATCAGATAAGGCATTGGCAGTGACAATTTCCCCTTTACCCAATGGATTTATTCCCTTATGGGAATCTCCCCAATTAGTTGATAGACATTTGTGGTTTCTTGTTCATGTACATTGTCCCGCGAACGAAATTAGGGCCATCCGATTGATTCAGAAGGCCCCTCATTTACACAAGTGGGTAATAATATTCAACACCCCCAGGCTGGAAATTAGAATTTTAAGAGCTATTGGAGCACCAAGGGCAGGGGTGTGTGTATTTATTTATTTATAAAATTATTTCTACCCTGCCTCATCCAGCCTCACAGCTTCTTGGGGCAGCTTACATAATTTAATACAGATAAATATATACAAAAAGGGTGTGGGGGGGTTACAAAAACAATAAATATGATAAAATGAGATAGGACCTGCTGGTTAAAAATCACACCCCCTATCCCCCTCCCCCAAAGGCCTGGACGGACAGCCAGGTTTTACAGGCCCGGCAGAAGGCCAACAAGCTGGGAGCCAGGAGAGCCTCCTGCTGCTAAACTTTCTTCAAGCCGTAATCTTAAGGTACCCTCTGAAATGGTTTGCCCACCTAAATTGCCATCCTTGGTAACTCCTGGAACAAATTATGAGAATAAGGGGAAGATTTGTCTACCTATGGGAGTTGGTTCCTGCAGATCATCTGATAAAGCACCTTTACTAGGGATGGGAATCTAGGCAAAATTTCGGTTTCAGTCAATTTCGGTTCCGGTTCTCATGTATTTCGGTACTATCGGATCTTTTGCATTGATTTTCGTACTGTATTTTTAACATTGTGGTTTTTCAGTGGGGGACAAACCGCAATGTTAAAAATCCGTTACAAAAATCAATGCAAAAGTTCCGACAGTACCGAAACCGAAAAAGAATCAAAATTTCTGATTAATCCAAAATGGCCACTCTCGGGTACTTTCGGTTTTATCCGAAACCAAAATTCCCATCCCTAGCCTTTACAAACTGACCCACCCCACCCCCCGGATAGTATAAGAGCCTGTTCTCAAGGAGAGATAGTAAATCCTCCTCTAAATAACAACACTAACGACCCTTCTAAAATAATTGGTGGGAATGTGGAGGAAGCTCCAGCTAACCCACTAACCAAAGAGGGTCTGGGGGACAAGAGCATAAACTCTTCTAGATCCCAGCCTTCAAATTTTTTGTCCACTCTTGAGCAGATGGGGTAGGGGAAACAAATGGAGCTCACTACAAAGCTTATAACATCGCATAAGGAAATAGTAACTGTACAAGAGAACTTAATAAACAAACCAATGGAAGCAGAGGTGAAGTGTGTAGAAACCTGCTTAAGGACTAATTCCAGCTGTATCAACGTGGATGGAGTGTCAGACCCAGGGAAGCTATATATTGGGAACCCAGGGACAAGTAACCCAGTAACTACTTCAATTAATTGGGATCAAAGTAGATTCCTGGAAGAATTTGAAATGGGCAATTCTACTCCTATATTGGAAGCCATTGAGGCTTCTTTAGAGGCTAATTGCTCAACCGCTTACTATCAACTCCATGAATCTATTATCGCTAATTCCAGTTGTCCTATTGAAACTCACATTGATTTGGATAGTGATGGGTTGGTTGTGCTTTTGGAGGGACCCTCGCAGATTATTGAATCTCAAATTGTAAGGCCCCACCCCCCGGTGAGTTAGCTGTATTGCAAGTGGCCACTTGCCCTATAAGCATAGGGCATTTTTACACACACCTTAAAGTTCTGGATTTTTCAATCTTCTGGGATTACAAATCCACAAGTATGTTCCAGATGCGTCTCTCACTCTCACACTCTCACACAGAGAGAGAGAGAGAGAGCGCGCCCTGAGGCAGTTCCTGGATGCATTCTTCACACAAACACTGCCCTGAGGCAGCCTAAAGTAGCCGCAGCTGTAGACGTGACAGGCTGCCATGGAAACCAAGTGACCACAGCTGCCTGGAGCAAAGCAGTTTACCAGGAGAACTTTCTACACACAAAAGTTTGCTCGTATTCACCGCAAAATAATCAGCAAAAAGGTCACAGTGGGCGGAAGATGACTCAACCCCTGGGTTGAGGGAGGCTGGACTGACCAGCCCCCATATGACCCGGAACAGCTCCATTGGATGGGATTTCGCGGACGCTATGAGGGCAGCAAAGAACTTCCTCCGCATAGCCATGGCATAGGCTCGTAAACTAGCTCTATGTCGCAATCTGTCGGCTTCAGCTCGAGATCGACGCCACAGTCGCTCCAACCGTCGCCCCTCTTGCTGCAATCCCTCAGAGAACCAAGAGGGCCTGTGGGGCCACTGCCTGGGCAACGGACGCCTGGGAACCATTTGATCGATGACCTCCGTCAGCAAGATATTCCATAGCTTGACGAGGTCATTGATGAGACGGTCATCGAGGTCAGAGGGTAACTCCCCCAGAGCACCTAGAAACCGCACCGGGTCCATCAGCCTCTGGGGGCAGACCATCCTAATAGGTTCCGCACCCTGCCTGGGGCAGACATATGCTAGAAGGGAAGTCTTCAGGAGGTAATGATCCGTCCATGACAAGGGCACAGTTGATATCTCCCCCATTAACGGAGAACCTGCCTCAAGGCCAGTGCAAAACATGAGGTCTAAGGTATGTCCTCCAAGATGTGTCAGACCTTTGACCCTCTGGGATAGGCCCATGTTTGCCATGGCGGCCATGAACTCATGCTCGGTTCCCCAAAGCACCGCGTTGGCGTGAATGTTGAGGTCCCCCAAGACTATTGTCCTGGAGGACCGCAACACCACTTTCAACATAGTCTCTGCCAGAGCATGCAGGGAGGCCGCCGTACTGGTAGGTGCACGGTATACCAGCAGCACTCCCAAACTGTCCCCTTCCAAATCAAACACAAGGTGGAGACCTTCAATGCCTACCAGGGTCCGCACTGAATATCTCCTCACAGACCACCCCTCTTTAAAAATCATAGCTACACCGCCCCGCCCCCCCATCCCTCCAACTGTGGCTGGTGCTGCCGTTGTTGGTATATTATATGCCAGACATCTTCTCAGCAGATTAGAGGACTGGGTTATATCTTGTAAGGTCCTAGGTGATGAGCAGATAGGATTTAGGGCAGGAAGATCCACATTGGACCCTGGTTTTCTACTCTCACACTTAGTACAAAAATATATCACCTCACAAAAATCTTTTTATGTAGCATTTATAGATTTGAAAACAGCTTTCGGTGTGATATCTAGAGACTGTGGAAAAAATTAGCTGATCTTTCAATAGATGGGAGATTGTTACATTTTATCAAAGGACTCTGTACCAATCCATCACTGCAGATTAGATTAAACCGGTTGGGAGCTTGTTCAGACTCCATTAAAACATCGAAGGGGGATAAACAGGGGTGCTTATTAGCTCCCATGTTGTTTAATATTTATTTAAATGATTTGGTACAAGTTTTGCGGAAGCCTGAGTTTCATCTTCCTTATCTGGGGGGGAACTCAAATAGCATGTTTACTTTATGCTGACAATACTACTCTGTGTGACAGATTCCTGTTCATGGAAATTGCAGGTGCGGATGGCCAAGGAAGTGGTAAGCCCAGAGATAGGGGCTATCGTACGTTTTTCCTATGCCCATGGCCAACCGTCTGCTTTGGTGTTGCGCCGAATCTTGGAGGCTAAAGTCTTGTCACGACTGTTATATGGATCTCATGTATGGGGCATTGAGGTGGAAGCAACACGACAACTCCAACCTGTAATTACTCAGTGTTGGAGAAAGATCCTAAGATGCCCCCAAGCTATAAGCTCGGCCATGGTCCTGACTGAACTGGGGTGTCCTTCTTTGGCAGCTTTGATTGATATCAGACTTCTGTCATTCTGGGCGAAATTACGCGATGCACCCGAGGGCTCTTTGTTGGAGCGTACATGGGTGGAGAAGGCCACAGAAAAAGTGGGGGGGGACCCATGGTACTTGGAGGTGACCAGTCGATTGTCACGGCTGGGATTCTCTGAACCTCATTTTCACTATGCGACCAGTAAACAGGTTAGAGAGACATTGAAGATGCGAATAAGGGATATAGATAGGCAGTGCCTTAGGGCCCTGGCATCCAATTCTCAGTCAGCACCACTTTATCAACTTATCCTGCCCCCCCAGTCTGGAGCTTCTTATTTATATTCTTGGATGCAATCTGATCTGAAGTTTAGATTTGGTACACTCAGGTTCCAAACAGTTAAAACAGCAGTCCTCCTAGGGAGATTCATGGGGATTCCATATGAGGAGCGGATATGCCCTTGTGGGAAGGAGGTGGAGAGCCTTAATCATTATTTGCTGAAGTGCCCCCTGTATGCCCAATTGCGTGTGAGGCTGTGGGATGATATAGGTATGGGAACAGATTGGTCCGAAACCAAGCAACTAATTTTTCTGTTGGGGGACCAGGTTCATGAAAGGTCCAAGCGGGTGGCTATTTTTGCCATCAGATGTGATGCCATTCGGTCCAAATTGTAATCGGGTCGCCCTGGAGGCATAAGATGTTATAGGAGGTGTGTTTGTTTGTAGATATGTGATATGGTAGAGATCCTGTATCATGATGTATTTTATTCCTTTGTCGGCCTCTGATGGTGTATTGGCTCATCATGTCTGATTGTAATATGTAATGGCCATGTGGCTACACATAATAAAGTTATTATTATACTACTCTATGCTCAACATCACTGGTTGGCCTTCGCAGACAGTTGAATATCTTCTCTGATTTTTGCAAAGAAATTTTTTTAAAGATGAATTATACTAAAACTAAAATCCTTGTTTTCTCCAGAAGCAAAATGGTCTACATATGGGAACTTGACAGATTCCCCCTTGAGCAAGTTAGGACCTTTAAATATTTGGGGTTTACTTTTCATGCTTCACGGAATTGGTCTGCTCATAGGAACTCTGTACTGATTCTTCAGGCAAGATTTGATACCTGCCCATCCTCCGTCTTTTGAAAACCAAGGGAGGCAATTTAGTGCCTGGTACCAGCTATGAAAGTCTTTGGGGGCAGATGCCTTTCTAAAGTCACTCTGAGCCACTGAGGTGGAGAGAGCGGGATAAAAATCTATTAAATAAATAGTTATATGGATCCCCTCTATGGGCTTTGGAATACACTATGGAATTGGAATCTGTTCAGACAAGGTTCCTTAGGGCAATTCTGGCAGTACCAAGTTGTGCCCTGCTGGTGGCGCTGAGAATCGAGTGTGGCCTTATTTCCCTGACCACTCGTGTTTGGTCTTTAGCGGTGAGCTACTGGCTTAAATTGCTTTTTGCCGAGGGTGCTCCTTTGGTCCAAATGGTTTTAGTGGATAAGTCACCCTGTAAATGGTATAAACTGGTTGAGTTGAAGGTAAACTCGTTTCAGGAGAAACCTTATTGCCTTTAGGCAATTAAGCGGCAAAGACATTGCTCGTGTTGCACATAACAGATATAGCCGTACAAGAATCTTCAGTGGAGCTCTCCAGTTTTAGATCAGCACAACGTTATTTACCTATAAGAAACACTTCTCGTGTCTATGCAGATTACCACTCAAAGTTGGTAATGAAAGACCATTGGAGATTGTTTACTAGGGCTAGACTAAACTGTTTGGACTCTGCACTGTTGGAAGGGAGATTTTAAAAAATACCTCTAGCACAGCACCTCTGTCCCTGCCCTGAGGAGGAGGTAGAAACAGTTGCCCATGTTATGAAGAACCCTAAGCCATTGTTGCCACTTTTGAGTAAAAACTAGGGCAGACCAGGGGCTGAATTGACCCAATTACTACTATCCAATAAGTCTGCCTCTATGACCCTAAGGGTGACCAGCTTTTTGGTCTCAGCCAATAGGAGGAGGGCAATATTCGCCAAGTCTGTTATAAAGGGATGATGACTTAGCACTCCTCTTTAGGGTTAGCGCTTTTTGAACTTTTTCCTATGATATGATTTATTGTATTTTATTTTGCTAAAAAATACTTTGCACGAAACTTATTATTGTTATTATTATTAGGCAGACAAAGGCAGTCAAGTACCAGCCAAGATCATAGACCTAGCTAGACCTGAAACAAAGCTAATGGTGCCCTGAATTTTTGCCTGCATGACCCCATTTTGAGACTTAAATAAAATCCTGGATCATCAACAGCAACAAAGACACAGAAAGTCAATCAAGTACCAGCCAAGATCATATTCCCATTTAGACCTGAAACAACAACAAAAAACCCCCCAACAACTCAGCAACTGCTGCTTCCACTGGAAACAGGGCATTAGCCAAGATTCATACAATGTGGAAACTTACCAGCTTTCCTGCTGTTTCCACCGTTTTTCACAAGTTGAACTGGGCTGCCACGGGCTGGTCCCAAACCCTTTGTATGCCCTGTGCACACCCCTGGGAGCTGTGGGGATGAAAGCTTGCTGGTTAAGCATCAGGGACATGCTGGAAAATGCCACAGAAGTGATGTAAAACTGTTGTAAAATTCCTAGAAAGTGACAAAAAGTCCTGGAAAGTGATGAAAAAAAATATATGGCAGAAGCGTGGAATCACTGGAAACTGACGAAGTACTGATGGACACTTGTAAACACTTCCAAAAGGTCAGCATTTCCTTTCGGAACGGGAACCCTTGCTCTTGTCTCAGGCAGCCTATTCTGAAGATAGTTTGACTACACTTAGCATCATGATCCATAATTTGGGATACTCTGGCTAAAGTAAACCTCAAGTGGGGAAAGAGCCCCACTCCCATACGACTCGGTTACAGCCTGATCAGCTTCCTACACATCGAGTTAAAAGCACCTCCTGGAGCAGGACACGGGGGGTGAATTCGGTGGCTCTTGAGGTCCTTTCCAACTATAACATGCTATGAAATTCAATAACTATCACTATTGCACAAGTTGCGTCTGGTGAGATATATTTGAGGCCCCATACTCTCTAAGAATTCATCTCCCTAACCCCCCTCCTGCTGTATCTCATCCTTCTCCTAATAATAATAATAATAATAATAATAATATTTATTTTTATATCGCTCCCCCTGCCATGGCACTCTGAGCACTTCACATTTAACACAACTTTTAATCCTCACAACAACCCTGTGAGGTAGTGTCATGTATCCTGTATATAGGCATATATTTTTGACCATTTGTGTTTCAATGTATTGGAAATCAGAATTAGCCTCTCTGTATGATGACGTCCTAAAGAGCTGTCCTATAGTGACCTTTCTACTGAACTCTTGACCAGATACTGGAAAATCTGGCCTGTATACTGGAATAGAAGATATAATCAAGACTGTTAAAGAAATCAACATTTTCTGTTGATTAGAGTCAAGATACGTGACTCTCAAGCAGGGCAGGAAGAGGCCTTGTTTATTTGGAGCTTACTCATTGTTACTCCTATCTTAGATTATAGACACCTGTTTTAGAATGTATCAACAGGCTTCTTATTATGTACTTTGAGAAAAACCCTCCCTGTCAGCAGTCTTGAGCGTCATTTTTAGCTGACCTCCAAGCATCTTTTTCTCTATAAGGAGAGAGAGGAAAGATGGATTTTTCAGAAAGTTTCCTTTCCTGAAGCTTCTCTCACTTCTTTCATATGGCAGAATTGGGCAAAGGACTGGGTAACATGAATATATTAATATGATGCATTGAGTCAACCATAGCAATAATACTTAGAGCATATGTTATATCTTATAGATGTTAAGATCTTTGAATTTGTAACAGAGCTGTTCTTTGAACAAGAAATGTCTTTCTAAGTTGTGTACTTTTAACTGACAGTTTCTTTTGTACTACGTCTTTATTTGAGCTTAAGTAAACTATTGCATCATATTTTATAATATTCCCTGTCTCATAGCTTCATTTATACAAATGAATTGTCTTTACGATACTTAGCCGAACTGACTGGCTTACTAGCAAAGCGTAAACTGAGTTTCCACATACTGGAAAAGAGCGCCCTATATCCAGACCAGATCATGTCAGGCCTGGACCACTAAACGCAGATGAGTTAGGTTAGGCTCAGAGAATATTGTGACTGGCCCAAGGTCAACCAGTGAGACTTGGTTAAGCCAAGATTTGAACCGGGGCCTCCCGCTACCTCCTGGTCCAGACAATTCCTGGAGACCTTTAGGAGACCTAAAATCGATACTTTATTTACACGTATGATACTGATGCTTAATATTCTGCTTCTTATATTTCAATGGATATCTAGAAAGAACATTCTTGCTGCTTCATGGGGGGAGCTGAGCTTGGGCACCTGATCTAATTGTACCCCATTGTTACCGGGGTAGGGGGAAGGACGCACATACACTCACCCAGCCATGGGGTAGCGAGATCAGAGCAGGGAGCGACCGGGGGGAGAATGCCCGTCAGGATAGTATTTGGGCTCTGACCTCTAATTAAAGAGAACGAGCCCCTATCATCATAGGGCGCTGCTGACCACGAACCCAAGGATGCCTCACACGCGCTCACGGGGTTGAGGAGTGGGGGTTGTTCACCCTGGGGGGGTGTAGGGCCCCAGGAAGGGGGAAGGGGACGCAGGACACTCACCTCCGAGGATCAGGACACCAACACAGGGAAAAGGCAGGGCAACCGTTCTCTCACTCGCTTCACTCACACGCTCAGGTATTCACAGGGGGTCTCACTGAAGGTCCACACGCACGGGCAATGTCAGACAGAAGGCACTCGAAGCTTGCTCTCACACTTCACACAAGGGGCCGGTTTCAGTTAATCACCAGCGCCGTTCCCCAGGCGGCGCTGGTTCTTATTACTCAAGCCCCGCCCTCGTACGAGCCCGCAGCCGCTCTGAGCGGCGCTGCGGGGGCGGGGGAAGTTCTACGTGCAGTTTCCCTCCTGGGGGCGTGGCTCCTGTTTGTTGCTCTCTTGCCATCACGGGGAGCGGTTGTGGGGGCGTTCCCTGCGAGGCTGGGGCTGTCCGTCCCTGTCTAGTTACTCTTGGGGGCGTGGCTACAGCCCCAGGTCTCGCTGTGGTTGCTTGCGGAGGCCATGGGGGTGCTTCCAGTAACGCCGGTGCCTGCTCCGCCTGCCCGCTCGAGGCTGAGGGTATCCCTTCTGGGCCGGGCCCAATTGTTGTTGCCGGGGGGGAATCCGACAGAGCTTTTCAACCCTGCGGGCTATGAGGTGGGTCCGGGGATTGCGGGGGCAACGGCAGGCGCCGGCATCCCTGCTTGCGGTGTGTGTTGCGCGTGCTCCTGACACCCATCATGCTCCTATCAGGCCTGTTTACAACATCCTTCTCCTGGCCAGTGGGCAAATACAGCCTATTGCTCTCTTTTGCTTTGTGTGAGTGCCAAGAGAAATCCCCTGGGACAGGGGTCTCAGTGCTGCCTGTCACCCCAGACCAAAGGGTCCCAAGCAGAACTGAAACCGTTACCTGATTCAGTATGCATGGGTAACACCTGCATTTTGGGATGCCATTTTGGGTATCCACACTGAAACCCGAATACCATCCAAGTATCCGAAAAACCAAAATGACAATCACTAAGTATCCAGAATTACTCAAAAGTCTGGGGGGGGGGGGGAAGAAATATCCTCCAATTTTTCTGAATTCCAGAACAGGAAGTTGAAAAATTGTGACAAAAAATGGTATTTCTGTATTTAGTTTGTTGTTTTGTTCAGTATTTTGGGTAGTGGATTGGATACAGTTTTGGGTACCGAAAAGTACCTGAAATTTGTGTCAAATTGATTCCTGAGAATTTGACAGATATGCCTGTTTTTGTGTTGTATCGGTTTTAGTTTTAGTCCCAAGCTGCCCTTCTAGCCCAGGTTGGGCCAGGGTACGGTGTTGCCATCAAGTCTGCTTTCCAAGCCAAGCTCCTGTTACTGGCTATTGATTGGCCAGGCCTGCTCTGGGTGCCTATGCCAGTCCGAGCCAAGGCCATTTGCAAGTCCGTCGACCTCAGAGCAGTGGCCTCACAGCGTTTCCCCGTGGCCCATGGAAACGCCAGCCTGTAACAGAGACAAAATTAAAGACCCACCAGCGTAACACATCCTGCCCTGCCGGATATCCTTCAAAAACCTATTAGCCTTTATGGGAAGCTGTCACCACAGAAAGAAGAAAGGGCTCTGCGTTCGGCCATTTACCAACCGCCGTGTTACCTCAGGCTAATTCTTAAAGCTGTCTGGGCCCGGTCGTCATGCCCTCACGCCCCTTGCACTGGCTCAGAGAAGGCTGCTCTAGGGAGCAGAGACTCTGCATGCAATCCCCGTGCAGGATAGCTGCTGATTGAATTAATCCTACGCACCCAGGGCTAGGAATGATGGAGCTAGCAGGGTGATAGGGTGAGCGAGAAACAAAAGGTTACAGTGCAGGGACGGGAGATTGGATGCCACAGGGGTGTGTGACATAACAAGGGGTTAGGTTGGTAGCAGAGAGGCAGAAGAGCAGGGAGGTGGAGTTCCACAAAGGAATGTATTTCCTTGGCCTGCCACTACCTTATAGGCATCTTAACTGATTTGCCAAAGCCCCCCATGATGCAGGGACAGCAAGTCACTAATGGGGAACTGAAGCCCAAAGAGATTAAGAAAAGGTAAAAACAGATTTGGCGGTGAACCAGTGTGGCTCGCTGTGGTCTGGGAACCACTGGCACATACTGCCAGAAGTTAGCCCGGAATTGCCCCTGGGTGTGTAGGCAGCTAGCCGGGCTATGTCCTCAGAAAATCTCCGAGGTCACAGCCCAGACTAAGGGCTGCCCATTTGGCCTATCATAAGAACATAAGAAGTGCCAGACTGGGTCAGACCAATGGTCCATCTAGCCCAGTATCCTGTCTCCGAGAGTGACCAATCACGGTGGCTTGGGAGAAGCACCCAACAGGTCACAATGTGGGATTCATTCCCTGTTGTTTCCCCCCAGCTCCCGTCATGTTCCCTGATCCTGCCTGGCTAATAGCTGCTAATGGACCGATCTTCCAGAAACTTGTCCAAACCTCTTTTAAACTCAGCTCTAGTACTGGCCCTTACCACAGCCTCTGGCAGTAGATTCCACAACCCAATTATACGCTGAGTGAAAAAATATTTTCTTTTATTTGTTTTAAACTTGCCACCCATGAGTTTCATGGAGTGTCCCCTAGTTCTAGTACTAGCTGAGAGGGTAAATAACTGCTCCTTGTTTATTAGTTCCACACCACTCATGATTTTATAGACCTCTATCATATCTCCTCTCAGTCGTCTCTTCTCCAAACTGAAGAGCCCCAACCTACCAAGCCTCTCCTCATACGGGAGCCCTTCCATGCCCTTGATCATTTTTGTTGCCCTTCTCTGTACCTTTTCTAGTTCAGCTATGTCTTTTTTGAGATGGGGCGACCAGAACTGCACACAATATTCGAGGTGCGGTCGCACCATTGATTTGTATAGAGGCATTATGACATCCTCAGTTTTATTCTCTATCCCCTTCCGAATAATTCCTAACATTCTGTTTGCTTTTTTGACTGCTGCTGCGCACTGCGCTGTGGATTTCATTGTATTGTCCACAACCACCCCCAGATCCTTTTCCTGAGTGGTAACTCCTAGCTTAGTACCCAGCATTGTGTACGCATAGTTTGGATTATTTTTCCCTACGTGCATCACTTTGCACTTGTCCACATTAAATCTCATTTGCCATTTAGATGCCCAGGCACCCAGTGTCATAAGATCCTGTTGCAGTTCCTCACAGTCTGCTCGTGTTTTAACTACCTTGAATAACTTGGTGTCGTCTGCAAATTTGATCACCTCACTCTTAACACCCTTTTCCAAATCATTAATGAATACATTAAACAGCACCGGTCCCAATACAGATCCCTGAGGCACACCACTTTTTACATCTCTCCATTGTGAAAACTGACCATTTAGTCCTACCCTTTGCTTTCTATCTTTTAACCAGTTTCTGATCCATAGTAAGACACTACCTCCTATCCCATGACTTTTTAATTTTCTCAAGAGTCTCTCATGAGGGACCTTATCAAATGCTTTCTGGAAATCCAGGTACACTATATCTACTGGGTCTCCCTTGTCCACATGCTTATTTACACCCTCAAAGAATTCCAACAGGTTAGTGAGGCATGACTTACCTTTACTAAATCCGTGTTGACTCTTCCCCATTAAGCCATGTTTGTCAACATGCCCTGTAATTCTGTCCTTAATGATGGTTTCCACCATTTTGCCCGGCACAGACGTCAAGCTTACTGGTCTGTAGTTTCCAGGATTGCCTCTGGATCCCTTTTTAAATATCGGGGTTACATTTGCCACCCTCCAGTCCTCGGGTACAGTGGCAGATTTTAGTGACAGGTTACAAATGACTAACAGTAGGTCTGCGATTTCATATTTGAGTTCCTTCAGAACTCTGGGGTGAATGCCATCTGGCCCTGGTGACTTGTTAGTATTCAGTTTGTCAATTTGCCCTAGAACATTCCCCAACGTCACGTTGATTTGTAACAGCTCTTCCAATTCCTCGCCCACAAAGGAAGGATCCGGCGTGGGTACCTCCCCAAAATCCTCCGCAGTGAAGACCGGCGCACAGAACTCATTCAGCTTCTCTGCAATGTCCTTATCCTCCCTGAGCGCCCCTTTTACTCCCTTGTCATTTAATGGTCCAACTGACTCCCTAGTAGGCTTCTTGCTTCTGATGTATTTGAAGAAGTTTTTGTTGCTTGTTCAGCCCCACCATACCCACCTGGGGGCAGGGGCCACCATGGCTGTCCGTCATGGTGGAGGGCGGGGTGTTGGGGGCAGGGCGGTCACACACATGTTTGTTTAACTTCTCAACCTGCCTGGGCCATATGGGCAGCAAGATGGCTCTCCGGCCATGGGCACATTTGTGCGGGCATGTTTGCCCCTCTAGCTGCAGTTTCCCACCCCAGGCTGGGGAGCCGCCGCCACCGCACCACCCCCACCTCTGTTTTTACTTTCCCCCTTGACTTGGCCAAGGTCACATGGGCAGAGGACTGAGTCCACACCTCCAGGATCCTAGGCCAAAGCCCCAACCACCAGACCCTCAACATTGCCTTCCTGACGTTGCAATCTTGGAGTTGTTTTTCCCCCCTGTTCTGGGGCTACAAGACAGCCAGCGAGGTGTCTTTCCTCCACAGACCTACCCCTGAACCCTCACAGTGCACACCCAGCTGGCCTCCGTTTTGCTTCACTCCCACTCTCTGTGGCGTTGACCCTGCAGCACGAGAGTGCAGTAACCTCTGCAGTGACGCCCTGGCTAAGCTACCTTAGGCTCCTGCCTGCGCCGCTCTGGGGACTTCAGGGAGGCTATGGAAGAAGACATGGAGCCTGGCATCCTTCTTTATGGTAGTAAGAGCCATGACAGCTTGCCTGCCAGGTGCCAGGTTCAGTAAGCATGGTAGGCAGATGAGAAAAGCCATCGCCTTACTTGGAAACTGAGCAAATTTGAGCTGAAAGTTATCGAGAGATAAGCACAGAGACACCGGGGGTCCTTCCATGGTCACCTTGAGGGCTCGGTCACACTAGAGACCCTCTCTGCATTTAGCAGGGTGGAAAGGGGAAACTCGCCTCTAACTCTGCTCCCCATTTAATGTTGAAAATGGACAGCAAAAAAAAAATGACCTGTAGTTACTATCTGGTATTCTGGCTAGTGTGGGGGTTATTTGGTAGCTATCTGGTTAGTTACCATGGAGGTTTACCACCAACGTCTCACTGGATCAGGCTAGCTTCCATCACCTGCCCAGCAATCACTTATATAGGCTGAGTTCAGACCAAAGCTGCGATCCATTAACTGCTTACTCTCGAGTAGCCCTATTGAAGCCTGAGGCTACGCCAGAGCAAGTGGTCGATGGATCGCCAGTAAAACTGAAACGGGCACCTAATTTAGAACCTGTGATGAATGCCCACATTTTTGGGCACCGTCTCAGGTAGTCAAGCTACCTGATCAATGGTTGGGAAGCCAGATACCTGAAAAACACCCAATAATTTATGGTATTGATTTTTCAATTTTACCAGTTAATCAGGACAGAAAACAAAAAAAATAATCAGTCTAGAAGTCAACATTCTACAACATTCCATGACATCGGGTGCCTTAATTGGGTCGAAACTGGGTACCAATTTGTACCTCAAATTTTCCGTTCAGTTCAGGTACAAGAATTGACAGGTATGCTCATTTTTGCACTTATGCATTTCAGTTCTGAGGTGATCCAAGTTTCATTGGGTGCCAGACTTGGATTCCCCTCCAGTGCAAAAATGGAGCCTCCTATGGACCAACGCAACTCTGCCTTCTAGTCCTTTGGAGTCCCAAGGTAGCGCGTTCTCCAATTCCCAGAAAAGCAATTACAGCGCAGCAGATTAGAAAGCTAATAAAATCCCATTATACCATTTCGGAAAGTAAATCTAATCTAGATGCTGCCAATTTATATCTGACGGCTCGCAAAAACATGACCACTCCAACGGGCATCGTGTAACAGTCCCAGACGGACGGTCCTGCCTGTGGATGTGTGTGCTCTGTATCAAAGGTAGGGTATATATATCGCGGTAATTAGATAATATCCAATAACAGAGGAAATGAGAGAAACTGCATTAAAATCTCTTTAGGACGAGGACATAAACCGTATGGGAGGGGGGATGACAACCCAGAGTTAATGATGCTGCTGAAATCTCTCCAGCTTCACTCCTAGACCCCTTATCACCATCTCTTTCTGCCTGGCTACAGCTAAAATGAGTACCTACAAAAACAGGTATGCTTGTTGGAGTGCCAGTATTTGAATCACCCTGCAATCTTCCAGTCCTTATGGGTATCCAATTGGTGCCCAATTCAGGTTCACAAACAATGTCCTGATTTTTTGAGTTTCTGTCTCCTGGTTTACCAATTGGTAACCAGCAAAACCAGTGAATCAGTAATGGAAATTACTACAGATGGGCATTATGGATTCACATTAATCCATAATTGCCTGTAACGTGCCCTTGCAGATTAATCCCACCAACCCAACAAACCCCATCCGTATCAGTAACAGATCAGGAGTTACGCATCCCCACCCTACCCCACTGCAGCCCTCAGAGACCGGATATGTACTTACCGGCCTTGGACAGCTTGATTGAAGCTCCACCAGCCCACTGCTGGTGGGGGCTCCCGGCAGGCTCCCTCGCTGCAGCACGCTGCTGAACTCCCTGCATTTTGCATAACTGCAAAATGGTTGCTGCCCTTAACCAAAATGGCAGCAGCCAAAATGATGTTGCCATCATTTTGGTTAAGGGCAGTGGCCATTTTAGTCATGTGCCAAAGAGCCCCAGTGGAGCATGCACAAGATGGCCACCACCCTCAACCAAAATACTGGCAATGTCACTTTGGCTACCACCTTTTTGGTTAAGGGAAGCAGCCTTTTTGTGCAGCCCTGCTGACCATATTTCACATGCAAACTGCAAGCTGGGAGCTTAGGCCACTTTTACATGAGGTGCTAGAAGCGCCTCTGGCAGCCCCGCATTCAAGAAGAAATCTGGGGGGGAGGGGAGGGAGTGTTTACACACTCCCTGTGCTACTGGAAGTGATGTGCCACCCATTCTCAGCAGTGGTGGCGGCTAGAGATGCAAAGCTTTGAAGAGGCGCATTTTGAAAGCCTCACTTTGCAGGCTTTTAGTGCCTTGTGTCGAAGTGGTCTCAGCAACTTGCTGTCGCAAGGGAAGCTGCTGGGTGTGCCCCCCCTCCCCCCAAGAAGCCGGGGTGTGTGTGTGGAGCTTCAATCAAGCCCTCCGAGTCTGGGTAAGTACATGCCAGAGACCTGGGGGTTGGGGGAGGTTGGACTCAGGCCATTTTTAGACGTGCAGCGGGGATCAGGCGCGGGAGCAGTGAAACAGCCGCGGCGCTGTTTTAGACGAACCGGAAGCGGAAGTTGTGCGCGTGATCGGCGGCCGCGCGGTCTTTGCCGACCGCGATCAAACCGGCCTGATTTCTCTGGGGGGGGACATATGCAGTCGGCAAAGACTGCGCAGCCGCCAATCACGCGCACAACTTTCGCTTCCGGTTCGTCTAAAACAGCGCCGCGGCTGTTTCGCCGCTCCCGCGCCTGATCCAAGTGCACATCTAAAAACGGCCTCAGACTACGAATTAGATGGTTTCCCATTGACTTCAATGGAAAAAAATCCGAATCCATAAATCTGAATCTGTAATTCAATACGTAAATTACAGATCCGAATCCATAACGGATCGGAGTCTGTAATTTAATCTGAATGCACAACCCTAGAAATGACAGATTATTCAGGTACCCACACCCCTAGCGGTTTAATTTTCATTTACAAAAATCCCTTTGTTTTCAGGGTGTTGAGGTTTTTTTGGTAAATGACCATTTTCGTCCCCCCCCCCTTTTTTAAAATAAAAAAATTATTTAAATAAATAAATAAATCACTGCGCGTGCGCAAAACAACTGCTGGATCATTCTGCTCATACAAAGCCCTTCTCCAAAATGGTGCTGGCAGCACTGGCACCGTTTTGGAAAAGGGTGCCCAGTGTGCAGAACAGCTGGGGTGGCCATTTTGCGCATGACTGGTGATTTTTAATTTTTAAAAAAAATTATTTTAATAAATAAAAAAATAACAAAATGAAAACAGACAAAAGCAAATTGACCAATCGTTTTCTTATTCATCTGTTTTCGTAACAGTCGTGACAATGAATGGGGCGCCACTGGTTTTCGTAAACGAGGTACAAAATTAGATCCCCCATTTCAGCTCTGTAGGCTCGGCGAAATTGCAGTACTCGTCCTGACTAGGTAACATCCGATACTGATCGCTACCTGCAGCAGGGTATGGTTTTCCCAGGGTTAGTTCCTTGCAGGACCAGACCCCCAGCAAGTCATGTTCATACTGGGACTATGGCTCAAGAAGAGTCACTTTTATTCTCCAGATTTTGACTGTGTCCCAGTCTCTAGATCAGCGATTCTCAAACTGGTGCTTGAGAGCCCCCCCGAGTGCTCCGGGAATGTGTGAAAGTGCTCCCCAAGCCAGCTGCCAGGAGTGCTTGGGAGCCCTTTCACACACGTGAGGCATCAAACTGAATTAAACCAAATTGCAGAGGGGAGACTTAATCTATGCAATTTTATGCAAATCATTCATGCAAATTATGCAGTGCTCCCAGGTAGTCCCATATGTCACTCTAGTGCAAGTGACTGAAAATCGTCGAGAACCTCTGCTCTAGATCCAGTCTCCGCTACGGTTCAGTCTCTAAAGCCAGGCACCAACCCTCTGGCTACCTTCATAGATCATCTCTAGGGATCGATTGGTTTTGACCTACATGGCCTGGGCCCTGCCTACCTGTGGGACCGCCTCACGCCCTGGGCCTCAGTGCGGCCCCTGTGGTTGAGGTGTGTCCCAGTTTTGGCAGGAGCTCCATGAGTCACCCGGCCACCTCACGGGGGGTGGGGAGGGGGGGCTGATCCTCTGCCCCATTCCCTGTGCTGGCCCCAAGAGTGGAAGCAGAGACATGCCCACCATGGGGCCACATGGGGGATCAGGCCCTCTGAGGTTCCTGTAGGCAAGTTACAGAGCCCCCGGCTTCCCTCTTCCCAGATCCCAGGCTCAACTAAGCACCCCTTGCTCCATGGTAGGTACACTCCTGGCACAGCTGTTGTGAGCTCCTGTTTCAGTCTCTGCACGGTGGACCCACAATCTCCTTGACAACATAGCAGCAACATAGCAGCTATGCACTGGGTAATTTGTAGTGGGGGTGAAGTAAGCACACTCTTGTGAGTGGTTAGTGTAACACTTGAACACACCCACTGCCTCCATGCTCCATCCAGTCCATGAGACTGTCAGTACAGCATAGAAACAGTGACGGCCAAACCACTTTCTTGGTGGCTTGACCCACCTAGTGCCACAGGTTGCTCCTGTCCTGAACAAGGCCAACAATTTATTTATATGCCAACCCTTCTCCTGCCTCAGGCATCTTGGGGTGGCTCACAACATTTTAAAAACATTTAATACATTAAAACAAACAATAATAATTATAATGAAAAAAACCCAATATAAAACCCCATCCCCCTCTACCCTAACCCACCCCACCCCATCCCCCTCGGGAAAGGTCTGGCGGAACAGCCAGGTCTTACATTGTCTGCGGAAAGAGGGGAGGCCGGCAGCCAAGTGGATCTCCAATGGGAGGGAGTTCCACAGCTGCAGTGCAGCTACGGAGAATGCTCTCCTCATAGTGGACACCCGGGAAACCTCAAGAAGGGGGCCCCCAGCCCAGTCGACCACAGGGGCCTCTCCAGGACCCGGAGGGTGAGGCGGTTCTGCAGATAGGCAGGGCCCAAGCCATTTAGGGCTTTAAAGGTCAACACCAACACCTTGAATTGTGCCCAGAAACTAGGGATGTGCGAATAGAACCGAGTTCGGAAATTCGGTTCAGTTCAAACATCGAGTTCGGTTCAAAAGTTCGGATCGGTCGACCGAACTATTTGAGTTGGGTCGAATTCCAAACCGAGTTTGTACATTCAAACCCGGGTTTTTTGGCCTTCCGAACTGGTTCGGATTCGACTGAACAGTTCGGTCAAATTCGAGTTTGGTTCGAAAGTTCGGTTCGGTCGACCGAACTATTCGAGTTCGGTCTGAACTCTGAACTTCCGAACCGCGTTCGCACATCCCTACCAGAAACCTACCGGCAGCCAGTGCAAAGAGTGAAGCACCAGTGTAATATGCTTGCATCGGCCTGTCCCCGTCAAGAGACGGGCCGCCGCATTCTGCACCAGCTGCAGTTTCCGAACCAGCACCACGTAGATCTAATAGTTTTATCAGTGGCGCAGACACCTTGGGAACCCTGGACAGTGCTCATTTTCACACCCATGACAGTGTGTTGGGGAGGGTGATTTGTAATTCAAATAACTCCTCCAAAGCATGGAGGCACCTGCCATTGAGGGAAACCATCTCTGGCTTTCTGCTGCTCCATGCTTTTTATTAGCCAGACTCAATAAGAGCAAAGAGCTCCGAGCCATCTGCGCTCCCCAGGAGGAGACTTCCCAGTCACTAACAGAGCTGAGAAATCAAATTAGCCCTGCCTTTGCGCTCTCTCCCTCAAACACCACTATTGGCAGTCGAAGGGGAGTTCATCAGGGCCCCGCACTAATTCTTATCTTGTTTAAGTGACTCCGCGCTGCCATCTGATGCAATTGGNCCTCAGGAAGCTCCTGCTCCTGTCTGCTTCCTGGGATGACTCCCCCCACCTAGCTGTATCTCAAACTCCTGATTTTTCTGTGTGTACCCAAAATTACCTGAAAAAATATCCCACAAATTTCCCCAAAATCGGGGACTGGAAGCTGGAAAATCAGGCCGAAATTGCTATCCCAGTATTTCGTTGGATGGTATTTTGACATTTCAGTATTTTGGGCACGCAACTGGGCACCATTTCAGGTACCAAAACATACCCCAAATTTTCAAGTCAAATTGGGTACTGCAAATTTGACAGGTATGTTTGTTTTGTGAGCACCCGTTTTGCTCTAGAGTAGCAGCTTGTCCAACCAGCGTTTGTAGTCATCTAGTTAAGGTGATGCTGCTGCTGCCCTAGACAACTGCTATGCCGTGCCGTGCCCAACATGGTTAGGAAGTTTCCCCCAAAATCTACCTTGCTGCAGCCCATTCCCTCCTGTCGTGCCTTCTGTGCTGGTGGAGAAAAACCATTCTCCATCTTTTTTGGGGCAGCCTTTTAGATATTTCAAAGAATCATAGAACCAGAGAGTTAGAAAGGACATCAAGAATCACCTAGGCCAATCTCTTAACCTGAAAGCAAGATACCCTATGCCAAGAGCATCTCTGATAGATGCCTGTCCAGCCTTGAAAACTACTATCAAGTCCTCATGAATTTCGGCCACTTTCAGACATCCCGCCCCCACAACGCAGATTCTGGCTGCGGGGGGGTGGGGGGTGGAATGCACAGTCAGAATAGCACGGGGATCGGCGAGTCTGAAAGCCACTCCTCCCCCCATGCGGCAATTCTAGCCCAGCAAGGAGCTGGAATGGCAAAGAGCTTCAAAGAAACCTGGAGCCACATCCTTGTGTTCTCTCTCTCCATTTGCAAATCACAGCCTTCAAAAAGTGAATAAAAAACCATGTAGATGGTCCAGGACCTAACTAGGAACCTGACTGATTGAATCTTTGCCCTTGACATGACTAGCAGAGGAACTAGGCTCAGTTCGGTTCAAAAATCGAGTTCAGTTCAGATGTTTGGTTCAGTCGACCGAGCTAGTCGAGTTCGGTCAAATTCCAACCTTCCAAACCAAGTTTGTACATTCAAAACTGGTGTTTTAAGCTGTTTTTGGCCTTCCGAACTGGTTCGGATTCGACTGAACAGTTTGGTCAAATTCGAGTTCGGTTCAGAAGTTTGGTTCGGTAGACCGAACTAGTCGAGTTCGGTCCTAACTCCGAACCGCGTTCACGCATCCCTTGAATTGGTAGAGCTAGGATCCAATGCTGACCGGCAGGTCACACAAACCTATCCTAGGGAGAGTCAATGTGAGAAATTTCTCACTTCAAATTTTCTCTGCTTCCAAAACTATGCACATTGGACCAATTGCCACCCAGATTTTATTGGTTCAATAGGTACGGATTATTCTCCAGAGGTTTCCCCCAAGCCCATCAGTTGCATTAATCCTTGCTGGGAATGCTCTGTGCCTCTCAACATTGGTACCCGTATTGGTTATTTGCAGAAGATGCCAGATATCACTGCCACGGGTGGCAGGATTAAAAAAAACAAACAACCCACCTACGATCACCTAGGCCAATCTCTTACCCTGAAAGCAAGATACCCTATGCCAAGGGCATCTCTGATAGATGCCTGTCCAGCCTTGAAAACTGCTATCAAGTCCTCATGAATTTCGGCCACTTTCAGACATCCCCCCCCCCACGACGGAGATTCTGACTGCGCAGTCAGAATAGCACGGGGATCGGCTAGTCTGAAAGCCACCCCTCCCCCCACGCGGCAGTTCTAGCCCAGCAAGGAGCTGGAATGGCAAAGAGCTTCAAAGAAACCTGGAGCCACATCCTTGTGTTCTCTCTCTCCATTTGCAAATCACAGCCTTCAAAAAGTGAATAAAAAACCATGTAGATGGTCCAGGACCTAGCTAGGAACCTGACTGATTGAATCTTTGCCCTTGACGTGACTAGCAAGGAACTAAGTTCAATTCGGTTCAAAAATCGAGTTCGGTTCGGATGAAGATTTGAGATGAAATGATAACAGGTAAACCTGTCAAACGTCTGGTACGTGACATTTCAAGTAATTTTGGTATCCAAACCAGCTTTTGTTTGGCTACTGAAATGTCAACTGGTATATCGAAATACTGGTTTTGTCCTGAATTTCAGAAAACGTTTCGTGTATTTTTTAATGTGTTTTGGGGTGTGTGTGTGTGCGCATGTGTCAAACCTTTCAGGTATTTTTCTCTACGGGCCAAGCTAGACAAAGCAGTCTGGCCATTCCTGTCCGTGCACTGCACATATTTGTATGGTAATATTTAAATACAGCCCCCCTATTGCAATCTACACACATCACACTAGCAGAGAGACAGTTAACGCTGGCCAGCCCCATTACATTCCAATCGCAACATCGGAGGCTTCTGTCTCCAGTAAAGATGATACGTTCGAGGCAAAATTATCGCAAAACCGTCCCCATCAATTTGTCTGAAGCAGCTTTTAACCAGGTCTCAGATAATGTTTCATCTCTCTGGTTAACCTCACCCAGGCTCTCACAATGCCCTCCCTGACTGGAAAGAGACAGCGGCACAAACCGCGCATTAGCCCAGGACCTTGCTGCATGACATCAATCTGGGTGGGTTCCTTTTAATCCTCCCCGCCTGGAACTTGATACAGCAGAGGAACTGATTGCAACATTAATTAGGCATTTTCAGAAACCTGACAGTGGGAGGAAATCTACCCAAAAAAAAAGAAAGAAAAAAAGAAAGGGAGAAAAGTGCTGTCTGCCAGCTCCTTCTCTAGGTTCATTCTGCCTGAAGAGGCAAAGAGAGAGTGGGGAAAGAGTACAAGAGCAAGAGTCGCTCCTGTGCGTGGTGGGATCCTTCTGAAGAGGTGCTGAGAACACGCCAGCGACCTCCAGTCCAGAGCCATGACGCCCTCTGTCCTCTGGGCATTGCTGCCCCTGCTGCTCTGCTCTCTGATATCGCCAAGCAAAGGTAAGGGAATTTCCAGGAAAGCTTGGTCGAGGGTGGGGGTGTGTCCTTCCAGGGATGTGGAATCAAGAGTTTAACTTTTGGCTTTTCTTTGCTGTGTTTGGATTTGTTAAACATTTTAGTTTAAAGACACATAATGGACTGCAAATGCTCTTCACCCTGGTCCGGAGGGAACACAGGTAGATGCTGCATGTTGGAAGGACGGTACGTTCCAAGTCAGATTAAGGATGGTGTGAGACAAAGTCATGGAGAGGAGACCTTTTCTAAGTGCCACTTCTTTTTCTTAGTGTGCAGTGACTGTGCCCTTGGGCTTCCAAAGCTACAGGAGCCAGTCTGATAAAAGCTATCCTCTCAGCTACTATGACTGTTGTATCCTTTCTACGTGGGATCACTTGCTGAACAGAGAGAAATGAACAACAGTCATTGCCAGGGCGTACACTCTAAGAGACAAGGAAGGGGAAGACGAGGGAAAGGTGGACATCAGGAGAGACAAGGAACATTTACAAGGTTGGGATGATGCAGGTGTCTCAGTATAAGATCCCCTCTCCCATGTCAGTAAGTTCCTCGGTGCAGGGATCTGTCTCTAAAGATTAATTAATGCTAAGTATACAAATGATTTTTAATAATAATAATAGTAATGATAATCAATAGTTTGGGAACTGCCATTCTAATGGGATCTTTAAATGCAGTTAAAAGTTTTTAAACTCACTAGCCAAAGACTGCAAAGCTGAAAAGTTTGAGCTCGTTCCGACAGAGGATAAAAAACTATAGGTGATTTTTCTAATCCAGTTTTGGAACCTGTTGCCCAAGCGACTCGAGCTTGGAATGGTCCATCTCTCCATTAACTGCTTTGTTTCAGATGATGCATGGGTTCGGAAGGGGGGGGCGGGGGTGTTGGATGACTGTGCAGGGAACAGATGCTGAGGCTGTTTTTCATACTTCCTGTTCCAAACAGAGCAGCATATTCTGCATATAATGATCAGCTATTAATTAGACATTATCGCTTTACTAAGTGGTGGGAGTAAATTACTAATCGTTGGGAAATCTTGGCATATGCGTGGCTGGGGCTCCTTCTGTTACCATCTCACTCGGGGCTGTTTCTGGCTCCCAAAACCTTGTTCAATCAATTGTCACTCTAGAGAAGATACCGAGGAGGGAGAGGAATCATGTCCAGAGAGGAGGAAGAAAGAAGCCCAAGGCTGCACTGCTGTAGGGCTGAAACTTGTTCTCAAAAATCTCAAAAATCTTGTTGAGAATCAGGTTCGACAAGATTTCAGAGACTGAGAAAGCATCAAGAATTAGCCAATTCTTGACCCATTCTTGTGAGATTCTCGAAAAATTAAAAAAAACCCACTCTGTGCATGCACGAAATGGTCACCGCAGTCATTCGTTGCATGCTCAGCCCTTTCCCAAGATGGTGTGGGCTGAGTCAGTGCTATTTTGGAAAAAGGCAGCTGGTTCTGACCATGTGCAGACCAGCTGCCCTTTCCCAAAATGGTGCCAACGTGGTCCGTGCCATCTTGGGAAAAGGCAGCACGTGCAGAACGGCTCCAGTGACCAGTTCACGCATGCGCAGAGTGGGTTTTAAACATTTTTTTCAAGAATGTCACAAGATCTTGAACCATTATCAAGATCTTATTGAGATCTCAGGAACAGTTCTCGATCCTTGCGAGATTCTCGTTTCAGCCCTACAGTGGTGTACATCACAACACAATTGAACTTTGCCAAATGAAATCTGCCAAGTTTCTGGTCTTAATGTCTTTAAAGTAAAGGAAAATAAAATCCCACAAATCTGCCTGGGGGAAAAAAAAAAAAAACCCAACTAGTGAGACATCAGCTAAGAAAACCACTCGGAGAAAGACACCCTGCCATCAAAATCACCAGGAATCCTCAACCTGCAGCTTGACGGGCCTCAGATGGAACAGTCGAGCTGCATTAGAGTCTTGCAGAGGATGGCGTTCCAGAGACAGCTTGAGATGGGTTCCACAGATTAACTGTATGTTGAGTGAAGGACTTCTTCACTCAACATTGGGTGTTCACACGTCATGGCGACACCGTCATCCAGATAGGGGATGGGAAGGCCTATCCCCAGTGGTGTGAACACACATCCCCAAGGGGGTGGGGAGCAAAATGTGCCTGCCTGGCCATGTCTCTGCAGTGTGAATGGCTTCCTGCCCTTGCCATGACAGGCAGCCATAGCTGGATGCCATGGAGACCGCCCCCGCAACCCTAGGCCAACATGGCGCACAGACCATCACATAACATTTCTACATAATTTTCCATTATCCCCGTTTTACAGATGGGGAATTGAGACCCAGAGCACTACACCTATGCAAGAAAATCCTAAGTGCTCTATGACGTTCACAACACGAGTTAGTTAATCTAAACAAAGTAGTGGGGAATAAGCTTGAAATGAGAAGCCATTTTTTTTTCTCACAAAAATATCATGAGACTCAAGAATGATCACTGAGATCTTGGTACAATCTCGATAACAGATCGAGATCTCAGTCTATTTTTTAATCTCAAAATACTATTTATAGTTTATCATTTACCATTACCATTTACTGCAATTTACCATATACGGATTTACCGTGTACCAGCACTTACCATTTATGTAGTAGGGGGTCCTCCCCAGGCCACATGGGGTCACACTCTAGGGAATTAGCTCACTCCCTGCTACACCGTTTCAGCCTTGAGCCTCAGCTGAATCCCCCTCTTCAAGGAATGGGGCACCCTCTCAGGACACACCACACAGTCCAGAGGGTATTACGTCCACAGTCCTTTATTGGACGGACACAACCAGTGTACACAGTTCCTGGGGCTGCCGGCTCAGTCGCCTCCACCCTGCAGGCCCATGTCCATCTCTCTCAGGCACAGGAGCACCACGATATCAACCCACAAAGTCCATTCAGCAAGGCCTCAAAGCCCCAGGTTCTGGCCAAGCCTTCCCCAGGCAAGAGGCTCCCTCCTGGGCACAGCCTCTCCCACTTGCCTGGGTCCCTCTGTTTCTCCAGTCTTCAGCACCTTGGATAGCATAGAGCAGGAAGACTTGTTCAGGGAGATGTTGCTCCTTCGGCTCCCTGGCAGACTCCTTGCCTCTCTGCCTTGTCTCTTCTTATACACAGCAGAGTGGGTGTGGCCAGACTTCTACTCTTCAGCCTTAAAGGACCAGTAACCTGCCCTCTCTGTCCCAGGGGTTTCTCAGCCTGTGCTCCCCACAGGCTGATCCCAAGCTCTGGGGCTGGCACTGCCACACCCCTGTGTGTGCTCAGCCCTCTGCTGGCCCACACAGTCCCCTTCTTAAAGGGGCAGGAGCCCCACAGGACTGCTCCCTGCTACAGTGTACTTCATTCATCCTAGTAATATGCATGCGCAAAATGCCACTTGTACATGTGGCATTACCGGGATGAACGTGGTACACAGTAAGCAGTACACGGTAAATCAGTATATGGTAAATGGCAAATTGTGGTAAATGGTCAATGGTAACAATAAATGGTAAATGGTATTTTGAGAAAAAATTCTCGACCAAGAAATGTTGAGAATTGGTATTTTTCTCAATTACTGTTTCTCGCTTAAAAGAAGTCAAGGACCGTGATTTGACGATAACCGAGAAAAATTCTAGATCAAGTTTCAGTCCTATTGGGGAACCTTCAACTCCTGGGTCAAATCCAGCCCACCATTAGTTTTTAATTTAGCTGCTTTTCAATTCCTGGATCAGGCCTCTGGCTGGTTTCAAACAGCCATTCCAATTTCACGGAAAAGTTTCACAAAATCAGAATGGACGTTAGGCATTTCTTTGTAAGTGCCAGGTACATCGCTGGTGCTATATAAATTCTAATAATAATATAAATAAAATAATTTACACATGCACAAAATGGCCACACCAGATCTTTGCATGTACAAAATGGCACCGCTCTACAGCAAAACTGTGACTGCCCCTTCAGGCAACAGCCATTTTGTGCACATGCAAATTGCCAAAATTCACCTAGTTCAGTCAAAATCGGAACTGGGGACCCCTAATCTGCCCCCTCCCCGAATCCAGTCTCTACCTGCAAGCACTGAAAGACTGAGTTCAGGGAAAGGAAGCTGAGATAAGGGAGTGCACAGCGCACCAGGATAGGATAGCATATACCCACGATCTGGATCGTCTTATTTCTTTCCTCATTCCGAGCACGCCCCTTAAGTATCCCCATCCTCAACTTCTATCCAGCCGGTGGACCCCGTACCTAATGTTCAAAAGTGGCTCACGAAAGGGAAAAGATTTCGACCCCTGGTCTACACATCGCAAGATTGGACTGTTGCTTGTGTCTTGCCCTGGCAGCATTATTTCCACCCTAAATATGGAAGGGGTCCCAGTCAGATTGTCCAGATCCCAGTCCCAATGAGCTGTGTTGTGCAGGCCTCTCCGTATCCCACAGCTCGTCTCTAGGGAGCTGCCCAGCAGGAAAGTTTCTGAAGGACGGCATTAAGGTAAGAGATCTAGTCAGAACAGCGGTACAGCTTAGCAGGCTTCAGTCTCTCCACTGTCCCAAGGCTACTGGGTCGGACAGATTCCCCAGGCCTACTACGAGCCTCTATCTTCAGATAGCCTCAGTGGCGTAGCAAGGTTATGATGAGCCTGGGCTCATCTCCCAATTACGGGCCCCAATAAAGATAGGGGGTCAGGGTCTCCCTTAGCAGAAGTTCTCCCCAGGGGCATCCTGATAAGGCTTTGTCTCTCTAGCCAAGACTTTGTATAAGCAAACAGTCACTTTGTAGTTCCAGCCAAGCTACTCGCTTTCCCTCAGTAGCCAAGCAGCTTAGATCAGGAACTCTCTCCTAATACACAGCAACAGCCAGGAGCTCCTCTCAGGTCAACAGTCTTCCTGTTTTGATCTTGTTGAGGGAGAACTCAGTTCCTACTCCCTTCAGGTCTTCCCCAGTACTTTATAGTTTCTCAGCTAGTAGGGATGGGCGAACAGAACGGAGTTCGGAAATTCGGTTCAGTTCGATTTGAAATTCGAGTTCGGAAATTCGGTTCGGTTTGAAATTCGAGTTCGGTTCGGAAGTTCGATTCGGTCAACCGAACAGACCAGGTTCGGTCAAATTCCGAACTTCCGAACCAAATTCGGCCATTCAAAACCAGGTTTTTTGGTGTGTGTTGCCCCTAGAGATGGGCCAACAGAACGGAGTTCGGAAATTCGGTTCAGTTTGAAATTCGAGTTCGGTTCGGAAGTTTGGTTTGGTCGACTGAACAGACCGAGTTCGGTCTGAACTCCAAACTTCCAAACCGCGTTCGCCTATCCCTATCAGCCAGCCTTCCCAACTCTGGCTACCCCAAAGTCCCAGAGGGCAGGGTTACCTTTCTCAGCTGGAGAACTTCCTCACTGGTCCTGCTATCCTGCTGCCTCCTTCCACACTGAACTCCCAGGGGCCGGCTAGTGCCACGCTCTCACCCAGCTGGCTCCCAATTAAGCACAGTCCTAAGCATGACCTCAGCGCCTGAAGCTCGAGTAGCACAGTCTTCAGGCTGACGATAACTCACTTAAAGGGCCAGTGGTCCGCAGGGACTCTGCCCAGTTACACCATCTCTGGGGGATGATCATTGCATGTATGTGCTTGCGGGGTCTGTGTCCAGTACATGTACACAAGGAACGAACTAGAGATGAAACAAGTACCCATAAATATGGGTGTGCCCATTGGAATTGCGACACTTAACCCAACCCAGTAATATCAGGGAGTAACTGGTACCTGATTATTGCCCGATGAGCTACACAAGTTACTGATTTACTCAAATTAGTTTTTTGTCCTGATTTTTTTGACGTCCAGTTCTGATATTTTTCTGCGTTCTGTACCTTTACCGATTGCTGAAAAGGTAAATTGGTAACTCAGTAAAGGTAGTACCCAGTATTTTGGGATAATTGGGTGTCCGACTCAGTATTCAGGTACTGATCAGGCACTGGATAGACTACCTGAAAATGCAGGTATTCCCCACGAATAGCAAATGCGGCCCTTGTTTCCCCTCCAGCCCTAATGCCACATCATAATGTCACATTCCCAGAGGATCTAACGCCACCTGCTTTGTGCAGTCTGTGGCTGGCCTGCATGGTGCATGAGATCTTTGCAGGATTAACAGTCGCCTGTTGGCCCAAAAAATGTGGACCTGCTGTTTTAAAATAAATATAATAATATTTATTTATCTAGCACCCTCCCACGCACCAAATGGCACTCAGAGTGCTTCACAACCTTTGTACAATAAAATACAATAAAACCCCATAAAACAACTTAAGATCCCTGTCAGCTCCATTTAAAACTGTTTAAAGGGAGAAGGTAAGGAAAGATGAAGAGGAACCTGCAGTGGGTCATTGAAAAGCACCTAGAGAAAAGTCTTCAGGTGCTTTTTGACGGTGAGGTTCAACAGGGAATGGGTCGTCCCATTGTGACCTGTTGGGTACTCCTACCAAGTGACCGAGATTGACTGCTGTCAGAGACAGGTGCTGGACTCGGTGGATCATTGGTCTGACCTAGTATGGCCCTTCTTATGTTCTTATGAGGTGGGGGGGAAGGAACGGAGATGAATATTAGGGGTGGGACTCTAGGGGCAATACCGGATACCAGATTTACCGGTATTGGATCTCCCAATAACAGATTTACCGGTATCGGAATACTGGATTTTTAACATTGCCGATTTCACCATTTTTTTTTACATTGCGGCCATTGCTAAATAGTGGTGATGTAACAAATCTGGTAAAGTCAGCAATGTTAAAAAACCGATATTCCGATACTGGTAAATCTGGTATCGGGGGATTCAATACCGGTAAATACCGATACTGGTAAGTATCGGTATTATCGGATTAATCCGATACCGGCCATTATCGGTATTATCGGAATAATCCAATACCGATACTCGCACCCCTAATCGATATCCAGAGGGAGCAAGTTCCACCCTGAGGGGCCTGCCACAGCAAGGGCCTGATCACCTGCCAACTTAAATTTTGACAACGGGATCCCCAAGCATTGAACGGACTCGCTGCACAGACAGCCAGCAGGGTGAGGTTTCAGGAGCAGGTTTCAAATATATTGCTACTACTTTGGATTGATACGCTGCCCTTCTTCACAAAAGGACTCAGAGTGGCTTATATGACACAGGCCCTAAAGACCATCGGCGCCATCTTAAATTCAATCCACTGCTCTCCAGGCAACCAATGCCAGTTGCTAGCAAAGTCCATAAAGCTGCAGAGCAGGATATTGACTGGGCTGGTTTTTCGAAGGTTAGCCAGCATACTGGCAGTTAGACACACACAGCTGAATCCTTGGCTGGACAGCATGTCCATAAGCAAACACGGGCAAGCCAGCTCCGGCCAGCTGGAGAACATGCCACATGCCAGCTGAATCATTAAGATCCTCTTGGAAGAGTTGGGGACGGAGCCGGCAGCGGCCCAATTACCAGACAGCCCAGTTGCTGCCTGCTGCCCTAATTTGTTTTCCTGGCTCCCCCCCTCGCATTCTCCTTTGACTTGCCTGAGGCTCGTGAGCCCGGCTCACTTGGAGGCATTACAGATCCTATGTGGAGTTGGAGGGTTACTTCAAAAGTTCCCTCCTGGGCAGCTTCTCCCCCAGCTCCCAAAGATCCATTCCAATTACCTGTTGTGCCTTATGCGTGGCTTTGTGCTCCAGCGATAGAGGGTCGCGCCTGGGAGCCGAGTTGCAGACAGGGGCCTGTCGCTTTGACTTGACTTTTGCTCTCCGAATCGCCTCGCAAATCGGGCTGTGTTGAAAGCAATCTGCTCCGCAATTAATGTGCACACCATTAACGGGGAGGAACTGGTGGCTCAGGAGAGCTGAAACCAATAGGCCACTCTGCATTTGCAAATATATTCTGCCCATCTGGATACACCAGCGAACAGGCCAATGACATTCAGTCCGCAAACTGAAATTTGCACCTTCATTATTTGCACCCTTCACTTTGGCTATCCAGTTACACTCATGTTCAGTGTACGCTCCGCGAATAATGGAAGACCCGCCTAGCCCTGAATAGCTCTGTCTGAGTGAATGCCAGGGTGAAAGCAACTCACCAAAATGAAACAGCAAAGAGAATGAAATAATAATGAAAAAAATACGCCAAATGGAATAAATCTCTGAAGATACAAATAGCGATTTGTAGCCTCTTTGTTCCAAATTAAACAAATGCCCCCGATTCAACAAGTTTGGTTTGGGGTCTTGGTTTCAGTGCTCGTGCTTGAGCTCAGTGACCCTGCTCCATCCTCTACCCACTCGGAAGGTTTCCTAGCCGTACTCGGGCCACTTGCAAATGCTCCCCCCGGCCCCGTAAAGTCTAGGGTCCAGGCTTAACTGAGCCCCCTTACTCCATGAGCGCTGCAAGCCGGGCACTAGACAAACAAGAGGCAGCCTCAGAGCCTACAGTCTAATTAGGGGGAATGATCAAAAGGTTTGGAACAAACCAGCTTTTCTACAAAAAAATTCCATATTAAAAATTGCATTTAAAAAAAAAAAAGATTGCATGAAAAATATAATTCACCCCCCTCCATTCCCCCCTTCAAGGAAACATTTTTCTTTGGGTTTCCTCCCTTCGCTTAAAGGCATAAGAACATAAGAAGTGCCAGACTGGGTGAGACCAATGGTCCATCGAGCCCAGCATCCTGTCTCTGACAGTGGCCAGCCTCGGTCGTTCCATGAATCACAATGGAGTGATTCATTCCCTGCTGTCCACTCCCAACTCCCGACAGAGCAGTTACATCCCCCAACCAACTTAGCTGATCGCTGGTAATTGACCTATCCTCTAAGAACATATCCAATCCTTCTATACTACCGGCCTCCTTGATCACATCCTCTGGCAACAAATTCCATAAGTTAATTGTGAGTCGCATGGAAAGAATACTTTCTTTTATTTTTAAAAAAATCTACTGCCAGTTAGTTTCATGAAGTGTCTCCTAATTCTATTTATTATGAATTAATTAATTATTTTATTATAAGCATTTATAGAGCACCAGCAATGTACATAGTGCTTTACAAAGAAGTACCTGCCCGGGGGTTTACAATCTAAAGACAGGGGGAGGGGAGACAGGGAAGGGGGAACAGAGGGAGAGACAAGGGATGCGACATTCATGAGGATGCGAGAGCTCAGGTAGACGTTCTTGGCTTGGTTACAGTAAATAGGAGTTTGCAGATAACAGGTGGGGGATAATCCTGGGTGGGGATGATTAGCAGGAGTTAGGAAGGGTGGAGCGGAAGAGGTGGGTTTTGAAAAGGGACTTGAAGGTGTGGAGGGTGGGAGCCAGGTGGTTGTGGGCAGGGAGGGAGTTCCAGGCATGCGGGGCAGCGAGGGAGAAGGGACGAAGGCGGTTGGGGGAGCAGGGGAGGTGTGGGAGGGTGAGGGAGAGGATGGAGTACTATTTGAGAAAGTAAACAACTGCCCTGTTTACTAGGGGTCTGAGGAAGATACCCCTACCATTTTAGTTTTCATTTACAAAAACCCCTTCATTTGGATTTTTGTGTGTGTAAATGACCAAAGGTGCTGGGGATGACCTTTTAAAGCCCTAAATGGACTGGACCCCATCTATCTGAGGGATCACCTGGCTCCCCCTGTCCCATCGCGGCCTCTGTGATTGGCTGGGGGTGCTGTCTGTTTTTCGCCAGGTCTCCACTAGGAGGAGGGCGTTCTCAGCTGTTACGCCGTAGCTGTGGAACTTCCCTCCCAAGGAGATCCGCCAGCGTTCAAGCTTGGCGGCGTTCCAGAGGCAACATAAGACCATTCTGTTCCGCTGTCTGGCTTTTGGCAGCAGGGACTGAATTGGGGGGGGGGGGCTTCTGGGGGGTTGTGTGTGGGGTAGCGGTGCGAGGGAGGATCGACGGTGGGAATGTGCTATTGGGTGGGTGTGATGGGGGGCCAGGGTGGGTTTCGGGGTTGGGGTTATGTTTGTATTTTAATGTTAATCTTTAATATGCATTTTATATGTTTTATTTTGTAAGCTGCCTCTAGTCTTTAAAGGGAAGGGTGGGAGAAAAATGTAAATAAATGAATAAATACATTTTTGGTTTTTTGTTTTCATTGCGCAAGCACAAACGGCGGACAGACTGTTCTGAGCATGCGCGGCCCTTTCCCAAAACGGTGCTGATGCTGTCGGTGCCATTTTGGGAAACGGTTTGACATGCGCAGGATGGACCTGGTGGCCATTTTGTGCATGTGCGGGGTTTTTTTTAAAAGTGTTTTTGTTTTTAAAACAAAAACGGAAGAAAGCAAACGACAATCGTTTGCTTATTTGTCCATTTTTGTATTTTAATTACTAAAATAAATGGGCTTCATTTGTTTTAGTAATTAAAAAAAAGCAAAAACCAATTGCACCTCCTTACTGTTTACTCATTCCACTCCACTCATGATCAACGTCTTTCCGATCCCCTCTCAGCTGTCTCGTCTCCAAGCTGAAGAGCTCCAACCTGCTCCCTCTCTCCTCGTACGGGAGCCATTTCAGACCCTTGAATCGTTTTTGTCTCCCTTCTCTGCACCTTTTCATCTTTTTTTGAGATGGGGTGACCAGAACTGGGCATATTTGCACCAATAACATGGGGATGGAGCCGAGGCAGGAAAGGGGAAAAGAAAGAGGGAAGAAGGAGCAGAGGGAAACCCACTAAAAAAACAGAGAACGTGCTTGTGGACGGGTCAGCTCTCCAACTCTGGAGAAGCCATTTGGGGAATCAGGTCAACCCCGTAGCACTGTCAAGGAGTCCTTGATGGGGCTGTCAGCCATATCAACACCAAGAATTAATTTATTCAGGTTGGAGTGCCCAAACTAGGGCTTTAACAGCCTCCACCTCTCCCCTTGATAGCTGGGCCCGTTCCACCAGGTAACGGGGCATCTCCCTCCCAGTAAGTGGGTTCCCAAACAAAAATACAGCCAACTTAAAGTTCTTCCCTTCTGGGTTAAATATAATCCTTCTTATGGCCTCATAAGCCCTCCAAGGCCCATTTCTAATGGGCATGGGTAGGCGGCACGATGGGTGAGCGGTACATGGGGCTGCATTCCAACAGACCCCCCCCCTCACCTCCACCCATGTCCATGCATGGAACATGGGGCATTGGCACCCATTGCTCCGTGCGTGGGTGATGGGTAGAGGTCGGTGAAGCGCAGGAGCGCACCGTGGTATTCCCACAGATGCCCACTGACACACACACACACACCCCCGCACCTGCTGCGGTGTTCACACAGGAGTCCCGCCCCCCTGCACACGTGTGTGGGGCAGGGGGTGGCATCCATGTGAAAAGGGCCCAAGTCTTTATCCCAGGCTCCAAGGGCTTCCTGGCTCAGTTATCAAAACAGTCTTGGCTCCTCTCCGAGCCTTGCAAACAAATACAGAGTTCCAGCTCTCTCATGAGCCACTCAGTTACAGAAGGGTTTCCCCTTGGTCTCCCACGTTGTCTGCGTAGCCTTGCTTCATGAGAGTAGAGCATTGTCTCCTTCTAGACTTATCTCCATTACAGGCTTCTTGACTTGTTCCCCTTGCCCGGGGGGGGGGGGGGGAGGAGGTGTTTAGTAGAAGATTACTCCCTCCTGCCTTTCTCAGCAGGATTTGTTAACATGGCTTGGTGGTCACCAAATCAATAACCTCCCTGCAACAGTTCCCCCGGTCCACAGCTCCTTGCTTCTCCTGGGATTGGTTGGAGCTGGTTTGCCTACCTGGTTGGCTAGCTGCTTCTTCATTAACCCACGGGTTCCAATTAGGTTTACAGCTTGATTAGCTCTCTGCAACCTAATTAGGTGTCTCCTACAGCACTTTAGGCATTTCCCTGGTTTCTTGCTGGCTCTAGCTGGACAATCAATATCTCTATCGGCAGTGAATCTGCTACAGTGTTTCTTCATGGGGAAACTTAAAAATGGCTTTTAGTTCTCAGGACAACCCTGAGAGGTAGGTTAGGCTGAGAGAATATTGTGACTGGCCCAAAGTCACCCAAAGAGTTTCTGGCTAAGGAAAAACACTGGCTCTCAATCTGGAGAATGAATGCAATTCCAGCATTTCCCAGCAAAACAAAAATTTCTGCCTTGTTCTCCCCGTGCCAAACCAGTTCTGCTTAATACAGAGGGCAGACCGAACATATGCCCTTTGGGTGGTGGGTGGGCTCTCCTTCGCTGGAGGTTTTCAAACAGAGACTGGATGGCCATATGTCAGGGATGCTGTCGCTGTGGATTTCCTGCATCGAGCAAGGGGTTCGACTAGATGCCCTCGGAGGGTCCTTCCAACTCTAAGGCCACTTGTATACGTGGCTCTTAGAAGTGCCTACGGAGCCCTGCGTTCAAGAAGAAAGCAGTGCAGGGAGTGTTTACGCGCTCCCCGCGCTACCGGAAGTGACGTGTCACCCGTTCTCTGTTGCGGCGGCGGCTGCCGCCGCGGGGATTTCAAAGAGGCGCATTCTATAAACCTGAAAGTTAAAGTCTACGGTAGTTGTAGGGGGTGGTGACCTCGACTTTCACATTTGTATTGTTATTAATAATATTATTCATATTTTGTAGAATTTGAAGGATCTGACCTATATGAATACTATGTTCATTATGTTTATGTGCAATGGCTAATTAGCCGCGCAATAACGACTTACTACTACTACTAATAGCAGTCATTTATTTACGGCATATACGCCAAATAACGCGAATACAAACAAGGACAAAATGTACGTGGGGAGAAACAAGACACAACTAACCAATGAAGTAATATTACACATATGCAAACCCAAGGCAAAAGCCTGGATTGGCTACTAAAGAACACACATCATTGCCTTTTTTTTTTTTACTTGCTTGATAAACATAATTGGCTCCAGTATATTCTAACCAATCCAACAGAAATAAAAGAATCTTATTCGAGTGTAAAATTGACAAAATAAAAAAGCATTATTCTAAATCCTCAAGCTCAATCAAATTACAGGGGCATAATCTATGCTCCAAGGGACGGGCAGCATATCTGCCTCTTAGCAAAGCAGAGTCCAATGTTTGAAACCTAGCTGATGAGTATGCTCTGCGTAAATTAAATGCTCTTAGCCAAATTTGGCTTACAAAGTGCTAGATTTGATCATCTGTACATTGGCACGATCTGTTTGCAGAGATAAATCACTTCATCGTTGTTTCCGATGAGAAGGCAAAGACAAAGCAGGATCTCGAGTCAGTTCAGAAAAACCCACGATTTTCAAAAGGTCAGAGATAGCTTTCCACCAATTATAAGACCCGTTTTCACTCAACGCTGTCTGCTAACATAGTGCAGACAATCTAGTAGCATCCATCCATCTCACCTTGTCCCAATACAACAGGGCTGCCGGTAAAGAGTTAGGCATCCCAAGAACGCCCCTCATGAAGAAATTCTGGAGGACTTCGATTTTATTATTAAAGGAGACATATGTAATTTCTGCTGCAAATAAGGTCTGTGCCATAGATTTAGCTTTGAAGACTCTCAAAGCAAGAATAGCATCTGATTGTTTAGAAGAGCGATAAAATCTGAATATAGCCACAGCAGAGCTAAGGTCTACCGAACACATCTCTTTGAAAGCCCCGAAGCTGCAGCCGCTGCCGCGAATGGGCGACCCGTCACTTCTGGTAGCATGGGGAGCATGTAAACACTCCCTGTGTGGCTTTCTCCTTGAATGCGAGGCTCCGGAGGTGTTTCTAAGTGCCTCGTACAAATGTGGCCTAAGATTCTATGATTCCCCAGACAGAGGAGAAACGGAGTCACACACAGAATAAAGCCATGAACCACAAGCCACTCTGGGCTCCAGTGGGAGTAAGTGGCTGGTAAATTATGGGCACATCCGCCTTGCCCCCTCCCTTCATACCTTCAAATCTCTCCTTAAAACTCACCTCTTTCGCTCTGCTCTGTCTGACTCTTTATCCTGCTGAGCCACTATTCCTATACCTACGATCGGTTTACCCTTATCCTTGCCACATGGACCTGCCTGCTGTCATTCTCATTGTAACCAAGCCAAGTACGTGCACTTGAGACCTCGCATCTTCATGAATGTTAGACCCCTTGTCTCTCCCTCTGTTCCCCTTCCTATGTCTCTCCCCCAGCTCCTGTCTCTCAGATTGTAAGCCCTAGGGGCAGGGACCGTGTCTGTTTTATTACTTTGTAAAGTGCCAGGTACACTGCTGGAGCTATATAAATGTTTGTTAATAATAAAAATAATAGGGACCTGTGATCACTTCATTTTCCTCATTAAGACCAATGGAGAAATTGCAGTGAATGTGGGTCCCTGA
The DNA here is from genome assembly GCA_003113815.1 of Sphenodon punctatus. Lineage (NCBI taxonomy): Eukaryota > Metazoa > Chordata > Lepidosauria > Sphenodontia > Sphenodontidae > Sphenodon > Sphenodon punctatus. The sequence continues at coordinate 519,391 of QEPC01009472.1, read as the reverse complement.
TTATGCCTAAAGTGGTTACCCCAAGGTTCCCAGCTAGGATCTGAACTCAGATCTCTTGGTTTCCAGGCCAGTGTCTTTAACTCTCACCTACCTTCCTTCCCATTTCCTACACCTTCTGCAATAATTTGATCATTTTCTCAGCACAAATAAACACTCCCCTCTTCCTCTGTTTGAGATCAGCCCATCTGGGGAGGGGTGGCAGTCTGGATACACAGGCTCTCTCTCTTTGGGTGTAATCAGATGGATGGCAGCTCTGGGGGCGCCTGTGGCAGTGCACTTCACCCCCGGTTTGGCCGGTCTGTCTGAAGGTGGCCCGACAGATGTTGGAAGTGGGCAGCCCCGTTGGCAGTGCTCAAATATTGCAGAGCACCCCCAGTGGTGCAGGCCAGCTAAACTCCGGCAAACGGGAGTGGAGCTGCTGTCGTCTGCTTGTGGACCCATGCTGCTGCTCCACTCCAAGCCAGGTGTTGTCACGGCAACACTATTAGGGATGTGCGAACAGAACCGAGTTCAGAAATTTGGTTCAGTTCGGTTCGGTTCGAAAATCGAGTTTGGTTCGAAAGTTCGGTTCGGTAGACCGAACTATTCGAGTTCGGCCGAATTCTGAACTTCCGAACCAAGTTCATACATTCAAAACCGGGGTTGTTGGCATTCCGAACTGGTTCGGATTTGACCGAACAGTTTGGTCGAATTTGAGTTAGATTCGAAAGTTCGGTTCGGTCGACCGAACTATTTGAGTTCGGTCTGAACTATTAGAGTTCGGTCCGAACTCCGAACTTCCGAACTGCGTTTGCACATCCCTAAACACTATAGAGTTGAGAGCACCAGCCTACAGCGTTGGGCGGGGAGACACCACGCAGGCAGACCGCAACCAGGGAAACCCACTGGATCTGTCTCAAATGGACCCTAGGTGCGACTGGAAACAGGTAGATGCGGGGGTGCACCCCTGGAGAAGGGCCACCTCTGTCTAAAAACACCCTCTCTCCACCCTTTCAGTCTGTTCCTGACTGGGTATTGCCGCGGTCACCATTGGCGTTACTCCCTTCTAGTCGTATGAGCACCACTAACGCTTATTAGACAGGAGGGACACACAAGACATGGCTCCTTCTGGGGTCAGTTCAACCCAGAAGGAAAGGAGGCGAGCGAGCTCAGCAATCATACTAGTGAGCCAGTGTTACTCCTAGGACTCACCTCGCACTGGGCTAGGTCACTTTATGCAGCTTAATGGAGAGAGGATGGTGGTGTTTGCGGGACACATGCCGAGAAATGAAACCTTTTGTTTCCCCTTCAGCTGTCCGGAGAGTGAGCAATAAACCATCAAATGTGACCAAGCCAGCCCTGCTGCAGCTCTCCGACTACCTGCTGACCCATTACAAGAAGGGAGTCCGGCCTGTTCAGGACTGGAGGAAGACAACCAATGTGGCCATTGATGTCATTGTCTACGCCATCCTCAGCGTGGTAAGTTATCCCTTCTGCTCCTCCGCTGAGCCTGGGAAGCCAGACGTCATAGGGGCTGAGGAGAGGGGGAGGATCTCAGCTAGGCATGGGCGAACAGATCGCGGTTCGTGTTCGGCCGTTCGGTTCGGCCGCGATCGGTTTGTGTGTTCGCGTTCGGCCGTT
>QEPC01009472.1:467108-516753 GCA_003113815.1 Sphenodon punctatus | reverse complement strand
CTCCACCCCTGGTGCCTGGAAGTCTGCTCCTAGCTGAGTCAAATGACTTCCCCCTCCCTGCTACATTTGGCCTTCCAGTGACCTGACAGAAGGCCATGTTTTAGCCACCCGAACACAACCGAACGCGATTCGAATTGAACGAACTGTTCGGCCATTTCGTCATTCGGTGTTCGGTTCCGTTCGGTGTGTTCGCCATTTTCGTCGTTCGGTGTTCGGTTCCGTTCGGTGTGTTCGCTATTTCGGTGTTCGGTGTTCGGTCCGTTCGGTGTGTTCATGTTCGTGTTCGTGTTCGTGTTCGGTTGTCCGAACAGGCCGAGTTCGGGTCGAACACCGAACTACCGAACCGCGTTCGCCCATCCCTAATCTCAGCTGAAGGAGGGCTTGGGCAGCACCAAGAGGTGTTCATAACCAAAGAGGAGCCAACCTGCCCCTTCTATAAACTGGACATTGCTAAACCTCCAGGCAAACCACTTGGGGAGATTTCCATTGTCTGTGAGGCAAGAGAAGTAAATTGTTCCTCTCTACTGTGACTTCAGTGTTATAAATGAATTTCTGCCTCTCTCGGTTTCTCCCTCCTCCACGTCTCCCCTCCCTTGTCTCTCTCGGATTGTAAGCCGTTCAGGGCAGAGACCTGTCTCTCATTAATGATTGTAGATGCATTGCTTGCACTATATAAATAATATAATAAATAATAAATATTAATAATAAATATTATTATTAATAATACTAATAATAATAATAGGTGACTGGTCAGGCTTCCTCTAGAATAGGAGAATCTAGTATCTGCTACTATCGAAATCCATCTGGATATGGCGGTATCCACTGATATCCAGTTAAATATTGCAAGGTATCCGGATATCATCCAGCAGACATCCAGTAAACTGTTTATTTACCACTTACCACATTGCCATTTAATAATAATCTTTATTTTCACATAGTGCCCCCCTACCATGACACTGGGAGCGCTTTACATAGAACACAACTTTTTAATCATCCCAACAACCCTGTGAGGTAGGTTAGGCTGAGAAAATGTTGTGACGGGCCCAAAGTCACCCAGTGAGTTTCTGGCTAAGGCAAGATTTGAACCAGAATCCCCTACTACTTTCCAGTCCAAGTACTGCACACTTAGCCACTACACCACAGTGGTGTTCAAATGTAATTTCATTACATTTGCCCTTTTTTCTCTCCTTCCCATTCTCTGGCCCTGGTTCAGTTATGTGGTAAAGGGTTAATCTGGTAAATGGTCAATGGTGACTCAGATTGAGTGAGTCACCAGATTGAGTGAGTCACCAACAATCATTAATAAACACAGTAATATCTGGTATTCTGATTTGATGGTTAGCCTCCACAGTAACCGGTTACCGGAGAGTTATCAGCTGACTGCCAAACTCTCCAGAATACCAGCACTGGCCTAAAGCACGGTGTCTAGTGCTGGGTGCCTTACTTTAAGAAGGATACCAAGCAGTTGGAGAGGGTTCAGAGGACAGCAACAGGGCTAAAGAGGGTGGAGAGAAAGACCTAGGAGGAGAGAAATAGGAATGTTTCACCTTAAAAATAAAAGGAGGTTACAGAAAGGGGGAGCAGGCAGGGCCATTGTTTTTCTAATATGTAAACAACTGTTATAAACAAGATGGTGCCCAGTTATTCTCCCTTCCCGTGGAGGACAGGACAAGAGGAGATGGCTTAAACGATAGGAGAAAAGATTTAGGCTAAATATTCAGAAGAATTGGATAAGTGTCCGGACAGTTTCGCAGTGGAATCCTTTGCCAAGGGAGGTTGGGAAGAGCTGGAGGCCTTGGTAACCCTTGCGGTTGCTTCCAGCGGTAGGAGTCTCCCACTCAGGTGTGTACTAACCTGTGCAGCAGGGGTGCGTAATGTGTGTCATTTTAATTAGTTATGAAAACAAACGGAGCCCCATTCGCTTTCGTGACTAAATGTTACGAAAACGGGGATGACTAAGTCAACGATTGCTTTTCATCCATTTTTGTTTTATTTTTATCCGTTTTATTTATCGTAAGTAAGAAAACAAATGAAAAATCTCACTGCGGATGTGCAAACTGGGATCATTCTGCACCTGAGCAGCCCAATCCCGAAACGGTACCGACGTTGCAGGCGCTGCTTTGGAAAAGTGTGCATGCACTGAACGGTTCGCCGGCCACTTTGCACAGGCGGCAATGGGATTGCTTTTTATTTTATTTTATTTTAAATTAAAATTTTTAAATTAATTTTTTTTAAAAATTAAAAATTAAAATTTAAATTAAAAATAAAATAACATTTAAAAAAAACAGCTGCACAGCACATGCACAAAAATGTCCATTGGACCATTCTGCGCACACACGCCCTTTCCCCAAAGGCCAACAGCAATGTCAGCGCCATTTTGGAAAAGGGCTGCACACATGCACAGACTAGCCCAGGGGGGGCCATTCAGCGTAAGCCCAGTGATTTGTTTTATTTTTATTATTTTTAATAAATAAAATGAAAATAATTCACAAAAAACACCAAACATTTACTTTATGAACCCCCCCCCCCAACAAGGGGTTTTTGTAAACACAAATTAATCCAAAAACAAATGAGGTGCCCCCTCCACACCCCTACTGTTTAGGCACCAAAACAAGAGTCAGATTTTCCAAACAGCTCAGTCCCCAACGCGTATCCGATGGAGGCTCACCACCTTCATTTGTTTTTCACCCGACACTTCCATTTTGGCCTATGGGAGCGTCAGGTAAAAAAACCACCCCAGGAGGCAACCCTAATCCAATGCACTGACTGCCTCAAAAAACCCAGCCTTTTCTGTGTAAATCAGATTCATCCAACCCAGTCTCCCAGGAAGGCTGGGACCAGAAAGAGCTGCGGTGGGAGGATGGGGCAGTAGGATGTAAAGTCACTCTGTCTGCTAGATGGGATTGGTTCCATGCCTGGCAGCCTTCATTCTCTGTTACAACCAGGAGCGGGGGAGTATTTTCAAATCTCTTTCCGTCACCAGAACAGTTGGGATATACTGGGCCTTGCTGGTGGGGAGGGCTGAACTCCTTAATAAGATGCCCCCCATCTTGTCTCTAACAATTTGCAATCAGAGGATCCTTCCAGTTCCTGCCAATGGCCAGCTCTGCTGTGAGATGTTTTGTGCCTCAGTTCATCCCAGGAGCTCCTATCTCCTCGTTGCTACCAGTAGAGTTTGGTCAAGCCCATTTCTGGAGAGACTAGTATTTCATTCACACAGACGTTAGTTTGTAGCTTTTGAGAATTCCCTGGAGCCTGGTGCAACTGTTCCCCTGCCTCCCTGCCCAATTTCTCCCTGTTGGCAGGTCAGGCATCAGTTCCCTCTTCTTTTTTTGCTCAAACTTCTGAATTTTACCCTTTGCCTTGCTGGTGCCTTTGGGTTCCAAGTGTCAGTCAAACTGAGTGTAAATAGCTCTAAGTTCTGCACTATTGAAATGCCACTGACTTTTACCAACCTCGGACTTCCCTTCCTTTCTTTCCACAGGATGAGAAGAACCAGGTGCTGACGACCTACATCTGGTACAGGCAGGTGAGCTGTCAGAAACTTCACCAAAGAAGCCAGAAATCAGTTCTCTCTTCCTCCTCATCAGAATTATTTCCTGGCCCTTCCATCTCTAGCAGTTTTCTTTGGTGAACATGAATCCTTCCATCTCTCTCCTATACACAGGAGGTGTCTTGTGGAGTGGTCTGTGTATCTATATTGGGGGGAGCGAGCGAGAGAGACATCAAGACAATGTGTGTCTTTAGATGGTAGCCACCCCCGCATCTGCCCGTGACCAGCCCTGCCTGAGTCGGGTTTATACGGACCCGGAAGTTGCCGCAAGTTTGGGAGGCCTGCTCTGCTGCTGTTGCTCCGGGATGTTCCGGAGCACAGAGAGCCTGCTCTGCTTCTGCTCTGCCTGCGCATCTGGTGGTTACAGACGGGTGAAGAGAATGCGGTTCAGATATTAGATCGTTCGGTTCGAAACCCGAGTTCGGGTTAGATGGTTCGGTTCAGGCGAGTTCGGGTTGGCCAAACTTGGCCGAACAGTCAAAAATAGCACTATCGAAACCGAAACTGAAACTTAGCCGAAACCGAAACTTAGCTGAAACAGAAACCGAAACTTTATTTTTTTCCCCCTGAAAAGATGCTTTTCATGCCCCTGAACTCATCCGAACACAACCGAACTGTTTGGTCATTTGAGAGTTCTGTTCGGATGTTCGGTTCAGACGTCCGAACAGACCGAGTTTGGTCCGAATTCCGAACATCCGAACCGTGTTCGCCCATTCCTACTGGTGGCTGCCACGTTACATGGACAGGCTGCCCAGGGGTGAGGCAGAGCACTGAGCAGAGTCATGGATAAGGTCCAAGTGGAAGTACCTAAATATTCTTTCTAAGAGCCAAGCACTGAGCCGGAATGGCTTGAACCGATTCTGGTGAGCTAGCCTTAAAGAGCGATCTCCCCTACATTTGTGTAGTGGCTCAGAAGCCTGGTCAGGTCTCATGTTCTCCCCGGCTGGTGAAGGCCAGTGGGGGAAGCAAAAGGCCCATTTTTGGTAGAGACTGCAAGGGTAAGAGATTTCCTTCTTTGCAGAAAGAAGCAAGACCATGAGGAAACCTTGGGGTTGATAATCTGCTTCACGTCCCACTTTTCACTTCCGGTGGAGTCTGTTAAAACAGATTTCTGGGAAGGAGGAAGATAAATCAAGGGGGAAGGGCTTCCCTTGGGAGCCAAGCTAGTGGGAGATAAGGACAGGGATGGAATTACTGGGGACACCCTTATTCACATGCGAGAGTCTCTCTTTCGGTTCAAAGCTTAGTACACTTTGCTCCCCTCTTCTCTCCTCAGCCATTTGCAAAGAACTTGGTCTCAATAGACTCTTCTTTTTTTTTTTTCCTAAATGAATTCATCCCCCCTGCCCCCAAAGTTGGAATATAACCAAGTGAATATCTGAAAAACAGATGGGTCCCTCTCGTCTCTAAAGTCTAACGCTAAGTGCACAGGCACCCTCTGACACTTGCCAAAGGAGAACTTTGCTAGTCTAGCGTACTGTGGGAGCTCAGTGCCGTAGGAATCTGAGATGGGGCAGCAGGGTGAACGGAACATGCACAGATGATACCGTCCTTAGTGCAATGGAATCAGACTTATTATAAGGGGTTACAAGGCTCATGGAGGGCACGAGTGAAGAGGAATTGTATATGCATAAAGCATTTGGCTGGGAGCAATTACTGGCAACACGGGGTTTTGCTTTCGTTCCACGGCATCACGTGTACGGTTTCTGGGAACTCACAGGCCGCCACCCTGGCTTCTTAATGGAAAGTGACTTCTCAAGTAGACCACTCAGGTCAACCACTCCCTTTTCCTGCCCTCTGCAGCACTGGATCGATGAGTTTCTGCGGTGGAACCCAGAAGACTTTGATAACATTACTCAGATGTCAATCCCCACGGAGGCCATCTGGGTACCGGACATCCTCATCAACGAGTTGTAAGTGTGTTGATGCTCTCAGACTCCCCCTGTCTCCATCCTGGGCTGGGGGTGGAGGGGGGGGGGAACTGGATGCAAACTTAATTGCACCCCTTGCATTTCATTTCATCCCACTTGGTATTCCTTCCCTGCAGCACCCATGGCTGACTGGGAGCTGGCACTCTCCCTGCGTGCCGTATGCCGCAGATGGGGAAAGGCTCAGAAGTTGGGACATTTCCAATGCTGGCCGATAAATACTCATAATTACCCTTGCTGGGGACGGGAGCGCTATATTCTGATGGAGCCTTTGTAGAGGAGAGAGAAACAATGGAGTGGCAGCTGCAGAACTGCCAGCCTTTAATGGGAAGAAAGGGCTATTGTTACCAACCATCTTCCTAGTCCTGGGACTGGAGGAGTTTAGCTAATGGCAGCCCTTGATAAAACTTTGCAGCTTGGATCTCTGCAGAGACGTCACTTTCCCCAGGTGCGAGGGCAGATCCCATGCCCTCATGGCACAGGTAACCCTAGCGCCGGCTGGAGGCATGTGATTTATTTATTTATCTTATTCTATTTGTATGCCGCTCCTCATGCCCACGGCATCTCGAGGCGGCTTCCAACAATGTAACACAATTATTAAAACATAAAAGATCCACAATATCCATCATTAAAACAATTTTAAAACACCCCCCTACAAAAATTCAACCTCCCCCTCCCTGCCCCACCTCCGAAGGCCTGGGAGAATCGCCATGTCTTACAGGCCGGACGGAAGGCCATTAGACCCGGGGACAGCTCTCTCCTCCACGTGTAGAAGGCCTCCTGCCGTCTCTCATGGCTGAAGAGCTATTGTCGAAAACGATATGCTTTTGGCCCAAGTATCAGGAGGCCCCAAACGAGCGTTTGGACCCGTTTGTGCTGGGGGGTGGGGTCACAAATACATAGAGTAGGAGACTGTCGTAGCCTTGAAATTCTTACCGGCTGAACACACACGTCAGTGGAGCGGCAGATGGAATTACAAAGTAAGCTGCTGGTTTTTAAGATCCCGAACAGCACAGGCCCTGGCTCTATTTGAAACCTACTTCTAGAACCTCCCTCTCCTGGTTATCAGTGCTCACATGCCACCCGCTGTTTGGAGATCCTGCCGCCGTGCCTTATGTTGGCGCCGGGCGATCAGGCCTTTGCTGCGGCGGGCCCCTCGGTGCGGACCTCGCTTCCGCCAGATGTTTGTCTTAGTTCTTCCCTCCTTACCTTCAAAAAAGCACCTGGAATTTTTTTTGTTTTTTGTTTTCCAGGTGCGTTTAGAGGTTTTGCTGCTGGTTCTCCCTTCAGGTGTCACCCCTCCCCTTTTTACTGTCCCCTTTCAAATAGTTCCCAATGGATTTTACATACAGTGTTTTATTCTGTTTTAAGTGTTGTAAAAAAAGCACTCCGAGCACCATCTGGTGGAGGAGGAGCTGTATAAATAAAATGATTACTTATTTATTATTGTTATTTATTATTAATTGGTATTATTATTCTCCATTAAGGGCGGTGACTCTGATCAGTGGATAACGATTTATTTCCATTCATTTTATTATTTATTTTAAAAGTTGATTATCCCGCCCCTCCTGCCTCAGGCAGCTTGGTGCGGCTCCCATCACATGATGGGGGAGTCCAGGATGAATAATTAAAGGTGCAGAAAAGGTGGGGCCAGAGAGCTAGGATGTTAATAAATGGTATGAAAACCACCTCAAATGGGTGTCTGTGGGGCCATTATTAGGTGGACACAAAGTGGGGACACGTATTCCCGATCCGTGTCCCCCACATGGTGTCCTCCCTGGAGACCGAGAAAGATGCTATGTGCCGGCGTTGGCATGTGTTGGCTGTCTATTAGGGGAACTGGAGAAAGCTCCTTCCCCAACTGTGATCCCCCTTTTAGCTCCCTGCTGAGCAGGCACCGCAGATGGGGCACAGAGACTCCATTCACCAGCTGCAAGCCCTGTTTGGGTCCTTCCTGCCTGGAGCTCCACTATGTAAAACAGGAGGAGGTGGGGCACAATAAGCTACTCACCCTCCTGTTTATTGGGTGCAGTCACGCACGGACATATGGGTGAGTGTCAAGACATCGCTGAACTAGAGAAGGGCAACGAGAATGACAAAGGGTATGGAACGGCTTCTGTACATAGAGAGACTTGACAAGCTGGGTCTCTTCATCTTAGAGAAGAGAAGACTGAGAGGGGACATGATAGAGGTTTATAAAATCTTGAGTGGTGTGGAACGAGTAGATAGGGAACGGTTATTTACTCTCTCAAATAGAACTAGAACTAGGGGACACTCCATAAAACTAGCTACCGGCAGATTTAAAACAAATAAAAGAAAGTGCTTTTTCACTCAATGCATAATCAACTTATGGAATTTGTTACCAGAGGACGTCATCAGGGGCAGTAGTATAGCTGGGTTTAAAAAAGGCCTGGATAAATTCTTGGAGAGTAGGTCCATTACTAGCTATTAACCAAGTAGTTTACAGGATGAACTTCTTACCATTGGGAGCTGGGAGTGAACAACGGGGAATGGATTGCCCTTTGTGACTGTTGGTTCTTCTTCCATGCGATCGAGATTGGCCACTGTTGGAGGACAGGATGCTGGGCTTGATGGACCATTGGTCTGACTCTGTATGGCACTACTTATGTTCTTATGAATCTCTCCTTTGAATCAGCCATCAGTGACTAGGAGCAGGGATGTAGTTGTAACTACGGGTGAAAACAGACATGACGCTAACCACCCTTGGTGGTTATTTATGCATGTTTCAGGGCTGTATTGGTGCCCTATGCAGCCCTGCAGCATGCATAAATGACCACCAAGGGTGGTTAAGTGTGGTTAGCGTCATGTCTGTTTTCATCCTATATTCACAAATCAATCAGGGGATTCACTTACCGAAATAAATGCCCAGATTTGAATTTGTAGCCAGATTTGTTACTCCAACGCTTCCTTTTTTTCATTTTGGAAGTACTTTGATTGTTCAGCATGTTGGCACTTTGTGTGGCACATAGACAAATTTCAAATTTTAAAAAGTCCTGCCCAAAAATTTATTTATTTATTTATTTTTTCAAATTTATACCCCGCCCCTCCTGCGAACAGCTCGGGGTGGCTTCCAACAATAAAATATACATAAAAACAAATATAAAACAATTTAAAATACATCAAAAATACAGGGCCCCGGGATACATTAAAACAATAGACAATAAACAGGGTAGGGGAGATAAAAACCCTAACCCACTCCCCACCCCCACCCCAAAGGCCTGGGCGAACAGCCAGGTTTTACAATACTGCCTGAATATCAACAGGCTCGGGGCCAGGCGAGCTTCCTCTGGAAGGGAGTTCCAAAGGCGCGGCCCGGCCACTGAGAATGCCCTCTCCATTGTAGCCCCCCGCTTAACACGGGGAACCTCCAAGAAGGCACCCCCGGAAGACCGAAGGAGAGCGAGGCGGTCCCCGAGGTACAATGAACAAAGGGAAAAATGAATGAAAAGGAACCCTGCAAATTCTGAGAAATTAACTTTTCAAATTCGGACAATGAATTCTATTTGAGTGTGAGCATTTGAATCTGGTGGATTCATTGGGACCGATGTTTGCCTCCATGCTAACAGCAGTGGATTCTCAATGAAGTTTCTTGTCTGATCTCAGGCTGTCGTCGGACCAATACTTTGTACAGGTAGAGGCTGCTATGACAGCCTGCTAGAAACTCGGTGGATTTCCCATTGGGTGTCAAAGCTGGTTGACACAGCTAGACACAGGGTAAAAACAGACATGATGGTGGCCCATTTTGGTTCGGGAACTACCAGCAGGTCTGTTTAGGTGCTGCCAGATGTCCACCCTGGACTTCCCTGGGGTGAGTAGGCAGCTAGACCAGACTGTGTCCTCAGAAAATCTCAGAGGACACAGCCCGGGCTAACAGCCACCCACACAGGCCAATGTATTTGCCCCTGCCATGCCCTTCCCAGGTCAGGGGCTGCCATGACTGTCTGTCATGGAGGGGGGAGGGGGAACAGGGCAGTGGGACCATCCGTCCGCACATTTGTTTATCTCCCCGTCCTACCCAGGGCGTGCGGACAGCAAGACGGCTCTTCAGCTATGGGCACATTTGTTCTATGCCCCTCCCCAACCCAGGCTGTGCTGGATGTGGTTTTCCAGGCTAGGCTGGGGAGTCACCACGCTGCCTGCACATCTGTTTTTACTCATAGTGATAAATCTGTGGAAACCTTATTCCACATTGAAATCACTGATCCTTTAGCCACTTGAACAGACATCCATGCTGTTGTGCACTCAAGAGACTACTAGAGTATCTCCTTCCTTCACCTAGTGCCCGGATATTTCACTCGATGGGCTCTCAGATTACTACAGACAGGAAGTTGGACAATGCACTTTTCTACAATATTCCCAGGTTTCTCAGTTAGATTAATAATTTCCAACTAGCCTGGGCCAAATCTAGACTCAGGGCTTTGTGTTTCTCTGGCAGGGTGTGAGTGTGTTTGTGCACATGGGCCTGTGTGTTGGAGTAGGTTTTCCCTTCTTTGTTTCCCTGCAGTGTGGACGTGGGCAAGTCCCCCAACATCCCGTACGTCTACGTCCTCCATCATGGGGAGGTGCAGAACCTCAAGCCCATCCAGGTGGTGACGGCCTGCAGCCTGGACATCTACAACTTCCCATTTGACGTGCAGAACTGCACCCTCACTTTCACCAGTTGGCTGCACAACAGTATGTGCCTTTCACTTCCACTCTGGCCTGTGGGGATCTTCAGAGAAGTGGTGGAATGCAGGACTGGAAGCCTGTGGCCGAGTAGGGATCGGCTATCGGACTGGGCACCAGTTCCATTTCCAATGGCACCACAAAGGGCACCATAGCTGGTGCTAATGGGCCACTTTTTTGACAATGAGGCTAAGGTCTGGATGTGTCTCCTCCAGGGCTTTCTGGGTCTTCATTCATTTGGACGAATAGGTGACATCTTTCTTTGGGCCAGCTCCAAGGAGGGCATGTGAATCTGCCGGGCTGCAGAGAATGGTGCTCTATTTCTATAGGCAGGGACCTGTGTCCACCGCAGCACCACCATTCACACGGCTTTTTGCGTTGTACTCTTAGCTGAGTGCTGCCGTGTTAAAGTGATGAGTGTCCATTGCTTTTGAAAAGGCTCCTTTGTGGTTGCTTGCTGAGGAGGGAGAGGCTCTGCTTGGAAACAATGACACCCTCCTCCTCCCTGTTGTTCTCTACTGAAAGGGAGGGTCCACCTCAGCCCAGCAGGCTGCATAGAAGCTACAGTAGCTCAACCCTCCCCTGCTGAGGATGGGCAGCTCAGCCTTGACCAATGTCTGGGCTCAATGCCCCCGTGTTGGGGAGGGGGAAGCCGCAGTTTCTGTGTGGAGTGAGGGTGTTGCTTGGACATGTGGGGAGGGGGCAGCCTGTGTGGATGGGGGTGGGTGGGAAGGGGGTGGTAGGTGGATGTATGTAGTAGGAGAGGGTGTTGCTGGAGTATGTGGAGAGGGGGCAGCCTGTGGGTGAGGTGGAAGGGAGTATTGGTGGGATATATGGGGGAAGGGGCTGTTTTTGCGCTATTGCCTGCTTTTTGCAGATGAGGTGTGTGTGGACTTGTGTGTGCTTTGCTTAGACATTATAAGTTTGGGGGCAAAGGAATTGTTTATTTCTGGCAGACTGCATCCTGGAAAACAAATCTGCATAAATAACAAATTGCATAATTATGCCAATGGGGACATGTTGCAAATTGTGTGCTCATGGTGAACTTGCAACATTTGGCTTCCTAGGCTGCAGAATGTATGATTTTTTGGTGCAGTGAACATGGGTCCCTGGCTAGAGGGAACTCCTGGTAGTGTCCCTGGTGGTGTTGGTCATCACACTTACCCTGTTGATGCCCATGCTATAGCTGGTTCTGGGGTTAGACAGTAGGCGTGGGACTATCAGTATCGGATTAATCTATCCGATAATACAGTAATTGTCAATATCGAATTAATCCGATAATACCGATAATTAGCAGTATCGGTATATCGGATTTTTAACATTGCCAGTTTGTCTTGGATTTTTAACATCAACACCATTTAACAATGGCCACAGTGTTAAAGATCAGAGAAAACCGGCAATGTGAAAAAAAACGATATACCGATAAATCCAATATTGGATTAATCCGATACTGATAAACTGATAACCAATAATTCCCCTGGAGTCCCACCCTATCCTAGGGATAAGTGTTAGCATAAAATGGGGAATGCATTGTCCCAGATTAGGATGGCCCAAGAATGCAAGGAATGCCTGGAGACCAATTGGTCTTTAAGGACTAGGCAAAAATGTGGTGCATTGAAATGAGATGTCCTGTAGGAAGCATGAATCTACCATGCCTTGGAGACAGATGTCAGCGTGAAATGCAGCTGTGGGAATTCAGAAGCATCTCTGGTCTGACATCCTACCCTCCCCCTCTTCCTCCTCCCTTCTGCCCCTCAGTCCGCGACATCAACCTCTCGCTGTGGCGGACGCCCGAGAAGGTCAAATTTGACAAGAGCGTCTTCATGAACCAGGGCGAGTGGGAGCTTCTCTACGTGCTGAGCCAGTTCGTGGAGTTCAACTTGGAAGGCAGTGAGAATTACGCCGAGATGATATTCTATGTAAGCCCCACCGCCTGGGGTTGGCTCCTGGGGTTGGGGGGTGGGTGCTGAGAAAGGTGGTGGGGGGATTAGTGGCAAGAGGTTGGGGGGGCAGCACAAAGATGCAGAAGACAAACTGTGCTGTCCTCTCTTCCTTTGGGGCTGGGATGTCAGCCAAAGCCCATGGAATAGCTACAGCTGCATGACTTTCTGTCCTAGGGTGTGGCCACCAGCAGGATTAAATGGGTCAAGCACGTGAGGGGGCATCCAAGAGAGCAGCTCTCACTATGTTGCTGCCCGCTACGCACATTTTCTCTCTCCAAGGGAAGACAACTCCATGCTGCTAGCCTGGAGCTAACCTAGCAGTGGTTCACCCTGACAATATTTCCTTTTAAGGCCTGAATAGCAGAGCCAAAGCCCTGTCATTGGGGAATCGTCCAGAGACTTCTGCTAAAATGAGCCCAGGTAGCATCCCTTACCCCATAGGGGCAGCCTTTCCCCCCAGGCCCCAGCCCTGCTGCATTAGGGCCTGGTCTCTTCCTTCTTGGGACAAAATAATTTATCCTTGTAACAGGAGTTTCCAGTGTGCACACACACGAACCTGTGTGGCTTAATGCTCTGTTGATTGGGTAGCTATGACCATTTTCAAGGGAGCCCCAAGAGCATGTACAGGGGGGAACCGGGTGTAACCGTGGTGTGTGCGCTGCACCCAAAAAAACTTCGCCTTAATGGATCTGGGGGGCGAGCCAGGCAGCCGTTCAGCTCTGGGTTCCTCCTCAGTCTCATCTCTGTGCTGGCAGGTGGTCATCCGGAGACGCCCGCTTTTCTACGCGGTCAGCCTGCTGCTCCCCAGCATCTTCCTGATGGTCATGGACATCATTGGCTTCTACCTTCCTCCTGACAGCGGGGAGCGGGTTTCCTTCAAGATCACCCTCCTGCTGGGCTATTCTGTCTTCCTGATCATTGTATCTGACACCCTGCCAGCCACGGCCATTGGCACCCCACTGATAGGTATAACCATGGTGGTGCTAGGGTGGCATCGCCAAAGACAAGAGTGTCAAGGACCATCCTCCACCCATCTAGGGTTGTCGCCTGTGGTGGTTTTTTACCTGAGTCTCCCATAGGCCAAAATAGAAGTGTCAGGTAAAATAATTACCCAAGGTGGCAATTCTACACCCACCTGGTGGCAACTGGTGTCCCTGTGGGGGTGAAAGTAGGTCTGAAACAGGTAGCTCATTTACTACCTGCAGTTTCAGGTAACATATTGGGTCCCTGTTGGGTTACCTGAGTACTGATCGGGCACCTGATTATCTGAAAATACCATTACCGATTGACTGACAGAAAATCCCTAAACCATTTTATCAGTTGAGCACTAATTATCGACCAATAAGTAGCTGATGTTACCAGGTTGAGTACCGAAATTTTGTCAGGTTTCCCCATTTTTGTGGATTCTCATTTCAGGTCTAGGTGAAAGTCTAGAGGCTGTTCCCCGAGTAGATAGCTAGGGGAAGTTTCATCTATCGAGGCAGACACTGTCCTGGGTAGATGGGAAATTGGCCTTTGTGGTGCTGGTAGATCTACACGGTGGGGTAGATCCCATGACCTGCAAGAACTGCCCACACCATCATTGCAGGCACACTGTGCCACACGAAAATCACATGCATGCATGTGCGGGGGGAGGGGATCCGCAGACCATGGGATCAACCCTACTCGGTCTAAATGGGTGCAGTGGTCCCATGCCTAGGGGCAATGGTAGAGATGGAGGTAGGGGAAACTTGGAACTGGATGATTGCAGAAAAGTGAAGAGAAGTTTGGGTCCTGGCAGGGTAAGAAGAGGTGGTATTCTATCAAAAGTTGGAATAGCATCAGAGTGGAAACGGGGAAGTGGGTATTATTTACATTCCAGCTAACCCTTCAAGTACTTGAATGATATATGTAACTGAAATGAGTACTCATATAATTGGGTATTTGAGGTATTGCATTTTGGGGTTTTTTTCCTTCCAGTTTTTTAGTTTGTTCTTTGGTCATTTGGGTATTTCAGTTACAGCATGTACGATAATGCCAGTATTGCCCAAATGATGTCACCCAAATTCTGAAATGCCAAAAAAGAAATAATGGAACCAACTCCCTCACCCCTCCCCAAACTGAAACTGAAAACGGATACCTAATTTTGTACTGGTGGCTAATACCTGCATTTTCAAGTACCATTTTGGGTATTCGATGGGCTACCCAATCATTGATAGGGTACCCAGCTACCCTCAAAATTGGTACTTTCCAGTACTACTGATTATTATTTTATTTTCCAGTTACCAATTGGTAAAACTGAAAAACTGGTACTTAAGTCGACATCCCAGGACTGGGAACTGACATTCTGGGACATTCGGGTACTCAAGGGCACTGATCGGGTAACAATTCATACCTGAAATGTTCCAATCATTTGGAGTACCAGAAATCGGATGGGCATACCCATTTTTCTGGGTACTCATGTCAGCTCTGCCAATCCTAAATAACTAAAATCAATGCCCAATGGTGCATTAATGGATATTAGTTATTACCTGATAACTGATGGCTGCCATTTTTGGTTTGGGTAGGGAGGAGTTTATCCATTTTGTTAAGGGGGGGTGACTTGTTTGAACTAGAGGTCAAAATAAAAACTGAAGGGGTACTGAGCGGGCTCCTAGGATTAGGTTAGGATGGGGAAGTATTGAGAAGCACCAGCAGAGAAAGACGGGGGACCCTTAGGGCTGGGTGTCATGGGGATAGACGGGGTGTCTATAGGGTGGAAATTGAGGGGCACCAGCAGAACTCTAGGGGAGTCCTAGGCATGAATTTATTTATTTATTTATTTCGTAAATTTATATCCCGCCCCATCCTGCAACGCAGCTCGGTGGGTTCAGCAAGACAGAAAGACCAAGCTGTCTTGGAGGAGGTGGTCACAGGCAGCTGCCCTGGGCTGGGGTTCCGCTGGTGGCCAGGCCTTCCTGAGCACCTCTGGCTTCCCCTGCAGGTGTCTATTTCGTGGTGTGCATGGCCTTGCTGGTGATCAGCTTGACCGAGACCATCCTCATTGTGCGACTGGTGCACAAGCAGGATCTCCAGCCCCACGTCCCCGACTGGGTGAAGCACCTGGTGCTGGAACGTGCTACCGTCCTGCTCTGCATCCGCAACCGGAAGAAATTCATCCCCGTCCGCACCCAGAGCTCAGACATCTCCCGGCACGTGGAGACCAACGACAGTACAGGTGAGAGGTTGGCTGCGAGACAGGTGGCGAGGAGGCCTGTGGACTCAGGTCTGCCCTGATTGCAAATGTAAATCTACGTAACAGGCAAGGGTGTGGGGAGCTCCCTGGGGTAGCTGCATCTTCTGAGGCTGGAAAGGGGGCACGGGGCCATTTCAACCTAATTACAGCCCTGCCTGCCAGGAGGATCTGTCTCCGTCTGGTACCTGGGAACTCTGGCATCAACAGGAGGCCCTAAGAGAACTCACCAACAGAGTCCTCTTCAGCATCCATCTGTCCCTACCCCAGCTGCCCTGAGAAGCTCCTGGAACAGTGTAGCCCTTGCTGGTCATGAGTCTTGTCAAGATCAGGTCCTTAAACATGTTTGCACAAGTTCTTTTCTCGCAAGTACTTTTATTTCCAGTGTGGCTCATCCCTTAACGTCTTCCTCCATGAGCCTCTTCTCAGACTAGTAGCTTCCTTCCTTGCTCCTGTTAATGGCCCTGCTCCAAACGGTCACATCCTTCAGCTACTTAGACCGCTTTTAGATGTGTGTGGCTCACGCACGGCGTAAAATCACGCTGTGGGTAAATACCTGATGGGCGGGGTTTAGACGTGACAATTCGCGTGTTCTTTTAAAATCCGCAAATTAAATTCTTCCATGTCGTGGTATTTAATTCGTGGCTTTAAAAGAACGCACGACCGGCTTTAACGAGCAAAAGGTCGCGTCTAAACCCCACCCAGGGGATTTTTACACACGCGCACATCTAAAAGCGGCCTTAGTCATTCAGCGTCTCAGCTTGAAGGGTTTTTGGATGCCCTTGTTACAGCACCTCTGGAGGATTCACGTTACAGTGAGCCCAGATCAGAGGAGGGGCATCTGAGAGTGACTCCCCTTGTTCTCTCTGGAGCCCCTGGTATTTAGTCAGATTGATTTAACTCCTCTGCCCCAAGACATCTGGGAATAGAAGTTTCCTCTGCTGGTGGGAGCATGCTGGATTCTCCCCCAGCACCTCCTGTGCCATCCAGGCCAGAGACTGGTGGCGAGAAGAGGGTTGGATAGTTAATCTCCCTTGGGGGGTTGTTGGCTGCAATTTGCACATCTCCCAAAGGCCCTGGCTTGGGTGAGACCAGCCTGCTTTTAGGAAGAAAATCCTCTCAGATGGGAAATGTCCCGGTTTTGGAGGCAGACACTTCCAGAGTGCCAGGGCAGCTGTGTGCGGCTGCTGTCAGAGTACCGGGGCCTCTGCATGCAGCTGCCACACCAGCGCACTGGGAAATCAGGCCAGCCGCCACTGCCCTTCCCCCCTTCCCTGGCAGGTATGGGGTGTTGCTGGACAGGGTGAGTGTGAGAGAGTATTAAGGGTGTGCAATTTGTTTCGTTTTAATTAGTTCTGAAAGCAAATGGAGCCGCATTCATTTTTGGAACTAGGAAAACAAAAACAAATGAATAAGCAAATAATATTCATTTGAATTCATTTGTTTTCATTTCTATTTTTTTGTTGTTTATTTATTAAAAATAATATATATATATAAAAATTACTGCACCTGCGGCAAGGCCAACGGGGCCGTTCTGTGCATGTGCGGCCCTTTTCCAAAATGGCACCAGCTGTCTCCCTAGCCCGTGCAGAATAAGGGAAGCAATACTTTACTGGGACTTGTCCTCCTTCTTCCTCCACTTCTGCAGGCTGAATGGATTCAAATGGCATCGGTGCCATTTTGGAAAAGGGCAGCCGGTCTGCGCATGCTGCCAGCGCCATTTTGGAAAAGGGCAGCCGGTCTGCGCATGCTGCCAGCGCCATTTTGGAAAAGGGTTGGGCATGCGTAGAACTGCCCAGTGGCCATTTTGTGCATGCAAATACATTTTTTTTCAAAATCTTTTAAAAATAAAATAAAACAAAAACATGAACAAAAACAGTAGCGCCCCTTACGAAAACTCCCGAAAACGACTGACTTTTTAAAAACTAAAACTAAAATGAAAATGAAGGCGGTCCCTGCTGCACAACCCTAGAGAGTGTGTTATGTGTGTGAGTGTGGACATGTAAGTTAATGCATGCGAGTTAATATCTGAGCGGCTGGGGCTTATTCAGCCAGGGGAGGAGCTTATGCCCCTCTTTGGATGTTTAAAATAATGAGAGTTATGAATTCAGGAGCCTAGATTTCCATTCAACGAACATCCACGGAGGTCTCCCAGCCCAGAAGAGGGGAGGTCAGCCTGTCGACAACGTCCCTCCTCTTGGACAAACACGGTTCCACTCTGACCGACTGCCTGCCTCTCTCCCTCCCATAGCAAAGCTGAACCCCTACAGCTGCGAGATCCCGCGAGACTACAGGGAGGCGGCTGACGCGACGCCCCCGGTGCCGGGCGAGAGCTCGCTGGTGGTGGAGAGCATCTTGCAGGAGATCTCGGCCATCCGCCAGTTCCTGGAGAAGCGGGATGAGTTCCGCAACATCGCCCAGGAGTGGCTGCAGGTGGGCTACGTGTTGGATGTCCTGCTCTTCCGCGTCTACCTGGTGGCCGTGCTGGCTTACAGCATCACCCTGGGCACGCTTTGGTCCATCTGGCAGTATGCCTGAGCCACCCTGACCTGCGGGCACAACACGCCCCACCTGAGCCCCTGGACTCACCTGTATATTGTAACCCAGAGCCCCAAAGCCGCCAGCATGACTCGCAGTTCTGGTCTCTGGGCCCGATGGATAGGATGTGGGTAGGGAAGGATGGATGTGGGTCTGATGGTCTAGCGCTCTCTCTCAGTCATCCTGGACCTTTGTTCAAACCCATTACTTTTCCCAGCTCCTCATTCTCTGTTTCCCATTTCTGAGTCCCCCGATCTAAGACCAGAAGAGAAGCATCCAGGCCAACAAGCTTCCCCACTAACCCCTGCAGAATAAGAGAAGAAATACTGCATGGGGGCTTGTCTCCCTTCTCCCCATCACAAAAAGCCGAGTTCTCAGGAGCTGGTAACAGAGGTGTGTCCAGGACTGACCCAAAGCCCAGCTGGAAGGGGTGTCTCCTACCTAACCGTGCCCCTGACACCTTATTGTAGGGAACGGCCTTTTCAACCCTTCCCGGTGTTTGGGGTGTTACCCGAGAGCACGTCAATCTCGTGGGCGGGTCCACCACCCGGTCTTCCCAGGAATAGATGGGAAATTGACTACCCACCATTTTGTAAATAGCCCCCTTCTCTGTGCAGTAGATGGCTACTAGTTCTAATAATCTCGTTCGAGACATTTTGGGAAGCTACTTCCTTCTCTTCTTGTGACTGGTCTGTTAATGTACAATAAACTAGATGTTTCACTAAATAAACTGAGGAAAAGAGAGAGTGGCTTGTTGGGGACATGAAAACAAAGTAGCTCAGAGGAGATCTTTGATTGGGCCAACTTCTGTTTGGGAGAGTGTGCAAACAGTTGGGCCCTTCCTCAGGCAGGCAAAAAGTCAGCACTGAAGACTGAGCAAATGTAGGACAAGTATATAAGGAAGTAGTTATTTAAGAAGCTACTGTTTGGGAAAAAGTCATTCGCATTTCAAACATATAAATGGAATAAGGGGGAACCAATGATCAAATGATCAATGGGCTGGACAGGAGGACTGGTTCAAAACAGCCATTCCATTTTCATAGAACAGTTCTGCAGAAACAGAACAGCTGTTGGAATTTTGCTCAGAATTCCGATCAAAATAATGTTTCAATCAGAATTCCAATTGACCTATTTGTGCATGCGCAAAATGGCCGTGGTCATTCTGTGCAGGCACAAAATGTTGGAGTATATTTTTGTTTTCAGTTGGTAGGATTGGAATTCAGATTGGAATTTCATCCAAGTCAAATTCCAGTTGGTCCATTTGAAATGCCCAGTTCTTTCGAAAATGGAAACTGGGCGGAATTTGGACTTCAGCCTTACTGAGCAGCCATCAGCCAGGGATGGTGTAGCTGTAGTCATCAGAGAGGTTGGATCAGATGACTCTTGAGGGGACTTCCAACTGTGCAATTCTAAATAAAAGCAAGCAAGGATAATAGCAAACCCTAGTGATAGGGCTGGGGGTGGTGGGGGGGGAGGTAGATAGCATTTCAAAACATTGAAATATAATGAAAGGAACACAGCAGGTATAAGAGTATAAACAGACGACTGATTGTTACATGCTTTTATAGTCGCTTTATGAAGCATAAATCCTTATTTAGTCTATTGTTTTTGGTGCTTAATAGAGCTATGGCTTTGATAACTCAGGTCTGTCTTTTAATATTGTTGTACAAGTTCTTTTTCTGGACAAAGATTGGGAGATTGGAGACAGAGCGGTCATTTTGAGAGACGTTTCCAACACCGTTGTTGGAGCCTAGGCATATATGAGCACCAGCTACATGGGAAGGCCATGCACAGCCTGGAGTTATCTGGAAAAGGGAGCTAATGAGAGTAGGAGTAGAGCTGAAAAAAGTACAATCAAAAACAGATATACCCACTGAATTTTCAGTACTCGAATTGACTCAAAAATATATTTATACCTGATTTCAACCCATTTGAGTATCCGATCTCCCGGAATGTCAGCTTCTGGTTTCCTTCCCGTCCCAGTTTTTTTGGTTTTCTGTCCTGATTTAATGATCATTAACTGGAAAACTGAAAGGAAAAAAACAAACAGGAAATGACCATCAGTAACCAGGTAACCTGTCGAGGACCTGGTGTGGTCCTTGAAATTGTGGGTCTTACCCATAGGTAGGAAATGAGCTCCCCGTTTCAGCTCTAAGCAGGGGCTTTAAAAGCATTTGACCTGACTCTGTTCCCTCGGTCTCAAAGGCACTGGTGAATGCTTTGGAAATGCTGTCTCCAGGCAGGGGTGCTGGGGGCTAAGGCTGAACTGGCAAATTCAGCACCATGGACAGAGCATGCGAGAGCCCAGTCTAGCAGAAACTAAGGAGCAGTAAGGATGGGGATTGTCCCTCCCTCGCCTTTTCTCTAAACTCAAATCATGCAGACGGAAGCCGTTCCCAGAGCTTTTGCCCCTTTACATTTTGCATTATTTTAATGCAGGTAGGCAGCCTTGCTGGCAGCCCTCATGGCCTCTGGTGATAGGAGCCAACGGAATAGGCATGTGTGTGGGATGTTCAAAGCAATGCACAGCGCAAAGTCAGTGGGACACCCCTGCTTTGAACATCCCCTGGCACGTTTCTCTCCAGGATTGTGGACACAGAAGAGCCTCTTCCCATCCCCCCACCTCTGCCCCTGTCCAGAGGCTGATTCAGCTCTCACGCCAGCTCCATCGAAAGCAGAACAAAGCCCTAGCGATGACGAATCCATGATGATGATATACATTTATTGTCTTAACCATAGGTTGTGACAAAATTAAAACACATTCAACAAATATAAACAACCAATATAAAATATAAAAGTCAAGAGCTATTCCAGATATGCAATACAATACAAAAAATATCAAACACCGTATATTCTATTATCCATAGGAACGCGTCTTCGAATAGTTAAGGCATGTGCCAAATTTGCTACCTTCAGAAGAGGCGACTCACAATTGCCAGCCAAAAGCGAAACAATTTTATACTGCAGGTCCCAACGTTCTTTCCCTTTCAGAACTGGCTCCGGTAGTTTGACTCACCCATCGCACGAGTGTAAGCAGGAGAACAAAATAGTGGGGTAGATTCTCCACTTGACTCAATCCACAGGGACAAATCCGGGGATCGTATGGGATGGAGTTAAATCTCCTTTCGTTCACCTTAGAAGGCATCATCTGAAAACGCAAGAGCGTCAAAGCTCTGCAAATGGTATAATTTCTTAATCAAGATAAGAACAAAGCCCTAATGGACCCAGATCGACTTCTCCTTTCCCCCCATCACCCGCCTGCTAGCTGTTCACAAGGGCTTTGAGCACTGCTCCTTAAGGACGCCCAACTGTATCTCTTACCTGAGGAATGAGAGAAATTTGGGCCTCCAAAACATCCTGGTAGCTGAAGGCCCCAGGCCTCCCATTCTCCCCATCGCCCAGTCAATTTCTAGAGAGACAGGTTCTTTATCCACATGGATGGGAGCTTCTAGAGTTTTCATTTGGGAGGGAAGAATGAGCCTTGGGGGCATGGTAGAATTTGTATCCCCCCCCCACACACACACACAGCAGGCCCGCTCAAACGCACACGCATCTGGATCCCGCAGGGCTGCACAGTAGAATTAAGGGAGTGTGAAATGGTCGGAAGTGATTTGGGGATATTATTTGCATTTGGAGATTGCGTAATATCCAAGTATGAGTCACCCCCCAAAATAATCTTTTGCATGCTTGCTTGACCGAGTATTTTATTTTGATTGGCTTATTTATTTCGCTATTTCCTCTCAGTTATTTTGGCCATTTTTGGTATTTCTGTCACATTGCAACAATCAAAACAAAGGAACCCAAAGACTGAAACGACCATTAAACTGAAATGAAATGCCAAAATACCAAAAGAAAATACCAAAATAAATGAAATAACCACAACAATATATTAAAATCAGACATCCGATGAGATGGAAGAAAATGACGGCCATTCTCTATTTCATCGGAACCAAAGCGAGACGGGAGAATTTGTCAAAAATATCCATTTTGACAAATATTTATTTTAGCCCTGCTCAGCTCGTCCCACCAAGTCCGGAAAGCCAGAACGATGGCTGCCCCTGAAAAAGCCAGGGAGCAGTTCGAGCCAGCGCTGTGTCTCAGAAAACTTTACAAATGTCTTTTAGTATCACATGCTAGGAGATGACATCACAGCTGGAGGTGGGGGATGACATCACATCACAACTTTCCAGAAGATTCTTTGGAAGATGCCCAAGCGCAATCTGCCAAACCCTCTTCAGTTTGGCCTGATCCACCCCTCACGGACCTGGCTACATGTTTAGAGAAGCTGCCTCCTAGTTCATGGAAGAGAAACATTCACACAACCGGCCCCCTGCATCCCCCCAGCTCCTTTCTGCCTAGGGTCCCATAAGCTTCTGAAGACCCCTTGTTCTGGGCACAAAGCAGGAAACAGGAAGGAGGCAGACAGAGCCAAGTCCCTAAAGCAGAGATCCTTCTGGGTCTTCATGAGAAGAAAGCCCTTCATGCGGTATTCGTGGGCGAAAAGCTGTCTCAGAACTAGAAAACCACTCACGACTTTAGGGGTCCCAGGAGGCAGGAGATGGGGCCTGCAGACACATGGCACGGCAATGACCAGAGACATTGGAAATGGGATCTGGAGCAGAAGATGGAATGGAACTTTTCCATCCCACCTGTCCCTAGCTTACACCCCTGGCAATAACCCTCCAACTAGGCCACATCCCATGAGAGTCTCCCAACCCTTCCTAGCTCCACCTTCCTCAACAGCAGGAAGCAGGTGCCTTCCGTTTCCACCTGCCATACCATCTCCTGTCCAATAGCATCTCCCTGCCTGGTCCCACATCTCCTGCTTGAACCTCATGGTCCCTCATGCCACACACCCTACAGCTGAACTAATGGGGAGCTGCTCCCAGCAGTTGGGCAGACTAGCTGCATGGGTTTGCCTTGAGTCAGCTTTGAGTGGGCGATGGCTCCACTGGAGGTCTCCTCCAGGCTCAGGCCCCCATCCCTCAGCCTGTGGCTACGACGCAAGTCCCTCCTGAGTTTTCATCTGGAGGGAAACTGCTGAGTGAGTGAGAGATGGGCACTTGGCCGGGATGGTGGAGGAGATCTTGGCAGCGGGGGACCTGTGCTAATATGTGGATGGTCCATAAGTGGCTGCCTATTGATGAGGTGTCCAGTTAAACAGTTAGTAAGACACTAAATCAGCCCATTGATCCCAGCGAGATCGATGGTGCTACAGACCTGATCACGTCAACGGGCAATTAACAGCCTCTGGAATGAGCTGCCTTTGTGTAACATCAAACGCTTCAACAGACAAATCCAATCGGTCCATTGATCCAGCCCTCCCAGAGGGGGGACAGGGTGTGCACACAAAGCTGGGCAGGGACGGAGCATGGGCACCTGTTTGCCAGAGTGGGCACAAGAGCCCTTATTAACACAAGGGAATCCCAGTCTTGGTTCCTTTTTCTGTCTGTCCTCCTCATCGACCTGAGCTTGGGGGCCTTCTTGGCTCAAGCCGCATGAAGGCCCTACTGAGCTTGGCCCTTTCTCCATCCCCCATTTCTCTTTCTATCTAATTATTCACGCTTCCCCTGTTAGCTCCCCCCCCCCAAATACCTAAAATGGCTGCCATTTTGTAGGGACAGGTTCCGCCATTTTGTTTTCTGAGGCCTCCGCATGGGGTGAAAACAGACATGACGCTAACTCCACTTTAACATTCCTTATGCATGTTGCAGGGCTGCATAGGGCACCAAGACAGCCCTGCAACATGCACAAGAAATGGTCAAGCGTCTGTTTTCACCCATTGTCAAGGGCGGCCCAAGGGTAAATGGCCCATAACTGGCCCCATAAACACTGTTTTGGGTGGAGCACAAGCATCAATCATCCCTCCCCAAAGGCTCAACGTGGATTGCAAAGGGTAGGGAGGTTTGATAGGAGGATTTTTTCAGCTCTGTGCCTGGTTTGAGCAGGTAACCCGCAAATAATTAGCTTCTGGGAGACACGACAGCTCTGCTGGATGCGCCGACCGCACCTGGGGTGTGTGCATGAATGTGCAGTTTTTACAACGGAGACACTGAGCCCTCACAAGGGCAAGGCCCAGAGTAGGGGCTCACCCCCCCCCCTTAGTTCTATACAGCTACGGAGCCAAGGTATAATGGGACACCTCATTGGAGCCTCAGGTGGAAGGTAAGTGGAGGTCCTCTCACTGGATGCCTTACCCCTACTGCCCCCCACGGGTGTCAAGAAATTGCCTCCATGGCCTGGGATCAAGCAGAGAGTGGAGAAGTACCCTGGTGCCTTTGAAAGGATCGTGGGGCAAGAATAGAAAAAATGGGGAAATGATAATGTTCACTCGGGGCCACTAGAGGGTGCTCTTCCCTGCATTAACTAGACCGTGTCTATCTTATTTTCTGTAAAGCACCAGGTACATCACTGGTGCTATATAAATGCCAATAAAATAAAATAATAATAATAATAATAACCCCCACTGCAGAGAGCCCAGAGTCAGAGCCCCACAGCTCTATAGAACCATGGTTCTCAAATGGGGGGGGGGGATGTAAGGTGCTTGGGGGTGGCATGAGAAGGAGCGGTTGGGGGGGCAATGGGGTGACAAAAGGGTGAGAAATTCAGAGACGGGGGTCACCCTTAGGATTTGTGGGGTGCAGGTTGAAGATAAAATGTGGGGTGCCCCTAGTGCCCTCCCCTGCAGCCCAGGGTCCTAAAGGGGGTCATGTCTGGAGCCCTTCTGGAAGGAGTGGGATCCCCACAACCTGCCCTGATGAAAATGGGGGTCACTGAGGGCCCCCCCAGCAGTACAAATAAGAGCCAGGATCTGAGGCCCCCCAGGGATAAGGCCAGCCCTGGTCAGAGAAACCAGGGGAGTCTGAGAGGAGAAGCAATGAGGGAGGAAGGTGCATGAGGGAAGGGTCCCAACTATCGTAGACAAGCAGGAGAGGTGGCACAATTTTTAAAAAATTGAGAACTGCTGTTCTAGAACCTAATGGATGCCTTAGAGACCCATGGCCCCATAGAGCATAGGACAGCCCTAATTTTAGAGCCCCACAACTTCCATAGAGAATAAGGGTAGCCCCTTATTTCCCCCTCCCCACAGTTCCATAGAACATATTGGATGGCTTAGAGACCCACAGCCCCATAGTGGACACCCCTTATTTCAGTCCCCCTACAGCTGTTTAGTGTCCCTTATGTCTGAAGTCTGGATCTGGCTGCTCTCCTCAAATATAGGAAGCACTGGCCGTGGTGCAAAGCCACACACCTGGCCCGCTGGCAGGCTGTCGCCAACTCCCCTTAAAAGTGCTGATGCTCGGTGGGAGGTGGGTTACACAGGTGGGCCGTGGGGTGATGCAGGGCCAGGATGTCTTTTATTGCAAGGGGGAGCCAAACATGCAAGAAGGGCAGGAATCCACAGCGTTCTCTGCTAGAGCCAAGGAGCAATCAGATCGCTGGTGGGATTATGGCTCTAAACCCTAAGCCAGCAAGGTAATCGGTTACTTAGGATGCAGCCACTGAGCCTGGCCTCACAATCCCCTTCCCCATGGGCCTCCGACTGAGTCAAGGACAGTTGCCGTTCGTCTCCAGGCGTGCCACAAAACCCCTCTCTGCTGGGCAGGGGGCCACCTTGGACAAAGCACGTTTCTCCTGCATGTTTGCTGTTACAACCTGAACTTTCTGTGGGTCTAAATCACTCGCCCAGATCTTAAACATCCGGCTCTTTGAACTTCTGCGTAGAACTTCTCCCAGAACTTCTGTGTGTAAAAAGTTCTCCTGGTAAACGGCTTTGCTCCAGGCAGCTGTGGTCACTTGGTTTCCATGGCAGCCCCTCACGTCTACAGCTGCGGCTACTTTAGGCTGCCTCAGGGCAGTGTGTGTGTGAAAAATCCATCCAGGAACTGCCTCAGGGCAGTGTGTTTGTGAAGGATGCATCCAGAACTTACTTGTGGAGTTGTAAACCCAGAAGATTGAAAGACCAGCACTTTAAGGTGTGTGTAAAAATGCCCAGTGTTCGATGCCCCCCTCAACCGGTAGGCCAAAGGCTGAGGGACTAGAGCTGACCTGGGTATGGGTATCCACAGGTAATACTTGGATATTCAGGTACTGTTTTGAGTATTCGAATTGGGACCTGGATGCTCTTCGAGCACAAACAAACAAATAAACCAGTTACGTTTTTCGAGTACTTGAAATTACCTGAAAAAATGAAATAAAACCTGAAGAAAATGCCACTATCTGGGACAAAATGGGTATTTTGGTATCTCGCAGTTTGTCAGTATTTTGACCTTTTGGTATTTCGAGACGGGGCGGGCAGCAGAAGCCACATCAGTCATTTTCGTTTGAGTTTTCGTCGTTGTTTCATAAACCCTCTTTGTTTGGGGAGGGGGTTCATAAAGGACTCGACTGTTTTCATTCATTTTTTGTTTTTATTTTATTAAAAATGCTAAAATAAAGAATACTAAAAATCACAGCACACGTGCCAAATGGCCAGCGGGGTTGTTCTGGGCCTGGGTGACCCTTTTCCAAAATGGCGTCGGTGGTATCGGTGCCATTCCGGGAAAGGGCGTACATGTGCAGAAAGCCGTGGCTAGCATTTACGCATGTGCATTCATTTAACAAAAATTATTTTAAATAAAATAAAAACAGAAACAAAGGGTGATTTCAGACGTGACGAATCCAAGATTCACCACGCCTGAACCACACTCAAATGCGGCCCACGTTTGACTGAGGTGAACATCTGTTTGCTACCCGCCAGATGTTCACCATAGTCAAACGCGGGCCGCGTTTGCATTCAACACACTTCTGGACCCGAGGACGCGAGCAGGTCCAGATGTGCGGTGAATGGCTACCATGGCAGGCGTGAACGAATCGTATCGTCTGTTTACTCGCCCCTGCCGGTGGTGGAATCCATTCCTCCGCGAACGCGGTGGCGAGTGCAGCCGGATTGGCCACTCTCGCTGCCCGTCTGGCGGGCGGAGGGCTGTTGAGGAACACAGGGGGCGGGGCTATGCAGCAGCATGCTGTGCCGTGCAGCCCCATTCACCACGAGCCGTGGTTCGCCGGTCCCCACAGCCCGGGGTGAAGCGGCGCACATCTGTTGGCGTGCCACTTCACCCCGGGTCGGGGTCCGAACCACCCCATGGCCCGGGTGAATGGGGCCCGCCGTAACGTCTGAAATCACCCAGAGTCTAACGAATGTCGTTTGCTTATTCCATTTGTTTTTATAATGAATTAAAATGTTATGAATTGCACACACCTCATTTCGGCTACCTGATCAAAAATGGTTCGGGTACCAGTTCGATTCGAGTGCTGGAAAGTTGACGAGAATACCTGTTTTTGAGCGTACTCGATTCCACTCTATGGGAGACCGAAATCCTTGTCTGAACACTGGCAGGAGCAATGAGGACAGGTTGTCTACTTGCACTGAATCAAGCCGCCAGGAGCTTACCTTGCTCGCAAACAGAGTGCACGCCTCTCAACCCTCCCTTGTGCCTGGCAGTCAGCAGGAGGAAGCCAGCGGGGCAGGGAGTCTGTATTTTGAGGAGCAGTAGTGGGGAAGCGGACAGAGATAGGGAGGAAAATCTGTGGGTGTGAGGCCTTGCAAGAGAGGATTCAAGTCAGGTGCTCACCTATGATTCTACGAAGCAGTGCCACAGAAGAGGGTCAAGGAACATGCCCAAGGTCCTGCAGCAGGTCAGTGGCAGAGCTTGGAGTAGCATCTCCCAAATTTGGTGCTTGCGTACTAGCTCCTACTGACTTTCTTCTGTGCAAAGGGTGTGTACTGACAGCTCCTTGCGAGTCGCTCTCACTCATGGCAGAGGCCTGTGGGCTGCTTGACTCCAACATTCCTCAAGAAGCTC
Organism: Sphenodon punctatus; assembly: GCA_003113815.1. Taxonomy (NCBI): domain Eukaryota; kingdom Metazoa; phylum Chordata; class Lepidosauria; order Sphenodontia; family Sphenodontidae; genus Sphenodon; species Sphenodon punctatus. The sequence goes on along the minus strand of QEPC01009472.1, from coordinate 489,049 downwards.
TGGCTACTTCAAGGTGCCCCGTCTCCTAGTTTAGGACACACCAGAGAGCCACCTCCCCACGATGGCAAGCCTGGCTTCTCTCCTTGGAAATCAATAAATCTGAATCTAATCTACTAATAAAGGTTTAATGAGGAGATAATGTTGATGGAACAGAACATTGTGGCGGAGTAATAGCTCCCAGCTGCTCCGTGAATGCGCAGACAAAGCCGCAGCCCGACGACAGCGACCCGCTGGTTGGAACTATCTTCCGAGGAGGCTGAGCGCTTGGGTGGGATCCCATCTCTTCCTGAAGGGGGTGGGGGTGGGGGCGGGGCAGCTGGGAGCACCCAAACCAGACTTGGTTCCAGGGGGAGATGGTCTCTCTCTTTCCCAGTGCGTCTGGAATAGAGCTGAAATGGGGACCGGATTTGGTACCCGTGGGAAATGCCTGTATTTTGGGGTACCATTTCGGGGATCTGAATTGGAGCCTGAATACACTTGAAAAAGTGAAATATATCAGCCACTAAGTTTTTCGAGTCATTGAAATTACCCCCCAAACCTCCTAAATAATACCCTATTAAAAATCCTCAAATGTGGGAGTCAATTGGGATGAAACCGGTATTTCAGTATATGGAGTTGTTGGTATTTTGACTTTTCGGGGACCTGATTAAAAACTGGTTTGTGTAGCAAGGTACCCAGAATTTCTAGTGTGATCCGAGTGCAGAAATTCCTACCGGGATTAGGGATACCTGTTTCTGTGAGTACTTGTTTCAGCTCTAATCTGAAAAGGAACCTGCATCCTCAGGAGCCATCCTTGTTCTTTCTGGTTGGTGCCTCTGATTCTGCTTTAGCCAATCGGGAGTTAATTGTGGTTCGATTTATTGAGATCATCTAGTCTGACCTCCTGTGTAGCAAGGGCCAATCCGATTCCCTCCTATTATTCAGGTTCCCAGTTCCCTCTGGGCTTTTACCCAAAGAGGGCGGAGCCACATTGGTGGAAGTGGTGCAAAGGGGTCGTCAAATGCCTTCCACCATCGCTGGGTGTCGCGATGCTCCAGAGGGGCGGAGTCACATCAGAAAGGAGGTGGGAAAGCCCCTATGCCGTACGTCCCTTCTGACACCGACGTCCCCTGCCGGCCCAGGTCTCTGTGTTAGCCCCGCCAGACTCAGACTGACTGGGAGATATCAGAGCTCCACCCAGAGATTCCGGAACTAAACGCGGAGTCTGGAGAGGTGACGACGAGGGGTGTGCAATTTCGTATCATTGAATTAATTACAAAAACAAATGGAGCCCTATTCGTTTTTGTAACCAAGGTAACGAAAACGAATAATTAAGCAAATTGTTTAATTTCATTTGGTTTTCATTTTGATTTTGCTTGTTTTATTGAAATATATATATATATCTATCTCACTCCACATGTGCAAAATGGCCGCCAGGGCCATTCTTTGCACGCCCTTTTCCAAAATGGTGCAGGCAGCGTCCTCCCCTGCCAGCACTCCCCGCCATTTTGGGGGTCCGGGAAGGCCAGTTTGCCGCAGGCCGTGTGAAGTATCGCCTACTCTCGCGGCAGTGGCTTCAGCCACTTGGGAACGCGCCCCTCATTCGTTCCCTGTTACACGCAGCACTGCTGCTCCCCAGTCGCTCCGCATCGGTTTGCGGTGCAGTCTAATGGAGACTGATAGGCTGTGTTCTTCTCTCCTGTGTCCGTCCTCCCATCCCAAGCACGACCCTTCAGTGCCTTCACCCCAACGCCTATCAAGCTCAAGGAGCTCGTACTAATTTTCATATTGGCCTGTTAAGAGGGAAAAGCTTCCCAGCCCCTGGTAAGGGGCAGGGGATCTTGCTTCCATGCAGGATGTTGGACTCAATGCCCCTTGAGGTCCCTGTCAGCCCTACAATTCAAATATACTGAATCTGGCCCTGTACATTCGATTGCTGGCCAAAGTGTCCTGTCTTGGTTTGAAACCTGCAAGGGATGGAGCATCCAACATTCCGAAGCCTTTGGATCACAGTTGTAACCAACCGCTTTCCTACTGGCTTTCAGTTATTAGCAATCAAGGCTTTAATCCATTTGTCAATCGGATTGGCTGGATCCAATTCCATAGTGGTATTGCCCAGTATGTTTAGCTGAACAACACTCCCCCCCAGTGCAGAACATTGGCCAGGTCTGGCCTAGGCTCAGGGATCCTAGAATCATTGAATTGTAGGATTTCAAGGCACCTACCAATGTCATCTAGTCCACCTTCTGATCACAGGCAGGATGCTTCTACTAACCTTGGGTTCTCAGTCTTCGACGGCCTCCGGTGCGTTTACTTGCTTTGCCTTGCCTTGTTGGGTCTTGCCAAGTGGGTTTCAAACACCATTCCTAGGAGCTTCAGTGCAAAGCAAAGTGGAGGAGACATGGTGCTTCTTTGATAGCTGACTGCCGGACATAGTAGAGGTTTCCCTAGCCAAAGCCATGAGCAGAATCAAAGGCCGTCCCCCCCAAGTTGAGCTCAAACAGATATCAGATTTGGTACCCACATCATACTTGCATTTTCGGTTACTGTTTTGGGTATCTGAATTGGCACCTGAATACTGTTCAAGTATCCCGCCCCCCCCCAACCCAGAATTTGGGTTTTCTGGTATTGGCCACCGTACTCAAGGACAAGGTGTCCAGATGCTCCATTTTTGGTGGAAGAGCTACACGCGGAGCTGCTTCATCATGCTGCCTCCAGGAGGCAAGGTGCAGGGGCATAACTCTCATAGGCGCAGCATCCAGAAGGTGCAATTGCACTGGGGCCCACATTCTTGTAGAGTGCATACACACCGGAGTGGAGCGCCCCAGCAGGGACTCATTCCATCATCTGCCCCAGCAGGGCCCATTCCCCCCTAGCTCCCCCCTGTACATAGTGCAGACACACACTGGAGTGGAGTGCCCCAGCAGGGCCCATTCCCCCCTAGCTCCCCCCTGTACATAGTGCAGACACACACTGGAGTGGAGTGCCCCAGCAGGGCCCATTCCCCCCTAGCTCCCCCCTGTACATAGTGCAGACACACACTGGAGTGGAGTGCCCCAGCAGGGCCCATTCCCCCCTAGCTCCCCCCTGTACATAGTGCAGACACACACTGGAGTGGAGTGCCCCAGCAGGGCCCATTCCCCCCTAGCTCCCCCCTGTACATAGTGCAGACACACACTGGAGTGGAGTGCCCCAGCAGGGCCCATTCCCCCCTAGCTCCCCCCTGTACATAGTGCAGACACACACTGGAGTGGAGTGCCCCAGCAGGGCCCATTCCCCCCTATCTACCCCCTGTACATAGTGCAGACACACACTGGAGTGGAGTGCCCCAGCAGGGCCCATTCCCCCCTATCTACCCCCTGTACATAGTGCAGACACACACTGGAGTGGAGTGCCCCAGCAGGGCCCATTCCCCCCTATCTACCCCCTGTACATAGTGCAGACACACACTGGAGTGGAGTGCCCCAGCAGGGCCCATTCCCCCCTATCTACCCCCTGTACATAGTGCAGACACACACTGGAGTGGAGTGCCCCAGCAGGGCCCATTCCCCCCTATCTACCCCCTGTACATAGTACAGACACACTCTGGAGTGGAGCGCCCCAGCAGGGCCCATTCCCCCTTCGGTACATCCCAAACTAGGCAGCTCCATTGAAATATCCTGTGACTAGGGGTGTGAGCCGGGGCCCTCAGCTGCTGCCCCCACTGCTAAGTGAGAGAATCTGTGAGAGCATCAGAGGTTGCGTGAGTGTGAGAGTCTCTTATTTCTGGTTTGGTTGCTTTAAAAAAAAAAAATTGCCTGGAAAGTCTCCTCTGCCGGGGGGGAACCCCTGATGCTCCGTCCAGGAACAGGGCAATCCTGCCCGCATCGCTTCCCCGTTTCCCCACAGAGTGGCAGTGCAGCCCAGGGTTTCTCTGGAGCCAAGGCCGGCTGCGAGAGCTGGTCTGAAGGCAGCAGGACAGGCGTGATCCTATTCCCCACACAGGGAAGGCCGCAGTCCTCCCAGAAACACAATCGACCCTTCTGGGAAGGCTGGCCTGAGGCTCCCGCTCACAGCTGCGGGACGAGGGGGAGAACCAGGCTATAGGGGCTGTTGGCTGCACAGGCGGCCTCGAAGAATAACCTGTTATTTACCATCGACCCTACTCCCTGCAGCATTACAGCAAACCAGCATCTTCAGCTCATCCCCCCGCCCCGAAACCCCACAACACTCTACTAGTTGATGGGGCCAGCACCTGCAAAGGGATCCTACAATACAACACTAACAAACCAGCACACGCTGCCACCCCACAATAACAAACCAGCTTGTAGGGTCACCCGACAAACTCTCAACCTGTTCCTCTGCAAGAGACAGCCCTATAGCAAGACAGCAGTTTGGGGCACAGTCTCTGCAGGGCAATCCCACAACGGTCTGGCCTAGGAACCAGCCCCCCAAGAAAAAACCCACACCACCACCCATTGACAAGCCAGTTCCAGGGTGAAGTTGCAAAAAGGCCAGAGTCTGACAGGGAAAAACAAAACGGGGTTGGGACAGATTCCCACAGGGAGCAGAGCTTGGGGGTTCATAGAGAACCTCTGGGGTGTCCAGGAGGCCCCACCTGTTAATGCGGTGAATGAGGTGAGGGCACAGAGAGCCCCGCCCCACTTTGCAACCCAGCAGCCTCTGGGGTCGGTGCTGCTGCAACACTGTGGCCTCGTTCCCCTGCACTCGGCCAGTAAGTGCCTCAGCCTTCCCACCAAGAGGGCCACGATGTTCAATGCAAGGTAAGGAGCCGCTTGCGGGATGCTGGGGGACAGGTCTGGCTCTACACAGGACCTAGAGCCAGGCTGGCTCCCGCTCTTTTAGTAATAAAGGCTGGGGGGTTTAAAGAGGAATGTGTGTTTCCATTCTAGAGAGGGACAAGGGTCCCCTCTACTGGCACCACTGGGTCACACAGAAGCTGCGGCGCTCTGTCCCCCTCTAGTGATGGCGCTGGGTCATACAGGCGCTGTGGTGCTCTGTCCCCCTCGAGTGGTGGCGCTGGGTCACACAGGAGCTGTGGTGCTCTGTCCCCCTCTAGTGGTGGCACTGGGCCACACAGGGGTTATGGTTCTCTGTCCCCCTCTAGTGGTGGTGCTGGGTCACACAGGAGCTGTGGTTCTCTGTCCCCCTCTAGTGGTGGCACTGGGTCACACAGGGGTTATGGTTCTCTGTCCCCCTCTAGTGGTGGCACTGGGCCACACAGGGGTTATGGTTCTCTGTCCCCCTCTAGTGGCGGCACTGGGCCACACAAGGGTTATGGCTCTCTGTCCCCCTCTAGTGGTGGCACTGGGCCACACAAGGGTTATGGCTCTCTGTCCCCCTCTAGTGGTGGCACTGGGCCACACAGGGGTTATGGTTCTCTGTCCCCCTCTAGTGGTGGTGCTGGGTCACACAGGAGCTGTGGTTCTCTGTCCCCCTCTAGTGGTGGCACTGGGCCACACAGGGGTTATGGTTCTCTGTCCCCCTCTAGTGGTGGCACTGGGCCACACAGGGGTTATGGTTCTCTGTCCCCCTCTAGTGGTGGTGCTGGGTCACACAGGAGCTGTGGTTCTCTGTCCCCCTCTAGTGGTGGCACTGGGCCACACAGGGGTTATGGTTCTCTGTCCCCCTCTAGTGGTGGTACTGGGTCACACAGGAGCTGTGGTTCTCTGTCCCCCTCTAGTGGTGGCACTGGGCCACACAGGGGTTATGGTTCTCTGTCCCCCTCTAGTGGTGGTACTGGGTCACACAGGAGCTGTGGTTCTCTGTCCCCCTCTAGTGGTGGCACTGGGCCACACAGGGGTTATGGTTCTCTGTCCCCCTCTAGTGGTGGTACTGGGTCACACAGGAGCTGTGGTTCTCTGTCCCCCTCTAGTGGTGGCACTGGGCCACACAGGGGTTATGGTTCTCTGTCCCCCTCTAGTGGTGGTGCTGGGTCACACAGGAGCTGTGGTGCTCTGTCCCCCTCTAGTGGTGGTTCTGGGACACACAGAAGCCATGTCTCCCTCTAGTGGTGGCACTAGGGTCTTTTAGTTCAAAGAATGGCACTAAAAACTTTCGGGGCCAATAGGCTGTGAAGTCCTGTTCTCACTGGCATCACCCCAGGTTCATTCTTTCAGTTCAAAGTGAAATTTCCATATTGGAATTTTATATTAAAAAATATTCCACATTCAAAATTTCAGCTTAAATGTTCGACCCATCATCTTCCGCACTCTAACTGATCGAGCTGAAGGATTTGAAAGCTGGTGGCAGGGAGGAGCCTTCCTTCAGTAGGGGGCTCATGAACTCTGATTTTAGAGTCCTCCACCCCACTGAGTCTGGAGGCCCAGAGAAGCCCACCCCGCCATCGCTCGTCCTGTGGCTGCCATTTTGAATATCTGCAATTGCCTGGAAGTGAGTCAGGCTGGGAGGGTACCTTGTTCCTTCCACAGAGATGTGCCCAGGTGTAGAAAGTGCGCTTATGCAGAACAGCTGAGGCATGAGAACAGTCCATGGAACGGGGAGGGTGGGGGAGCTATGTTTCTTGGCCCCACCGGCAGGGTCCCGGTAAGGTGCGCCTTGTCAGAGACAATAACGATGCATTTCATCAATAATTTAAAATACAAACAACACTTTCCATTAAGCAACGCTAATTGCCTCGTGGCTTCCACGTCATTAACATTTAATTGCGGTTTAATTTTTACGGCATTACACGGGCCTGTCCTGCGTGTGCCAGCGCTGCTCCGGCTCGAAGCCGCGTGTCAGGGTGCAGGGATTGGCTCAGCAAGAGGCAGAAAGCCACACCCTTCACCAAGAGGCCTAATCGGGGGCCAGGCTCCATGTTCATTAGCGCCACTCCAGCTCAAACGGTAAATTAAGGCATCTAGTCTCCTGCGCTGAGGAGGAGTTTCTCTGTGGATGCCAAAGCGGAGGCCTCTGGATGGGAGGATTTGGAGGGTCGCACCTCTAGCAAACCATGCATCCATGGAGCATTTAAACCTCAGGCAACAAGGCACTGCTCCTTCGCAGGAGCATGGGCAAGGGAGGGCCAGGGAGAAATGTTAATTACAATCCTTGCGTCATTCCCCACTTCAGGTCCGAGGCACAGAATAAAAGCTTGCGAGCAGCCCGCTGTATAAAAGGAACGCAGGCTTTCTTGTTAATGTAGTCAGTAAATAAATAAAGGAGGGCTTAAGCTTAGTTTACAGCAATCAGTTTAGAACTACAGGATAATTAACACAGCAGGGGGCCGGAGAAGGCTATAGTCAGGTTTAAATGAACGAGTTCACTTTCATTGAGGCAAACTTGTTCAGCTCCCTGGTGAGCCACGAACACATTGAGCCACGCCAGCTAACGGCGCCAGTCAGAAAGGTGCGTGGGTGGGTGGGTGGAGCAGACCCACTGGCCCTCCGCTTCCCACCTAGTTTGACCTCCATCCCAAGCCACCCAACCTCCAATTTCCTTTGTACCACAGCCACCTCTTCCCTCTCATTTATTCCCCCACAAAACCCGATTGGGAGAGGAAAATCGTTTCTGGTGCTGGGTGCAGCCAGCCTCTTTAAAAGTCAGGGGAATCCTTTTATTCCCAGAACAGATTCCCCAGAGTCTCACAACCCTGTAGGACAGAACACCCAGGGCTGACTCCTCACTATTTGGGGCTGGGGTGCGTGGTGTGATGTAAACAAATAAATTAATAACCTTCAGCACGTACCACTTTCCTCCGTTCTGGCTAGGCCTCAGCCGGTGTGCTGCATTCAGGTTTTGGGCACCACTGTTTGAAGAAGGACATCAGGTTGGAAAGGAGGCAGAGGAGAGCGTCAAAGAGAAGGGTGCGCTGTAATAGGGAGAGGTGGTCCAGATGCCCCTGGGTCTTTGGGACGAATCACACATTCTCTGGTGCATGTGCCTTGCCCCTGGGAGAAGGCCCATTCCAACCTAGCTCTCTCCCTGAACAAAGATGAGAAAGGCCTTGGAATGCATTTCGTATGTGGAGAAACTGAACGGTTTGGGTACGTTCAGCTTGGAGAAAAGATGACCGGGAAGGGGTGCGGGATAGGATAACCGTCTACAAATATCAGAAACACTACCCCATGGATGATTATTATTTTTTTTGTAAGAGGAGGGAGGACAGAAGACTGAAAGTTTTACCACCAATTTTTCCAGTTCAAAAATCCAGTTGTTTTCCAACTGAAAAAACAGAAGCTTCTTTCAGAACAATCCTGAGAGCCTCTAATCCAGGGATGGGGAAACCTTTCCTTCCCAGGGGCCACATTGAAAATGAGTCCCAACTCCAAGCGGCGGAGAGAACTTGGGGGAAGGGGTGCGTAAGAAGGGCACTCGTGAAAAGGAGTCTCTCCCGTGGTTCTGTTCCCGATCCTTGTCTGCAGATCCTCATCTCCACTTCCTACCCCTGAGCTCTGTCTTTCAGTGCTTGGGAGTAGGAACTGGATCCAGGGGCCAGATCCAGGATCTGGGAGTAGGAACTGGATCCAGATCCAGGATCTGGGAGTAGGAACTGGATCCAGATCCAGGATCTGGGAGTAGGAACTGGATCCAGGGGCCAGATCCAGGATAAAAAGTAGCCACAGGCCGCATTTGGTTTAGTACTGATGGGTAATACCCAGGTTTCAGGTACTGCACTGTGTACCCGATGGGTTACCTGGGTACCAACCGTGTACCCAGAACCCTGAAAAATCAGGTACTTCCGGTATCAATTTTTTGATTTACCGATTCCCAATCGGTATACCAATCAGTATATCGGGTTGGAAAAATTGGCATGAAAAATAATAATAATAATAAAAAGTGAGTAGAAGTAGCTTTCCGGAACCGGGAGTTGCCGAAAAATTGAGGGAAGTTAATGGAAACTGATACATCCAAGTCAGAAGTCGGTTATTGACAAAAACGTTTTTAAAAAACCAAAACCCGTTCTGGAAGTCAACATTTCAGGATGTCAGGTACCCGAATTGGGTCACAATCAGGTACCAACTGGTACCTGATTGTTACCAGGTTAATCTAGGTACCGGAAATTTGATGGGTTACTTTTTTCTATGAGTACTTTCTCTCAACTCTCCCTGGGATTTGGGGTGTGTGTGTGTGTATTATTTTGGTTTTTTGGATAATTTCGGGTACTTGAAAAATCAGTAGCTGAAAGTTTGGAGTTTTGAGTCATCATATGGTATACAGGTGCCAATTCGGACCCCTGAGACAGTACCTGAAAATGGAGGTATTGCTCATGGGTACAAAATCAGATCCCCATTTCAGCTGTAATCCAAATATACTGCGATAAAAGTTGCTTGCCGTATGGATCCCAAGATTCAGGGGAGAGCAACTAAGGTGGTAAAGGGGCAGGGGTGGTAGGGGATGTTTAGCCTGGACAAACCAATACTGAAAGTGGGGGACAGGATAGCTGTTTTCAAAGGTCTAAAACAGCGGTGGGGAATCTCAGGGGAGCACTCAAAACTCCAAAATTTCAGCTACTGATTTTTCAAGTACCCGAAATTATCAGAAAAACCTAAATAATACACACACACACCCAAATGTGGCCCACAGCAAACTTTTGTGACCACTTTTCAGTTCCTGGATCTGGCCCCCTGAATCCAGTTCTTACCTCCAATCCTTGAAAAACTGAGCTCAAGGGAAGGGAGCAGAGATAGGGTCATGCAAACAAGAAGAGGGGACAGATCCATGATTTGGACCCTCCTTTCCTTGAGTGAAACCCTTAAGCACCCCCCGCCCCAACTTCTGTGCGGCCCTTGGAGCTTGTGCAAGGTTTTCAAAGTGGCCCCTGGGATGGAAAAGGTTCCCCACCCCTGGTCTAAAAGGATACCCACAAAAAGGGCAGTGATGAGCCTTTGCTCACCATGGCAACAGAAGACAGAACAAGAGGGGATGGACTTAAATTGCAGTGAGGTCGATTACGGTTAAATCTGCGGAAAAACGTCCTAACTGTAACAATGGTTGAGTGAGGAAATAAGTTGCCCAGGGAGGTTGTGGATGTTTTCAAAACCCGGTTGGAAGAGCCTCTGTCTGCAATGCTGTAGGTAGAGGATATCCTGCCTTGAAGTAGGGAGTTGGTCTAGGTGGTCCCTAAAGTCTTTCGACCTTAGAATAGGGCGCGATTATTTACCCTCTCAATGAGTACTAGAACTAGGGGGCACTCCATGAAACTAACTAGCGGATGATTTAAAACAAATAAAAGAAAGTTGTTTTTTTTCACTCAACAGATAATTAACTTGTGGAACTTGTTACCAGAGGCTGTAGTCAAGTTGGATTTAAAAAAAGGATTGGATAAGTTCTTGGAGGATAGGTCCATTAATGGCTATTAGCCAAGTAGGTTGGGGGATGTAGCCTCTTACTGTCGGGAGTTGGGCGTGAACAACAGGGAATAGATCGCTCCATTATGACCCACTGGGTATTTCTCCAAGAGACTGAGAGTGGCTATTGTCGGAGACAGGATGCTGGGCTCTATGGACCATTGGGCTAACCCAGTATGGCACTACTTATGTTTTATGTACTTAACGGTGGGATAAAAACATGAATTGATAAACAATTCTATTCACTATGGGAAAGATCACTTTGTCTTTTGTGCCCAATACGGAAAACAGGGGCTGGGCCAAAAGTTTCATTCGAAATTGCAACTTGGATGAAGGTCGACCCGCTTAAGTTGAAATTTCGGTTTGCACATCCCACCATCTTTAAATTTAAGAGATTCATTTTTAAAAAAATAAAATGCAAAGAGATTTCAGTTTTATGGGAAAAAAAATAATCTCAGAGTCGTTTTGGGGGAGGGTGGCTCTGGAGATCTGGCTGTTGCGGGGAAGCGTGGTGTCTCGATGCCGCACGAGAGGGGAGACAGATTGACGCTCACGGATGAGACCCCAAGCTGCTCGGGGAACTGGGCCAAACTCCCTTTCTTCAGCCTCTGTTTAAACCTGCCCGTTTCTCCAGCAGAGCCGCATCTCTGGGGCTGGCTGGCTGAGTGCGATTAGGGGGGATTTTGATGCAGGCCAGGAAGCTTTTTCACGCTGGTGCGGTCAGGGGCCCTCTCTATCCATTAGATCATATCTGGGTCAAAGAGCACGTAAGGACGGGAAACCCTCCCTGTCACACAAAGCCCTTTCAGCCAAGTCTCTATTCACTCACCTCTTCTCACCCATATCCCTGGGCCACGTGACCGCCCCCCCTCCATTCCCCGCCCCTCCCCCAGACCCTAAGCCACTGGCTTTGATGTCATTTACCAGCAAACGGCCATTAAATGTTGTTTTAAAAGAGGGAAATCTCGTTGCCCTCCCATCTGTCAAGAGAACGGTGGGGGGGGGGGGGGGGAGTGGATATTGGAGGTGCACATTTGGCCAAAGCAGAGAATCCCAAGGCAGGCCCAAGCAACACACACGTGCTGCCCCTTGGAGAGAGATAAATAAGTTCACTTTGCCCAGCTTCTTGCATTTTTGGGTGGGGGGTGGGGACTTGTATCAGCGGCAGCGAGGTGGTGGAATCCCCGTGTGTGTGCACGTGGGGGGGGATTTGGGGGTTCTTTCGTATAAGCAGCACCAGGTCTGTTGTTGGCTGGCACCGGGGTGCAGGGTAATTGGGGGTGTGGGGAGATTCGGAAAGACATTGGATTTATGGTCCCTGCTTGGCCTCTGGTCCCCAAGGCCTTCCCCCAGGTGAAGGGCCAGGAATAGGGATCAGCCTCTTCTCTTGAACAGGGCTTCTCATCAAGCAAGAGCTTGTGAAGAGTTTGACCAGCCTCTCTGTCGCCTTCCCTTCCCCTCGAGTTCCACTTTGGGAAACAAGCCAACGACCAGTCCCCGTAGCACCGGCCAGCAGAGCTCTCTGCCGGGTACAGCCCCCTTGCCCCTACCCTAGCGTGGGTCAGTGCATCCTAAATGCTACCCCGTTTGCCTCACGGCTGGGACAACTCCCCCAGTCACAGCCCCGGGACCCAGCTTTGCCAGAGTCTCAATTTTGCCTTTCTCTGATGGAGGTGCAATCATTTCTCCTTTTTGGACCCAAATGTTCCCTCCGTCATTAATTTTATAGCAAAAAAAATTCTTTAATTGCAGCAGTTAGTGAAAATGGCTTATAAGGGTTTGCTCCTAGAAATGTACGGCACCGTAAGGGGTGCGGATGGGCTGGCGTGTCTCTGAAAGGGTTGCTGAGGAGGAGCAATTTGCCCTTGCTGTGCAGCTGCTAGGGCCAACCTTAAATTTTGCTTGGCCCTGTGAAAGCCCATGTAAGATACTCTGCTCTGGAGACCACTGTAGTTAATAACCCTGGAGCAATGGCACTTGTGTACAGGCTGCCCCAGGACAAGGAGTAGTTTTCCCGGGGGCAACACATAGAATCATGGAGTTGGAAGGGAACTCAGAGGCCATCTAGTCCAGCCCCCTGCTCAAAGCAGGAAATCCACAGCTACAGCATCCCCTGACAGATGGCCGTCCAGCATCTGTTTAACAACCTCCAGTGAAGGAGAGCCCACCGCCGCCCTAGGTAATTTGTTCCACTCTGGAACAGCTCTTACTGTTAGGACGTTCTTCCTAATGTTTAACCGAAATCTGCTTTCTTGTTATTTGAGCCCCTTATTTCTAGTCTTGCCTTCAGGGGCAACAGAGAACAAATCTTTGCCATCCTCTCTATGACAGGGATGGGCGAACGTAGTTTGGAAGTTCGAAGTTCAGCCCGAACTCGGCCTGTTCGGACGACCGAACCGAACGTTCGAACGGCCAAACAGTTTGGAAAAGTTCAGATGAGTTCGGGGGCAGGAAAAACATGACTTTGGGTGGGAAAAATGTGACTGGAAGTGGGAGGCAGCTGAGAAGCAGACTTCCTGGCACCAGGGGTGGAGACCAGGGGTGGTTTCAGGGCCAAATGATATGATACCGAAATTTATTTTCGATTTCGGTATCGATAGCGCTATTTTTGGATGTTTGGCCAAGTTCGGCCACACCGAACTCCGCCGAACCGAACAGCCGAACCCAAACTCGGGTTTCGAACTGAATGACCAAACGTCTGAACATCCGAACGGCGTTCTGTTCGCCCATCCCTACTCTATGACAGCCCTTCAGGTAGTGAAAGACGGCAATCATATCTCCCCTGAGTCTTCCCTTCTCAAGGCTAAACATCCCCAGTTTCTTCAGCCTTTCCTCATAGGACTTGGTTTCAAGCCCCTGACCATCTTTGTCGCTCTCCTCTGAACCCGTTCCAATTTTTCAATGTCCTTCTTAAAATGTGGTGCCCAGAACTGGACACAGGACTCTAGATGAGATCTGACTAGTGCAAACTAGAGTGGCCATCCAGAGTGAGGGCAAATTGCTCTACGAGGCAAGACTGGAATAGCTGCATTATGTGCCCCATGGTGTTGACCCAACTCACCAAATCAGTCAACACACCCTCTACTCACCACCCCAATCTACTTCCCCATGTGCGGGGAGGGTGTAGCATGAGCTTCTAGGATTAAGCACCGGCCAAGCCGGGATGGACCCATCAGAGGAGCACTTTCCTGTCTCTCTCTGCCCAACGCTCCTCATGGCTGCGGGGCCCACAATCATGTGAGAAAAGCAAATGAAAAGGGGGGAAAATCTGGGGTGTCCTGGGGAATGCAGGACACCTGACAATTTGGACTGGCTTTTCCAAAGTTTCTTTGTTTCTGATGGGATTTTCTAGAAATTTCCTTCCACCCCCCCCTCCAAAATTTCCCTGTGCTGTACACATTGCTGGTGCTATATAATCAGATTAAATAAATAATAATAAATAAATAAATAAATGGGACTTCTTAAGGTTAATGAGGGCAAGATTTTTATTTTTATTTATTTAAATGTATATGCCACCCTTACTGTTAGGAGTCAGGATGGCTTACAAGCAATAAAAACATCTAAAATGTCCCCTTAACCCCGAATCCTTCATCTAACCCCCCCTGCTCCCAATCCCACCCAAAATATCGCTGCCTGCCAACGTCCGGCCAAATAAAAAGGCCTCGCACAATTTCCAGATGATGAATAGGCAGCCGGCAAGAACACGTCTCTGCATGCCTAAGCCGTAGAAACGTCATGGGCAAATGGAATCTACACGAGGACTCAGAGCAGGGCACTAGGGAGGAGGGGGGGGTCTTCAGATATCTTTTAGAAGAGGTGGAGCAGCTAGGTCCTCCCTTTTGGTCCATTCCTAGCCAATCAGAGCTCCAGGGCAGGGCTGACCTCCACAGAGCTGCTATTGATATGGGGAAGGCATTGTCAAAGCATCTATTGTTTCCCCTCTCATACCAGCTGGTCATTTGGAAAGGAAGTATGTGCTGGGGCCTCTGACTCAGAATGCTGGGGACACCATGTTTTAGGCACTCAGCTCTGTGGAACAGGTGCCTGGGCTTCTAAGCTGGTAAAGGTAAAAGGTGCGTCAGAGAAGCGATCTCTGGTGGCAGGAAATGTTTGACACCATTGGCACCCACGGCATTTCCAAGCTCTAGCTGTTTTGCGTGGCTTCTGGCCAGCTGCCTATGTCAAGATATTTGAGAGTCACTTAGCTTCCACCGGGTGTTTAATAATCATGGTTTTTCACAAAGTTGCCTGGAGTCACAACAGAGGAAGCTGCTCAATGCTTGGCAGGGGGAAATCAGGCCGCTTCAAGGCATCTTAGCACCCAAACTGAGCCACCTCCTGAAGCTACTCTTGAAAATCTTGAGCGAAAGGCTGCACGCTTCACTTCCCTATCGGCAGAACCTGGGCTGGAACGAGGAATCAGATACTTCCAACCCACCACCGGGAGGAGCTCTCTGAGGCCTGAGTATTTGGTGTTCTAACTGGGCTGTCCTAACATGATTCATGGTGATTATTACATCACCATTCAGCATTCATGTCAGGAAAGGGCAGCTGAGGTCAGCCCGATATCAGCTCACGGCGATTTGATGGCTGTACCTCACCGCAAGTCACTGGAGGCCAAGAGGGGAACGGCCGTTTATCCTGAATTTTTCCCTTTAAAAATAAAAACAAAAGCCATAGAGTAGAGCTGAAATGAGTACATGAAAAATTGGGTATACCCATCAAATTTCCGGTACCTAAATCTAACTAAATATTTTGGTACCTGAACCGGTTTTTGATCAGGTACCTGAAATATCAAAATACCAATTTTTGTCTCAATTTCTTCCCAGATTTTGGTATTTGTTAAGGTATTACTTTGGGGTAATTTCAGAGACTCAAAAAAATAATAAATCAGTAAATGAAATTTTGGTTATTTTAGGTACTTGATTGGTATTCGGGTTTCGGTTTGGATACCTGAAACGGTATCTGAAAACGTAGGTATTGCCCGCAGGTGCCAAATCAGGTACTTCTTTTAGTTCTCCCAGGGAGCCCATTAAATTGGAGCTAAGAAGAGTGCTGGGCTTGGAATCCTGCACCTGTTTAGCCTGACATCAGCTGGCGATAAAAACGGAAAAGTTCTCTTCACCTCCCAACAGAAGCACTTGCGGTCCTAGTCCTGTCCCTCTGGTCCACTTTAGTGGCATTTGGTGGTGGCGGTGGTGAGTCTAAGGTACCGTTTGACCTCAGCGAAGGGATTCTTCCTTGGCTGGCAAGAACGCTGATGAGGAAACGCACCAGAGAAGAAAGGAGGCGGCAGGCAGAGACGACTGAATTAACTTTATTATTTTTCTAACTGCAGATTCAAGGTATACAACTGAACATTGCTATTTTCCTTATGAGACTTATAAATAAAAATACAAAAAATGTTCACTACAAAAAATCTACTGTTAGTAGGATGTAAAAAATATTCTCTTTGCTATAGAAGGCACGAACTTCACTTAGTGACAAATGGAGAGAAAAAAAACCTGCAGCAGTAAATTCTTAATTTTATTTTATTTTTTTACCTTTTTTTTTTTTTTTCCTCTGTCAGAAACACTGAAGTTTTACAAAGAGATGCATCCGAGTCAACACAGAACGGAGGCAGATGCGGAGAGCTGCAATTAGGAGACACCAACAACTTGGGGCTTAGGTTAGATTATTTTTTCTGTCTTTTTTTTCCTCTTTTTTTAAGCTAACTGCATCTGTGGCTAGAGGAACAGAGAAAGGACTCACAAGCAGTACTGCAAAGGAACAAACAGAACAAAATCAGTTAAAAAAAAAATAGTAACCAAGAATCTGAGAAAACAAAAACAAAAAATTGGGCACCTTCTAAAATTAGGCTAACAGGAGGTGCTGAGGTAGACGGAAATATAACATCAATTTAATTAAAAACACTATTTTTTAATACAGAGCAATCAAACTGGCACTTGTGCTGTCACGACATAAAAGACAAGCAATGAAAAGGAAAAAAAAAAAAGCCTTAGTTTGCTTGGTCCGGCAGGACAGTTGGTCCTCAGTGCTATAATATACATATATATACTTATATATATATGAATAAACGTCATGGAGCTTTACCATGGCTTCTTAGCCTTAAAATATCATGCATACATAACACTATGTGAAACAAATACTATGATGCACACCAAGAAATTGGTACCTCAGCGTCCAAGGATGTCATGGTCCTTTTAACTGCCTTTCTCCCCAACCCTTTCCCCCTGTTGAGGGACTGATCCCCAGAGCAACCTTGAAGTCAGCAACAGACATCTGGAAAGGGTGGAGCCAGAGAGGCAAGTGCAGTGAGAAAAGTGACAAAAACTTTCTTGTCTGGCAACTTTTTGCTCGACCAAAGATCTTGCCTTTCACATTTTAAACTATCCTTTGATTTTTATTTTATGCTTTTTGGGGGTCTAGGTAGGAGAAGAACCGTTGGCTTTGCAAGGTTCCATGGCTGGAATGGGTAGGAGGGTTTAGAAGGAATCTCCTTGGGATAGAAAGAACTGCATCCTGAAAATGACCGTCCCCTCCAACCTACCATGACATCCTCTTTCTAGCCAGCAGCACCAATCTAGTCCCGAAAAGTATCATATACTTGTGTGAGAAGCTGCAGCGATATTTTTTTTTTTCTTTTAAATGTGTGAAAACTGGTTCAGGCACAAAGATTTAAACAAGCCATCCTCCAAAGTTACAGCCTGGATTGTACTAAATCAGAATCTTTCTTGCTTCCCACCACAAAGCAGCAAAGATATTCTCTCTCTCTCTCTCTCACACACACACACACACAGGTAGGTGTAAAAATGGATCTTAATGCTTTGAATTCTCAGACAAAACTTTAACTTTATTCCCAACGCAATACCACAGAGAATCAGGTATATAAATGCAAACGGATCACGTGTCGAGAATAACGTGTGTCTGGAGAAGCCAGCTTCCTGCTTTGCATTTGGAGAAGTTTTGATAAAAACTCTATAAGGCATTTTCAATGCTAGTTCCAACTCCCAGTACCATAGACTGTGATAAGCAGAGCTCAGAACGGCAACTGACTGTCTAAAGTGGAAATTATTGACCTGGTTGACGGAGCAAAAGAAATGACAGAATAATCACACACGATAGCTAAACCTGTCCTATTAAAAAAAAAGAAGAAGAGATTGTACTCTTCACCATGGGGGATAGGCAGACACACAAATTCAAAGCTGGCTGGTGTGATCCTGATCCCAGCATACAGCCAGTAGCTTCACCTAGCTATGGACGCTCTGCCAGAGACCAAACACAACTGCTTCCTAACATTCGCTGCAGCAACAGAAAACACCTCTCAGGCTGAGGGGAGAATTTGTTCGTCACTGTAGTTAGCAGTAAGCATGACTGATTGTTGGGCAGGAGTAGTGTAACTCTAACTAATGAAGAGAACCAACTCCATTCCCTCGCTAATATCTACCAGTAGCCTCTATCCCACCCCAAGCTGATGCCAGCAGATGAAGGAACTCAGCAGGCTTGCAAAAGGCTTCTGCGAGTGTTTCTGGAGCTACGATATCGCTTTGATTTAGTATCATCCAACGCTGCAACACTGGATTACAACAATACTGCATGATTTAATACACAGTCGCACACAGAGAAAGCATACACACGCGCACACGCACACGCACACACACACCCCAATTCCTGTTCACATTACAAAAGGAAGGGCAAAGTCCTGACACAGGGACTAACAAATATTACAAAAATATTACACTTTGTAAATAATATCAGTCCAACCCTTTCAAGCGTTGTGATTGGAGGGGGAGGAGAAGGGGGTGGGAAGGGAAACGGGCTCCTCGTTTGAAATTGTGTTTTTTTTTCCCTTTTCTTTTCATTTGACATTGGAGACACGTTGAGATTATCTGATGGCCACTCCTGGCTAACGCTAACGTGAAACGCTAGTGCATATTCGTTAAACCAACATCTGCCCTCAGCGATTTCAGACTCACATATTTTTTCACATTATAAACAAGACTCTACTGTTCTATTCACATATTCAAGTTTAACGTTTCCTTTTTTCAGAGCACTAAATCTTCACTAAACTGTAAATTGCCCTTCTCAACTGTCACATGAAGTTTATTTCCCCCCAGTTTAAGGCCTTCAAATTTTGCAAACAGTTGAGGTGGGGCAGGGGGAGGGCGGTGGCGGGAGGGTGGGGTGAGGGGACAGCAGTAGAGACGCCCCTTAATAATAATTCCCTTTTCTCCCATCTACAAAATGCTTTCCTAACCTTTTTTTTCTTTCAATATAAATGCAGCTAAAGTACAAAATAATATACAATTGCAAGTAAAGCATGAGATGAAAATTGAAATGAACATCACAAAGCAAACAGAAGTATTGCAAAATGTGCTTTCGTAACTGCAAAATAAAAACAAAAAAACATAAGAGGTAGCTTTCAGAAGAAACGACCCAGGCTCCAGCAGGTGGGCCGTTAACAAAATACCAATTTTGGTAATGATAATGCACACAAAAGAGAGGCTGGCGTCAGAACCAGCGCCCAAATTGCTTTCGCAGCGGCCGTGGCACTTTGGCGCAATAAGCAAGCGCCCGTTTCAGGCTGCACGTTGCCAATTCGTGACATGGCCTTTACGCAACCTACTCATTTTTTTTTTTTAAAAAAAGAACCCAACACACAACACATCATAAAAGATCATGAGGTCACAGAAACCGAGGTAATTTCAAGTACAATGTGCTAAATGCAGAAATCATCAAAATTAAAAACAAACGAAAAAGGAAAACACAAAGCAAAGCCATCTTGACCGTTCACGCCTTCATAGCTTTAGAGGCAGAGGACTGGGCAGAAAAATTAATTGGCATGTTCCAAACACTGGTTTCTAAAAACAAAAATGTATTTCCCCATCTGGTACACATGGAGGGGTGTGTGTCAATTTCTACAGGGGGCTTTCCTGAAGAATGAAAAAAACAAAATAAAAGTGGCTTGATCACAAGGATTGGCATGAGTTGAGGTGCAAAGTGAACTAAAGAGAACCCCACTCCCAAACTTGCCAACGTTCCCTGCCCCGGACTGCAGCTGAAGCTTCTTGCAAACGCAGGCCATTTTTATATAGAAGCAACCACCCCCAGCCGGGTGTGCGGGAGAGTTTTAGACCCGTGGAAACAGCACGGATGGGGGGATGACTGTTCAATTGGAGTTCGCCTGTGCGAACACCACGGGTGGTGGCTGGAGGTGCGCGAGTGCTCCCATGTAACACCCACCTCCACCCACAGAACCATCTGACAAAACGGAGCAGGTTCCGTCAGTAGAGGTGGGTGAGACGGGTGTGTATCTGTGGGAAAAGACACCCACCCACCTCCACAGCACATCCATCCCCCCACCCACCGCTGCCCATGTAAAAAGGGCCTTAGTTCCTGGGGACATGACTGTGTGTAACAAACCAGGCACCAACAGTGGGTGGGTGTCTGACTGTAGGGGGTTCTGGGGTCTCATTATTTTCTTAGGCTCCTGTCAGTGCCTGGGCACTAGGGGCCAACTTCAGAGCCATCTTAAACTGCAGTCCTCCTTCTTTGACAAGAAGACACTTGGCCAACAGCTGGGATGTCAGGACAGATGTGCAAAGTTCTGCTCTTTCCGGACGGTTCATCTTCTCCTCCCCCATAACACAAATAAAACAAAATATATATATATATATATTTAAAAAAATGCATAGAAAAGGTCTTTGGTCAGGAGAATGGGCCTCAGCCTAGAGGGAATGTCTACAGTCAAAGTCCAAGCTCTCAAGAACCCCAACTTGTGCTAGAGATGCTCAACTCTGGTTTCGTTAAATCGGAACAGAGCCACCCGTGCCAGAACACACCACGTTCTGCCAGTGACTGCTGATCAGAAAATCCAGCGCACACGCGGCAGACCCCGTAGCCAAGGACCATCTTAGCAACAGCTTGGCTAGGTGACCAACACTGCAATGGTGGGAAAATAAATGAGCTTTTGGAATGCGGCCTGCCCGACGGGGGTGAGGAATCGCAGCAAAGGAGTAGCAGAACTCTGAGCGTTCAATGAACGAGCAGGTGTTCTGCTTGCGTGCCCTGCACTATATTTTGAACCAGGCTCTTTTAAATGAAAGGCCTGTTCCAAATATCTTTCTTTTAGCTGTTTTTGTATATTTTTTTAAAAAAAGAGATTAAAGTGAAGTGAAAAGATTGCAGGGGGAGCAAATGATCCACTCAATGTGCCAACAGGGGAATAAAGGGGGGGGGATCCTAGTTAAGTTTAGGCTTCTGTTCCGTGATTTTTCCCCACGCCCCAAAATTAAGCAAACAAGCAATATGAGGTGCCAATAAATCCACTCGTCACTTTGGAAACTCTTGGTTCCGGCGTGAA
This sequence comes from Sphenodon punctatus, assembly GCA_003113815.1. Lineage (NCBI taxonomy): Eukaryota > Metazoa > Chordata > Lepidosauria > Sphenodontia > Sphenodontidae > Sphenodon > Sphenodon punctatus. The sequence goes on along the minus strand of QEPC01009472.1, from coordinate 468,415 downwards.
GGAAATCAAACTTCAGAGCTTCTCCCCTGTCAGGTTGAAGCTCGCTGCATCGCAGCTACAAAATGTTCATGGGGGTCCGAAGCAGAGTGGTTTGAGGGAGCCTGCTGTGGGGGATTGTAGCAACACGTGTGTGCCTACACTGTGATTTAGGAGTGAAGACGGAGCAGGGGACGGGCAGAGGACTAGCCGAAAACCAAACTCAGCTTTTAACTTGGAAAAAAAAAATAAAAAAAACCCTCAAGGTTCCTAAATTGACCTTTGTCCCTCTCCAGAATGCGCCTCCTCAAAGCCCTTGATATGTCAAGTCATTCATAAGCCTCGTGCAGGTAATGTTTGGCATGGGCTGTTTTGGGATGTGCTTTCTCATGGACTCTGTGCTCAGAGAACCGCTTCCTCATCCCCCAAACCCCAAGTTAGTCCTGGCCTCCCAAGCCAGGAATCAAACCAGAGAACCATTCTAGCAACCCAAAAAAACCAAACCAAAACAAAAAAAAGGCTGTGGATGATGCATTTTTTTTTTTTGCCCAGTCCTTCACGACTTAAACTCTTCCACCCTTCCGTGTCCCTTTACACATAGCAAAGGTAGAGATAGGTCTTCTCTATCCTCCAGTCGGTGGGGATCTCCTCCGGCTTGTGGCCCTTCATGTGCTTCTGCATGGCGGAGAGACTGGGGCAGTACTCCAGGCAGATCGTACACTGGTAAGGGGAAGCACCATTGTGGGTCCTGAGGTGCTTGATCATGGCGGAGTAATCTCGGGACCGCTGGTGGCAAAGCTTACACTCAAACGGCTTCTCACCTGCCACGGGGAGAGAACAAAGAAAGAGTGAGGCAGGTGACCCTACAGCCTGTCGGCAATGAAGGACATGAACAGCACATGCGACAAGGAGAGAAAAACGTTTTTTTTTCTTGGGAGTAACAAGCGATGGCCATGGCTTCTACACAACTATCAGGGCTGCCACACTGGGTCAGATCAATGGTATCTTGCCCCTACTTCCCAACAATCCTTATTAAGGAGGGACAACCCCCCACCCCCTTTGGGTGCTGAATTCCACTGTCCCACTTCCAGGGGTTGAAGTCCCTCTTTCGAAGGAGAGAGAGAGAGACTGAGCCTCAGGTGCCTGTTTCCTGGTGGCCTCCCAGGAAAAGCCCTTCAGAAGCCAACGGGTAGAGGATGGAATGACAAGAAACTAAGGGGAATGAGAAACAGGAGAGCGTCTACGTCTACTGTTCTTTGTCCACTTGGAATGTTAGGAGGGGTGTGCGCTTGCACAGATACGTGTGCAGGGGTGGGGTTTATTGGCTGAGG
>QEPC01009472.1:372103-464975 GCA_003113815.1 Sphenodon punctatus | reverse complement strand
GGTGACTCTGTCGGTGGAGTTGGGTGGAGATGGGGCCGCGGCGGTGGGTGAGGGGATGGGTGTCCTCCCATGGGAACACCATGGGCAGTGGGTGGAGGGGTGTGTGTGCTCTCAGCGCACACCCACTTCTAACCATCACCCACCCACGGAGCCATCCGACAAAATGGAGGTGACTCTGTAGGTGGAGTTGGGTGGAGATGGGTGTGCGCCTGTGGGTAAGAGAGTACACCCACCTCCACCGGCCACACACCCATCCCCCCCCACAGTGGTGCAGTGTGAAAAAGGCCTAAATCTGTAACTGCACGGAACGGGGCGTTAAGGTTCTAAAGTAATTTTTTTAGAAATTACCGCACATGCGCGAAATGGTTATTGGACTATCCTATGTACGCGTGTCCTTATGGAAAAGGGAAGCTGGTCTGTGCATGCACGGAACAGTCTAGCAGTCATTTGTGCATGTGTGGTAAAGATCAGGATCCAACATACATGTTGGATGTTACATATCAGATCAGGATCCAACATACATTTACATGTTACATATATGTTCATCAATGGGTACTCCGTGTTAACATTATATGCCCATGCTTGGCATCATGTAACTCAAAATTAAGAGAGGAATGTGAAACATCATGAAATATGGAATGGAATATTTTTAGCATGCATGGTAATTTATTTATTTTTAAAATTATTTTTAATTTTTAACTGATTTAAATAACAGATCCGTAATAAGAATCCGCATTTAAATCTGATAACTCGCAAAGCGAAATGAAAATAAAACACACACAAATTTGCACCCAAAGAACCACAGATTTGACTGGTTGACTGGTAGACCTGTTTTTGTGGGTACTCATTTCAACTCTAGCGTTTGCAATCTCAGAGAGAGAAAGGGCGGGGCGACAAGGGAGCGGGGAACACAGGGAGAGACGGGGGCCCTTTTCACACGAGACGCCCCGCCCCCCTCCAATCTCCACAAAGTTTTGCTGCGTGGAGATGGGTAGAGGCGCCCGTGGGAATGGGTGGGGGTGCGTGCATGCTCCAATGGGCTCCAATGCCAGTTGCTCCATGCGTGGAGATGGGGGGTGTCCGTAGGAACAGGGAGGTACCCCCACCTCCACCCACTGTGGACCCCCCACAGCCTGTTTGAAAAGGGCCAGAGAGATATCCATGAAGTTGAGAAGCTGCAGGGTCAGCTGTTTAGCTCAATTACCAGGGGAGGCGGGGCATCCTGAAGGATGCGAGAGCAGAAGAAATCTAGATGAACAATCGATGGGCATGAGAATCGGGAAAAGCCTGGGTAGAAGGGGGGGGTAGAAGGGAGGGAGCAGAGGGTGGGTTTGGGGAGGGAGTTCTGGAATCAGCGCAATGTGGGAGAAGGGGTGAAGATGGTTCAGGGGGCAAGAAAGTCTGATGGCAGCAGAAGAGGAGTGAAATCCCGGGTGGGAAATTATCAGGAAATGGGAACAAAAACACAGGAAGGAGCAAGACAGTGAAGAAGCTTGTATGTGAGACCAAGGAGCTTGTGCTGGATGTGAAGGGAGGGTGAGAAAGGGAACCAATGGAGGGTAAAAAATGTTCCCGACACCTGAGGGGCAGCTGTTTTCTGTGCCTGAGGCAGTGACCTGACTCTCTCTCCACCGCCTCCCCAGAAGGCTGTGAATTATTTTGATAATGTATGTGCCTGTTGCAGAGGTTTCAGGGACTTGTTTTAATGCAGTAATTAACTGCTTTGGCCTTCCCGATATCGATACTCACTCTGTGCACAGACACAGCAAATAATGAAGTAATGAACAGCAAAAGTGATCTAAATATTGATCCGCTATTTACAATAGTTACATGCTGACGCATTCAATGATTCATTATCCGCCAGCGACAAACCTGGATTCCTAAGGAACCACAGCAGGTTTCCTCCAGTGTACAAAGGCCGGCCATGATGGGGGCGGGGTGGGGCGGGGTGGAGGGGAATTTCTCAGGCCATCACGGCAGAGTGGCAGAATGAGGGGGCATGACTGGCACTGACCTAATGCAGGACTTGGGCCTACAGTATCCAGAGGTGTTGGGGAAGACCTAGGCACTCTGGTCTGGACCGGGTTCCATCAGAGAGGTGCTGAACCCAGCACCTCATTTAGCACCCAGGGGTAATACACACACTTATAAATTCAAATAAATAAATAAATACATTTTTGGGTATCTGGCAGGTTACTTGATCACCAATTGGGTACCCGGATATCCGGAAAATTGGTCATTTCCCTTACCAATGTTCTGATTTTCCAGCTACCCATCAGAAAACCAACAGATTGGGATTGGAAGACACCATTCTGGGATATCGGGGATTCTAACGGGGCCCAATTCAGTACCGGTTAGTACCACAAATTTTGGGGTCGATTTGGGTACAGGAAATTCTATGGGTATGACTGTTTCTGCGGGTACTCATCTCAGCTCCAGTGCCAACTGTTAAGGACTATCTCCCAACAGTCCGTAGTTAGGAGGGTCAGTCCCCCTTTGGATGCTGAATCCCAGTGTTCCTCTTTCAGGGGCTCAATGTCTCTTTTCCAGGAGAGAGACCAGTATCCAAGCCTCAGGCACCTCCTTCCTAGTTGCCTCCCAGGAAAAGTACCCAATCCACCCCAAACGATTTGGTTGCTGCAATTTCAATAGGCAGGGCCAGTCTTACCACAGGGCAATCCGGGGCGACTGCTTTGGGCCCCGTTATTTTCTCTACTTCTGGGGGCCCAGAAATACTCCCCCTTCTCCGCCGATTTCACCAGGGCAGGGTGAAGGGCTCCCACTCCCTCCCCAGCAGGGCCCCACAAATTCTAAGGCTGGATATACCCATATTTTCAGGTACCCAATCCAGCTCTAGCCAAGACACAAGGACTAATATTAGTCATGCAGAGAATGAGGTGGCCAGCACTGGGATTTAGCAATAAAATCAAGGCAAGTGTCTCCAAGGGAACAGGCTCAGGGGGGAAATGGCTGTTCATGGAGGTCTCCCATCCAGGATCTGAACCATACCCACTCTGCTTAGCTTAAAGGCCACCACAGCGCCTCAATGCTAGGTGCTACGGTTCCATGCCCCCTGCAAGTAACCCTGGGCACAGCCAGTACCTGTGTGCACCCTGTAGTGGGTCTCCAGCTGATGCTTGAGGCTGAATTTCTTGCCGCAGCCATTGCACTCGTAGGGTTTCTCTCCAGTGTGGATGCGTTTGTGGCCCTTCAGCGTGCTCTCGTCCCGGAAGCAGCTACCACAGAATTCACACTCGTAGGGGTGGTCTCCTGCAATGACATGATACTTTGGGGATTAATCATTAAAGGGAGGGTCCCTGTGGGGCGAGAGAATGTGGGAATCCCCAACAGAGTGGCGCTACCTGGTTGCGGCTCCTCACCTTCCCGCAGCAACCACCTTGAAACATGCCAAGAGTTGCAGGAAAGAGCCGAATATATAGTGGGGAAGCTGTAACCCTATAAAAAGTGTCAGGGTGTGGAGTGGCCAGGGCGGCAGGCAGGCATCACCTTGACCTTCAAGTCCTTCCCCAATCTCTGCATCAGGAGGCTCACACCCTGCTTGCGTGAGCTGTGGGTTCGCAGGGGAAACAAAGCCACGCACAACAGAGGCTGCTGTTGGCACTGGCTCACTTCCACGCCACCCTGAAATACAGCCACCAAGTCTTACGATTCCCGTGGGAATACGCACATCACCACTACCTTGCTGACGTGCAGCTGGCTCTGAGGTGGAACACAATCCCTGCTGGTTGTGTGGGAAAGGGCAAAGAGATGGATCCTGAAAGCTCAACACCCAGACTACTTTCAGATCTCCCCTCCCCCACCCCCCTGCACAGATTTTGGCTGCAGGGGGGAATGCGCAGCCAGGATATGCGCCAGGATCGGCTGGTCTGAAAGCCCCCCGTGCGGCTTTGCCGGCAGACACGTGCAGGGCGTGCAGAGCAGGAAATCGAGCTCTGCATCCCTGTGCGTCTCAGCTGGCAAAGCCGCGTGGGGGTGAGGTGGCTTTCAGACCGGCCGATCGTCGCGCATATCCTGGCTGCGCATCCCCCCTGCAGCCAAAATCTGCGTGTGTGGGGGGGAAATATGTCTGAAAGTGGCCCCAGTTGTGAAAGACCAACACATGGTTTATTTTCTCAAATCCTGAATTTTGGAAGCCGACTCATGCGTTCTATAGTTGCCAATGCTGGTGAATTTATCTCTATACGTTTTTTGTAAAAAAAAAATTATTTATTTATTTAAACTTATATGCCTCCCTTCGCAAAACGGCTCAGGGCAGCTTACAAATGATGCAACCCCCTAAACCATATTAAAACCCCCAATTCCTTCCCCAGGAACCCTCCCCCTAACTCCCCCCTCTGAAAATCCTCCCCCCCCATAACCCATAACCACACCTAACCTCCCAACCAACCCCAATCCCTATCTCCGCCTACCAAATGCCCTACCGAGCAGAAACATTTGACACCGCGCCCGGAAGACGGCCAAGCTCTCGCTCAAGCGAACCTCAGCAGGAAGGGAGTTCCATAGAACTGGGGCAGCCGCCTGCGCACTCCCATCCCATGGACAAGAGTAACAGGTGGAGCCCGCGGGCGGGTGCTCTCAGCTGACTGCAGGGGCCGCAACGGAGCCCGGTAAGACAGACGATCTTCCTGATATGCGGGGCCCAAGTTGAGCATGCCGCCACCTGTGCACGCTACCTCTTAGGACTACACTCAGGCAAAGATGCTTTGTATGAGAGCACCCTCTGCTAAATCGCCAAGACGCCTTCCTCCTACGCTATAAACGCACTCGGCATTTGGGTGCTGTTGTCAAGCGGGTTTACGAGGAATGAATCTCAAATGGCAGCTACGGGCATTACGCAGACATCCGTGGCATGCCTTAGGCGTGATTAGAAGTGTAGCCCACAGGAAATGGAGGCTATGTGAGCAGCTGTAGGCCCAGTCCGTAGGAGATGGCCACAGTAACTCAGTGCCCCATTGAATCCAGCAGACTCCAGAACACATGAATGGGCTAACAAGGAAGCCGGATTCTCTCCCTCAGCTTAGCCGACGGGGGACGCTTGGCAGAGCGCGGCATTTCTGACTGGAATCGCTGCCTTGGTGAGACAGGTAGGAGCCCCCCATTACTGAGAGGTCAGTGCCCTGGACACAGCTAACAAAAGGCAAAAAGAATACAACACAGACTCCGTCAAGCAGCAGTTTCTCTCTTTGCATCCATATCAGGACTCCATGGCTCTCATAGCCATAGTTTCTAAGTGCATTGCTATTTTCTCCAAATTTATTATTAGTTATCATTTCTATAGTACTTGTGTTCTTCAACGTGGTTTACTACCCTTATCTAGTTACCCTCACAACCACCCTATGAGGTAGATCATTCTTATTTCCATTTTACAGATGGGCAACTGAAGCAGAGAGTCTGTGACTTGCCCAAGGCCATTTAGTGAGTTCATGGCGGAAAAGGGATTTGAACCCTGGTCTCCCCCTGGTCCACGTGCAATAGCTTATTCACTAGCTACACTGGCTCCTATCCATGAGGAGGCGGCAGGTGCCATTCTCTCCATTGTACAGATGGGAAACTGAGGCACAAAATGACTTGGCCAAAGTAATCAAGTAACATTGAAACTGATAGCTTATTTGCTATCTCCGGGTAATACCTGCATTTTCAAGTACCACACTGGATACTTTTGACTCCCTGAAAAAAACCAGTAATCTCCGGTACCAGTTTTTTAATTTTCCCGATTCCCGATTGGTATAGTAGACTGGAAAACTGAAAAATCATGACGGAAAACCAAAACATTGGGACCAGCATTCGACATTCCGGTACTGGAAGTCAACATTCTGGGATATCAGGGACACGAAGCGGGTCGGAATTGGTTACTGGTTGTTGTCGGGTCAATTCGGGTAGTGGAAATTCCACAGGTTTCACCCGTTTGCATGGATACTCATTTCAGCTCTGTAACAAAGGCTGTTTGTAGCTGAGCTGGGAATGAGGTCTCTCAAGCCATAGGATAGTGCCCTCGCCCCTAGACCTTCTAAATGGAAATTTATCCAGGAAGGCATAACGGTCCCAGGTCCCTTTTGAAATGTGGAGTATGTAGCCTCCTAGCTTACCAAGGATAAGGGGGGCACTAGACGTGGTCATCTCCCCTTCTCAACAAACATCCCACAACGCCCCCCCCGCCCCAAACCTTTCTGAGGCGACATTCTAAATCCTGCTGATTGGGCGGCAGATAAATGAACTTCAGTTTAGTCCCCAAACTTGAGATTATTCGAAGGAAGGTAAGGGCTGTAGCTACTTATTACAGAAGTGAAGGCAAGGACAATAAAGATAGATTGATCGCCCAAGACTTTGTTCATGAATATTTAAATATCACTGATTTGTCTTGTCACTGTAATTACAATTTCTCTGGGCTGCATATTCTACAACCACAGTTTATGGTAGAGAATGGACCACTTTATTTCACTTGTCCTGCTGCAGATGTGCAAAGCTGCCAAGCGTGTAATGTTCCCCGCATTTCATACATTTTCTTTAGCTGCTGAAGGCTTAAGTCATCCACAATGACCTACGTTTTTTCATTATCCCCATGTCAAACTGCACTCGTGCTTGGGCATAAATTGTCCTTCTAGTTATATACTCACATGCCGAGGCTTTCACTTCCTCTTTAAAATGATATTTTACTCTCTCCCTCTTTTTATTTTTCCTTCCTCCTTAGAAAAATCCGCCCCCTTCCTCAAATTAAGACCCTTGTCGCATACATTCTAATTTAGCATTCGGGTTTCTGAGCAGAACTAAATGATTTTTTTAAAGTCCTGCATATAATAACTCAGTGATCGTCCACATTATACTTTTGGACTGCTGGAAGCTGGCAGGGTTCAGACGTGTTTGATCCTTAAAAGCCCCTCTCTGGGCGTGCAGCGTGGGTTTCGAGGCATGGATTTTGGTTTGGCTCCCACAGTGACGGAAGAAGAGAAAGTCTCCCACATCTAGAAGATTTTTTTTAAAAAACATTCAGTTGTAAACACAAACTCTGAGCCATGGGGACCAGATGCTCAGCTGGCGCAAGCCAGCATCACTTTGCTGGAATCGGTGGGAAAGCAGTTAATGGCGGGTATCTGATGCATTACAAATTCAGAAGCGTTGGGGCAAATCCTCTATTGGGGTAAGTCTTAGCTCCACTGACTGAGGAGCTAGCCTGAGTTCTGAACTTGCAAGGTGCTAAATGCAACTAACCGCAATGACAATCTGTCCCTGCTATGAAACAGTAGTCAGGGAGCAGCAGAGAGGCGCCTAGCAAGGCAGAGAGAGAGATAGAGATAGAGAGAGAGATAGAGAGGGAGAGGGAGAACGAGCAGGTTCTTCCTGAGAAGAAAGAATAGCCCAGGCACTTTAAGAAAACCGTTTTTTACATCCTTGACTTCAACGGGGTCATGACAACTTGCACCAGCTGGCCCACTATCTGGACAACATGACGAGAGAGGAGAAGCCGTTTTGTATATTTCAAGAGAGTGGCTAAGCTTTAATATCCTATTCAACTTCTTGCTCACAAAAAAATAAAATAGAAATCAAAGATCCCGGTGCCTTCATCAGACCCCACATCCGGCCTCGCAACGTTTCCATTTGTCAAATCAATTTTTCAAAAGAACGCGTGGGAATGGAAGCCAGGTGATCCGAGTGGATTTCTTTATCCTTCCGTTCTTGTCGAGTGCCCCAGTGTTTTCAATGAAGTGTTCAACTCCAGAGCTTGTTCGACAGGATTTTAGGGAATTGAATTATCAACCCGATCACATGGTAAATGAGTTTAAATGGGGAATCTCAAGAGCCAGACCAAATTAACAAAACAAAACAAAACCCAAAAAGAGAAGCGCCCGGCACCTGGCCCGTAATCCTTACGCGGGTCCGCGTCTTTGTACTGCGTGCAAAAAAACCGGCTCTTGGACTAAAAAAAATCCAATTTGTGGCATGTTGATTAACTTTGTCGGGCCCCTTAATGAGGTTGACATTAAGTGCAGGGCAAATGGGACTAATTAGAGCCCCCTCCGGCCAGCCGGCTGCACCTGTGACCCCGGGTTTATAGCATTACCTGGTGTATTTGTGCGTCGGCCGAACAACCAATCACGGGGCAATAAAACGCCTTTGCAACACAGCTGAGAGTTTATTATATGACCAGGCGTGTAAATCAGGGATCCATCAATGCCAGGGGCTCGGCTGGCCTGCGCTACCAAACACAGCTGTGGATACTAAACATGCAGCATTGGAGGCAAATGGTCTGGGAAGAAGAGAATATTAATGAGGCGAGGTATTGTGTGCTCGTGCGTGTGTGTAAAAGAGGGAGCGTATGCTGGGGGCAGGGGGGTGGGGGAAATCAAAAACATCCAGCAAGCAAGTTTGGGCTCCTTGGATTCTTTTACTCCACGGTAAATGGTTTTCTTTTAAAATGGTTTTTCTGGCTGAGGAAATGGGGGTAAGTTCCCATTGCTCGGGGGTGTTAGCGGAGATGGATTTGTACCAGCCTGAGGGCCTGTCCTGTCCTTGGCAGTCAGGAAGACGTGAAGAGATTAGAGGGTAAATTTCTGGTTGGAGAGAGGAACGTTCCAATATTTGCGTCAAGAGGAAGGGGGAAGTATTTATTTATTTATTTATTTATTTTATATCCCGCCACCTTCTGCCTCTGGCAACTCAGACTGGCTCACGTCTCATAAATTATTAATAAAAAGTACAATATGAAACCATTAAAACAACAATCCAATAAAATCATAAACAATCAAAAGCGTGCAGAAATACGAATACAAAAAGCCACTCCTACCCAGAACCACCCTTCTTCCATCCCCCACCGGGCGGAAGAGCCAGATCTTACACTGGTGCCGAAACGCAAGGAGGTCTGGGCCGAGGCAGACCTCCAGCGGGAGCGAGTTCCACGGCGTAGTCGTGGCCGCCGAGAATGCCCGCCTGTCGGTTCCCACCCGTTTATAGCGAGGAAACTCCAAGAGGGCGCCCCCTGATGACCCCAGGAACTGCCCTGGGGCCCAGGAAATGAGACGATCCTTCAGGCAGCTAGGGCCCAGGCCGTTTAGGGCTTTATAGGTCAAACCCAGCACCCTGAATTGGGCCCAGAAGACTGTAGGCAACCAGTGCAGAGCTTGGAGCACCGGTGTAATGTGCTCTTAGTGAACCGTCCTGGTAAGCAGACAGACTGCCGCATTCTGCACCAGCTGCAGCTTCCGGACGGTCACTGTGGGCAGCCCCATGTAGAGCGCATTATAGTAGTCCAGCCTTGAGGTGACAAACGCAGGGATGACGGTGGCGAGGTTGGAGTCCAAGATATAGGGACGGAGCCATCTCACCAGATGTAGTTGGTGAAAGGCTGCCCTGGCCACGGCCGACACCTGGAGATCCAGATGCAGCTGTGGATCCAGGAAGACCCCCCAAGCTTTGCACCCGAGATGTCAAAATGGGGCGGACCCTTTCAATGACGGGTAGCCTCCCCTCGCCCAAATTGTTGGCCATGCCAACGAACATCACCTGTCTTGTTGGGATTCCACTTCAGTTGGCTAGACCACATCCAATCCCCCATAGCCTCCAAACACGGGGAAAGCACCGAGACCGCCAGGCCTGGGTCGAATGAAAAAGAGAGGTACAACTGGGTGTCATCAGCATGACGACATGTCAGCATACGGATGACACCGAACCCCCCACCTGCATACTACCTCTCCCAGCGGCTGCATGTACACATTTAAACAAGAGGGGGGACAGAATGGATCCCTGTGGGACCCCACATGGGAGACCCCTGGGGGAAGATGGATAATCCCCCCAGGACTACCCGCTGAGATCTATCAGCCAGAAATGAATGGAACCACTGTAAAACTGTTCTGCCCACCCTGGTCAGGTCCCGCAGGCGAGTCACCGACACCTCACTGTGTCAAAAGCGGCTGAGAGATCAAGCAGAACCAGCAGGGTCGAACGCCCTTTATCCAGTTCCACTTGCAGGTCATCAACCAAAGCCCCAAGCGTGGTCTCGATGCCATAACCAGGGCGAAAGCCTGACTGCAAGGGATCAAGAAAGCCGATATGGTCCAGATGTGCCTGTAACTGACGAGCCACCACCCGTTCAATAACCTTCCCTAAAAAAGGAAGGTTAGAGACAGGCCAATAGCTCGCCGGGGAGTCAATGTCCAAAGAAGGGTTCTTCAGAAGGGGCTGACCACCACACCCGTAAGGGACTCCAGCAGCCTCCTCTTCCCCCAAAAGGCGTTGACCACCCCCACCAGCAATGGCCCCTCCGTCTCCCTGCTGGCCTTAACAAGCCAGACCAGGCATGGGTCTAGTTCACATGTCATGGCCCTAGCAAATCCATGCACTTCCCCTCCCTGCCTTAGCAGGCATCACCCACTGAAATTGATTCCACAAACAAGGACCAGACAGGGCATCTCTAACCTCTGGCTCTGCCACTGCATCCAAAAGGGCGGAGTTGAAGTTGTGTTCAACGTGAGCAATTTTATCCACAAAATACGCCATAAACATGTCACAGCAGGCTCCGGAAAACTCCGGGTCCAGATGAGAGACAGGCTGGACTGATCAGACCCCATACCACCCGAAAACGTTTCGCCGGATGTGACTTTCGCAGACGCTATGATGGCAACAAAGAACCTCTTCTTTGCTGCCTCCACAGTCAGAGCATAGCGCCTCAAATATGGCAGGGGTGGGTGGGGAGCGGGAAGACAGTGTAAATGAACCCATCGGCTGGAAAGTTACATCAGCAGTTCCTAAGCAGAAATGCAAAAATGACTGAAAGGAAACAGCAGTCGGTGCGGAAGTTGGGTTTCTGTTGTGCCAGGGTGCTACGTGTAACACAGGGAGTGCAATCCTGTGCCAGACTTACGCTGGCGGCAGGTGCAGCGAGGAGCTCGGTGGTGTGCGCTCATGTGTGCAAGTGCCATAGAGTTGGATGTTTCATACGGTTTGGTGCGCCAGCGGTGCGCGCTCGTGCCTGACGTAGGCGCACTTTATCCTCCCTCGCAGGATTGCACCCAGTGTGTTTTCAGACGTGACGGTGGCACGGATTAATCTGCTTGAGCGTGGATTCATCTGCATGGCAGCATCACGCTAGAAAACAGCCGCCAGATGTTTCCACGGTCCGGCTCCCAACCGTGTTGGAGTTTAGTTTAGCCTGGGGCGTCACTCGGGGAAATTCCAGAGTGAGAGCCTGGGCTAAGCTCCACCATGGTCAGTCAGCAGACTCGGAGTATCACGTCTGATAGCCCGCTTCACTCACTGCGGTCTGGCGTGGTGGCAGGGGCCATGGGCTGTTATTGGCGGCCTGTCAGCCAGGGGAGGGGCACTGCACGCAGCGCGGGAGCAGGGACATGCGTATAGGTGTGCGCGCCGCTAGTGTTCTGTGTGGCAGTCCGTGCCCAGGGCATGGGATCGGACCCAGTCCGAGCTGCACAGCAATGGAACAAGCAGCCCAGGGAGGTGGTAGGCTTTCCATCACTGGCGTCATCTGGCATCCAAGCAGAGGGTTACACTAGTTGACCCTTGAGGTCCCTTCCAACTCCAAGATTCTATGACTGACAGAGCAAGATCTAGATTAAATGAAAATCAAGCACTACAAAATCCCACTGGCCTGCCTAGGTTGGGGCAAAGAGTAACTCTGCCCAAGGTAGGCCTGGTGCGCAACTGAAGGCCGTGTCCTCCTTGGATGGCGAAAGGTCTCTTTCCATCTTGCTCGTTTGAGAAAGGAACAGCTTTTGGCTTGAGTTCAGCTGGGGAGTGGGTGGAGAAATCTCTCACCTACCCTCTCAAAGCCTACTTTCTTCTATGATTTGGTACCTGCAGGTAATACTAGAATTTTCAAGTACCGTTTTGGGTATCAGAATCAGTACCCAAATATTGTTTGAGTACCCAAAATACTGAAAAATGTAAATACTGGAATACTGACATTGGGTATACCAAAATTACCCAGAAAACAGAAATAATACCCCCTCCCCTCCAATTCCTGAAATTTAGAACAAATATCGGTATTTTAGTATACTGGTTTCTGGTATTTCAGTATAACTGGCTGTTGGTATATTTTGGGTTCCCAGTCAAAAATTGACTCAGGTACCAAAAAGTACCTGAAATAGTCAGTTTGATTGGGGACTGGAAATTCGTAGGGTAGACCCATTTTTGTAGCCTCCTTTCAGCTCTTTTAGTAAACGAACAGCAAAAGAATCAACCCCCCAAATGAACAACCTGCTTCTGCTGGAAAGTTAAAGGGGGAAGGATATTTTACTTTTGCTGGTTTGCAAACTCCTTCCCTCTTCCAGAAAAAAAAAAAAAAATAGACAAATTTAAATCCTCAGTTCCTAACAAACCCGAAAATGGCAGGCCAGAGTCCAGTCAGTCGAGTGCAGTTCAGTTCACTTTGCCTGTGTATAGCCCATCTGGATGGCATTGTACTTCTGCGAGAACCTGAAATCTGGTTGAATTCTTTTCATCCAAACAGTTTTTTTGAAAGTCCCCCATCCCTGCCCCCAAAGCTTTGCAAAAATCATCTCTTGCTCCCCAATTTTCTTGAAGCTCCCCAGAATGTATTTGCACCTTTTTGAAGTATTTTTAGTAATGGGTTTGGGAACCCAAAGGAAGAGTAAAAAGTGAAGCGTTTCAGCAACCAACATTTATCACAGGCCAGAAAAAGACTGAAAACTGAACTATTCCTGATTTTGGAACTGCACATTTTGGACTTGCACAAACAATTAGACTTTTATTTAAAGAAATCCCATTTTGAAAATATCTGAATAGATTTTCATGATTCCTGTTTTCATTAAAAAAGGTTGACTAGCTCGAGATTTGCCATGCTATATTTTTTATTTTACAAAAGCAGACAAGAGGCGTTTGAGGGCTGGTGCTTTTAACCTGCTTGGTTCACAAGCAACAGCTGCCACACAATCCAAGTAGGTTCCCTCTTGCAAGGAACCAGAAACGCCACAAGGAAGATTTTGTAGCTGCTCAGTCCACATGAGTGCATACGAAACCTTCTGGGATGGCACATATGTCCCATTTTCATCTCCTCCGTAAGAGCCTAGGTCTCAATAAAAAATTGGATCTGGAGTTGAAATGGTAAACCTGTCAAATTTCGAATCAACTCAAAAATAATGGGTACTCATCAGCACCTGATTAGCGCCCAATAGGAACGCCCAATGTCCCAGAATGTCAACTTCCGGTTCTAGAATATTGACTTCTAGTCCTGGAATACTGATTTCTTGAATATCGATTTACTGATTTTTCAGGTTTTCCATCCTGATTTTACTGATCAGCAATTGGAAAATAAAATGGGTAAATCATTCTCGAAAATGACTGATTTTTCAAGAATTTGACAAGTATCCAATCAGTGATCAGGGATCCCACTGAATACCTGACATGGTACTTGAAAATATAGGTATTCGTTTACCCACCGTTACCACATTAGGTATCCGTTTCAGCTCGGGATGAAGTTATTTTAAAATATTACTCCCCATAATAGTAACTTGTCATGCATCAATTCATTGCTATGTGTCTCAGTTGCCCATGCATTATATGGGGGAGATGAGCCTTCTCTCACCATATCTATAAGGTGTTCACAGGAGGAGTTATATGGGAAACGCAAAGACGTTTAGAACCATGTGTATTTGCAAAGAGATTGACCATGTCTCTTAAACTTTTGGTGGCTGTTTTAAAAAAGATGTCCATGAATCTGTGTTTAATTTTTCTTTCTCCAATGAAACAGTAGTCTGGACTGGACAGGTGCCATTTTCTTTAAAATGTGTTGCCTTCAAGAGTCTGTTGCGAAAATTTACCTTGTGTCTCTTTGCTAGCTGGGAAGGCGGGCAGGCAAGAAGCGACTGCCGCAGACCTTTAAAGCTGGCAAACTGCACTAATCAAACCTCAAGCGAATGCTTAAGCACAGCTCCGATTACTAATGGGAACAGAGGTGCCATCAGCAGGCACCTAGGCTAAGTTAAGATTAAAAGGAGAGGAGAATTACAACAGAGGCAGCAGCAACTTCTCCTCACACCAGCTCCCTCCATCTGCTGATCTCCAAGCAACTCACAGCCGACAATTAACCCCTCTCACCAGAAGATCAGGGTGGCCAAGAAGGCTGGGTTAAAGGTTGGATCCCATGTGCCCTGCAATTTTTCTCTCCAGAGAAACCCAACTTCCACAAGCAGAAATCCAGATTCTGCGAGTAGAACACATTATGCAAAGTAACTCACTTCTGTAGAGCCTGCAAAAATGGTATGCAAATTAATTTCCCAGCATGCCGTTGCATTCTGCTCAAACAGCTGTAACACAGGAACTCATTGCTCCGGAATATATACCTGCTGCTCACAATGCTGGCATCCCATTGGCTAGCGAACAGTGCTGGCATCGCACTGGCTAGTGAACACTGTGCTCCCTGCTCAGGCTGTCATGCTGTGGTGCCAGAGGCCATTTCTGCAACAATTTCGCCATTTCTAGGGAAATAGCTGCGATGGTGGCAGTAAAAGAATGATCTTGGGCCTCTGGGGGCAGAGCTGTGCTACGCAGATCAAGCCTTCATTCAAGCAGACAAGACCGACTTCCAGCTCTGCTTGTCAGGGAGCAGACTTCCTCCTGCAGCCACACACCCCTTGTGTTGTGGTTCACCTAAAGATTCAAATCCACGCTAGTGGTATTTCCACTTTATCGATGGGCTGTGAGAGGTCCTGCCTAGATCTGAAAGAGGTACCTTGTTTGGTACCTAGGGGGGTAATACTCTCATTTCCAGACACTGTTTCGGGTATATAAATCAGTACCCGAATAAACCAAAATTAAACAAAAAACCCGAAATGTTATGATAGCAGAGAAGAAAGCTTTCTTCACTGCCATCGCAGCCACAACATAGTCCTTTAAAAACGATCTAAGCTGCTATTGGTTGGCCACCCGTGCTCTAACCGCCTGCTCTCCCGCTTCAGCTGCCTCAGGTCCTAACCAGCCCACCACCCTGACAAGGGCATGGGGGGAGGAGGAGGGCGTCGGGATCTTGGCTTTCAGAAGGTAATGATCCAACCATGACAACGACGTTGTAACACCACCCTGCTAATTGGAACCCCTGTAGCCAGGCTGGTACAAAACATCAAATCCAACGTGCGTCCCACCTCATGAGTCAGGTCAGATATTATCTGGGATTGGCCCATGGTTGTGCCTGCGTCCATGAACTCCTGCTCTGCCTCTAACAGGCTGCCCACCGCGTGTCTGTTGAAATCACCCAAGACAATAGGTCGAAGTGACTTCAACATCACCTCTGAGACCAGCTCAGCGAGAGCAGTTAGGGAATCAACTGCGCGGGGGGGAGGGGGGGTGTTACACCAAGAGGATTCCCAGTCTATCCCCAGCCAAATCCAACACAAGGTGGACACACTCTATATCAGACGAGTTAGGCACCTCCAAAAGGCCAAGTCATCTTTACAGATCACAGCCACTCCACCCCCCTCCCTGACCCAGAGCTGAGACTGATGCAGCAGAGAGTCCACGGCTGGCACCGTCTGGGATAATACTGGTCCAAATGCTTTATCCAGCCAGGTCTCTGTAATGCATAGGAGGTTGGTGGCTTCATGCCGAATCAAATTGGGGGATGACAGATGTTTTATTTGCCACTGACCTTGCATTAAGCAGCAACGGTGTCAGATCAGAAGCCGCACTAGCCTTTTAACCCCCATATATCCTGATATGGGGTTAGGGAGTGGGACATGGGGACAGAAACCCAGTGCCTATTCTCCCCCCGTACCTCCCCATGCCCAGAACGACCCCAACAGCCACCCCCCTCTCCCTCAAGGTCTTCCCCCATAGCTTCTTGTTGTCAATTCCCATTCCCCAAGGATGACAACCGTCAAAAGGCCCAAAGGGACCAAGGGGGAATGAGTAACCAGGGAGGGTCCCCTGAGCCAAGCACTCCCAGAAATGGATTCATCAGACAGACCACCCCTTGCCCCCATGCCTGTATCCCCCTCTCACCGAGAGGCCAGAGCACTCTCTTGAACCCTCTCTCCACATACTACGGATGGGACTATCGGTATCCGATTGATCCGATAATACTGATAACATTGGTATTGGTATATCATTTTTTTAACGTTGCCGATTTTTCGGATCTTGAACACTGTGGCCATTTTAAAAATGGCCGCAATGTTAATGATAAAAAAAATCGGCAATGTACCGTAAAACCCCAATATACCGGTAAATCCGATATCGGATTAATCCAATACCGATAAAACCGGTAACCGATAATTCGCTGATAGTCCCATCCCTACCACATACCCATACCTCCTCTCACTGATCCAACCCCTCACTGATCCAACCCCTGCCCTTCCCCTCCTGATCCAACCCCTGCCCATCCCCCCCCACAACATCCCACCAACTTAAACACAATTGAAAACAACCTTTAAGAACAACCACCACCCTCCTGCCCTGCCCCCAAACAAGCCCATGAACAGCTGCCACCACACGCTTCTGCCTGCAGGCGAAGCAGCTTTTTAAAGTCCTGGAGAGGGTGGGGGGAGGGTAGCAGGTTTCAGGTATCTCAGCCAGTTCTCCTGGGCACGTATTTCTTGCTATGTCAAGCACCGTCACCAAGATCTCGGTCCCGGTGAGAGCTCTTGGTGAGAATCATTAAGAAAAACAATCATTTCTTTGTGCATGGGCAAAGTGGCCACTGCCCGTCACCAAAACGATGGTGACACTGTTATGGGCAGGAGCGCATGTGCAGTGATTTTTTTCCCCCCTTGCTGAGAATTCGGTGAAGATATCCGCACTGGGAATTTGACAAGATTTCTTGCTTTTGCGAGATCTTCTTGAATCCCTCATCCCAAGCGTGCTATGATCCCGACTGCTATTTGAAAGGCTTCAAATGTCCTCGTTTCCACAGATTGCAGCCTATATTTAAAGTCTCAAGATGGGGTTCCACTGTCAAAAAGTTTGGGGAACCCCGGCCTCGTAATCTTCCCATTTCAGAAGTTACTTTCTTCAGCGTCACAAGGTTTTACCGTCTGGGAGTTTAAATTTCAAAGCTGGAACACAATGAAGGTGCTCTGGCTATGGAGTTAAACCCCTCTTACCCAGATTGTGACCTGACTTTGTAGCGGCAGAAAAAGGCGTCGCAACTCACGTCCTCAGGTACATCGGTAAGTAAGCAGTGTAGGATCTACAGAAACTTCTAACAGCAGGGGATGCCACTTACCTTTCCAGCCGCCACTAGGCGAAGGGAGAAGGATTCGAAAAGGAACAATACATAGCGAGCTGCATTAAGTGGCTTATGAAGGAAATGGCTCTCCCGAGTTAGAACCGGCGTATCTTTCACACACTTGGCTCTTAAAAGAATCAGCTCAGACCCACCGTGTAACACAGTCGTCAGCGGTTTAACTTCCAATCAAACGCAGCTTTATGGAAGCTTCTCCTCATGCGATTTAAATACCATAGACACGTAGCATAGGTCACCGTAATCCCATTAAGGCAGGTCTGATTATGTGTATCTGGAGTCTTAAGCCAATGTGGCATGATTGCACGTCTGCTAATAGAGTCACGGGCCATGGCACGTGGGAAACCACGACATACTATACATTGTTGTTTTCAACGGTGTCAACACCACCTCGCCAAGATCAACAACAGGGCATTTAAATTTAAAGTTTTATAAAGGTTTCTGGAAACTGACACCGCACGCAAACTAAATGCCCTTAAATCACTAGAAAGAATCTGGTCTCAATTTTTTTAAAATTTTTTTAATGGGACTGGACCTAGGAGTGAATAGGATACAATGACGAGTTGGGGGAGGAGTCGGGCTTCTTGTCTCCAGAGAACTTGCTTTCCTGCTCTCTCATCCTACGCCACTGCATGTTACATCTTGTCAGACCAGAGACTGTATGTTCCTTGGAGCAGAGGCTCTTTCCAAAGCACAGGTAACGAGGCTTTGGCACTGGGAGACAACGGGCCAGATGAGGGATGTAAATTGCAGGAATTTACATGGATCCCCATGTAAATGCCTGTGAGCCAGGACTCCTTGGTCTGAAGGAACCTCATCCCCACCAGCCCCTGAGAAGATGCATCAGAGAAAGAGTTGAAATGAGTACATGCAAAACCAAAAAGTGTACTCATTGAATTTGCAGTACTCAACCTCACGCTGTCAGTCACTGATGGGTATCTGCGACCGGGAACTACCCGCTGTTTTGGGGATCCTGCCATCGCGTCTGAAGTTGGCAGGCGATCAGGCCTTTGCTGCGGCGGGCCCCTCGGTGTAGAACTCGCTCCCTCAGAACGTCTGTCTTACAGTTCCTCCCTCCTTGCCTTTTAAAAAGCATCTGATGAAAACATATTTATTTTCTAGGAGCTTTTAAGGTCCATCGGTGGCACCCCTCAATCCCTCCTCTTTTGCCTGCCCCATTTAAAAATGTTAATAATTGTTTAAAATTATTTTAAAATTGTTTATATGGTTTTAACTTTTTGTAAAGCACTCCGAGTGCTGTGTAAGGTCAGAGGGGCACTATATAAATAAAATGTATTATTATTATTATTACTAATCGATACCTGGTTAGTGCCTGACGGGTGACCCGAAGTCCTGATTTACCGAATACCGACTTCTGGTTCTGATTTTCTGAGCTACCTTCCTCATTTTCACTCTTTCCCCATGCTGATTTATCAACCAGTAAATGATAAATCAGTACATCGGTAATGGTAAAAAAACCCATTTCCCGGGTATTCAGATACCCGACTGGTACTCAGAATTGAGGCTATTACTCGCAGGTAATAAACGAGGTCCTCATTTCATCTCTAATCACCGAACATCCAGAAAGGTAGCCAGGCACTTACCTGTGTGGGAACGGAGGTGTCTCTTGAGGGCAGTATGGCTCGGGAAGGTGCGGTTGCACTCGCTGCAGATGTAGCTCCGCACACCGGCGTGCACCTCCATGTGCTGCTGCAGAGCAGTCTGCGTCTGGAACCGCTTCCCGCACAACAGGCAGAAGACAGCCATGTCCGTACCTGGGGAAGAGAAGAGCAATCCATCGTCAGTCAATGGTTAAGACAGAATGGTTGGGCTTTCTCCAATGTAGCTTGCCGCTGACAGAAACAGGATGCTGGGTTGAATGGACCACTGCTTCCGTCGGTTAAACCGATGCACCTTCTAACACCGAATCATTGAGCACCACTTCAACTAAGCAACAAGAAGCCCAGGAACCCTCTGAAGGGAAGGATGGGTCAGAACAAGATGGACTAACACAATTTCATCAGTGCAAACTCCATTGGTAGAACGGAGAAACTCCTACCAGCAGGGCCCATTTATCAGATGGGCCGTCCCCAATACGACATGGGTGTAGGATGCAGGAGATAAGACTGTTCTCAAACACAAGTTTCAAGAGCATATTAGCACGGTCCCCACTAATATGCAGCCTGATTAAACCAGCTAGGAAGCAAATTAAAAAATAAATAAATGTTATGATAGGTATATGGCGGCTTTTAAATGTCATCAGCTTAAATTGGAGGAGAATGCCTTGCTAATGTGCATCTGGATAGACGCGCATGAGAGGTAATATTGAAAAAAAAAAAAAAAAAGATTAACAACCATTCTAAAAATCGCTTCATTGTGGGTCACGGACCAAGACTGTAAAGTGCTTTCGGCTCCTACTTTTATCGAACAACTAATAATAATAAGATCTTTATGTAATAGCACCTTAAAGAGGATAGAATGATAAAGCACTTTGTGAGCTACGGAGACGCTGCTGATGGAGTGCAGGCCGCAGCGGCAAAATCACGGCAACCAGGGGAGAGGGAATTACGAACAAAGACACAAAATAAACCACAGCCCTTACAAAACTGCCATGGGTTCCAGACATGTGTGCTTTAAAGTCTACAGTACACCAACAGTTCATTCTTCTCACCCAGGAGTAGTGCCCGAGCTTGGCCCTTGTGTGGCCCCACCTTGAGACTTAAGTAGCATTCTGAGGCCTCTGACAGCAAAAGAGACGTGTCAAGGACAAAAAAAATATTAATCAAGACCATGACCCATGTAGGTGGCGTGACCCCTCTTGGAATCCGGACCCACCATTTGGAAGCTAAAATATCCTTGAATAATATTATGTTCATGAGATCCCTTTACTGGTGATGTGTCCTCCAGACAACAGTATTAAATTAACTCTTGTCATCCCTACGCTACACAATATTCCCACCCCCCCAAAAGCCAGGCAAGCCTGAAGATTCTCAGATTATAGATGGGGAAACTGAGATACAGATCAGGGAAAGTGGCTCATCTGAAGTCACAGGGCATTTTTACATGCACCTTCATTTTCCTGGACTTCAAAATCTGGGTTTGGTGAACTCACGCACGGGGAGTTTAGACGCTCCCCCTCCACCCTCCTGGAAGTTGGCTGGGTCCCATTGGAAACAGTGGTGTCCGGCAACTTCTGCATGTTTCGTGACCCGGACTTATGCCCCTGGAACTTACAAGTCGTCTGGATCACGGAACATGTGGAAGTTGCTGGGCACTGCTGTTTACAATGGTGCCCAGCCAACTTCCAGGAGGGCATGTGTGTGTGTGTGAGAGAGTGTAAGCTCCCCGCACGTGAATGCACCCAACCTGGACTTTGAGGTCTCGGAAAATTAAGGTGCATGTAAAAACACTCTCAGAGTCACAAAGAGAACCCAGGAATCTTGTTCTAATCAGAGGTCTACCCTTGGCCATAATCCACATAGAACAAGAGCATGTTTAGGGAGTGGGTGGATTGACTTAGTAAAAGGGCACTTTCTTGCTGTCTGGTTTTTCTTGACATTGCACCGGGCTGTTTCCAAGCTCAGTGAGAGCTCAGACTAGTTAGTTTAACTCTCCTGCATCTGGGACTACAAGGGAACTTTTTTTATAGAGGCTCTCCCTGAAAGCCTGATTGTGCCTCAGTTCCCAGCTCCGTGCACCTAGGTCAGACCAAAACAAGAAGTTCTCCTTAGGCTCGCTGAACGGCAAGCAAGTCCTCTTACCTGTTGGTCGTTCTCGTGTAACTACGGCAAATGCAAATAGCCTGAGTCTCCACTCTGTACGGCAGACAGGGCTGAATATACAATGCTCCCAGTCTCCTGTATTGCTAAAAAGGTGGACGAGAAATTCAAACAAGGCCATAATCCCACAAACCATGTATATGCGTTAAAGTACTGGCTGCATCCAGAGAGGACTTAACTGACTCCTATGAATAACACACCCTGATATTTAGCTGTGGTCAATAAAAATACTAGACCTCTCCATTATTAAACCATCTGCCTTTGTCGCTGCATCGCTGATTGTTCCCAACGTATGGGGCCAGGGAAAATTGTATTACGCGGGGAGATTAAGTAAATAAATACTATCTTTTGGGAGGCTCATTAAAACGTGGCGACTACAGAAATAAAATTATCTAGAAAATTGTATTAGCAATTCATTAGTGGCAGTGAGATGTGCAAGGTAACCACAGAACCTGCATCATCTTCAAAATAAGATAAGATAAAATAAAATGAGAAAAGCAATTTCAGCTTGGCTGTATGGGCCAGAAATTAACCCCTTCAGGAATAGCGTGGTGAGGCGAGGAAGGACAGTCCGATTTATCCCACTGCGACCTGTTGGGTACTTCTTCCAAGTGACCGAAATTGGCCACTGTCAGAGACAGGATGCTGGGCTCAATGGACCAGTGGTCTGACCCAGTATGGCGTTACTTAGGTTCTTATGCCAAAGTTCACTGACTGCCGTAATACTAAACCGCCAGTTGGGCTGATAATGGTTAAGGGCCTTGTGTACCAAGGTGGCAGATCTGTTCAGATATGAACAGATCTGTTCTGTTGAGTACAGATGGCTGGGTGGAGGGGACTGGAATGGCAAAAAAAATAAGCAGGCTCTGCTTAGAGGGACCATCTGAGGAGAGAGCAGCCTTTGACTCTAGCAGTATTTATATTTACCCCTTTAGTGGCAAAGTGGAAAACACAGGGAAGAGGGGTCCCTGCCCTACAATGTGCCATTGTAAAGTGGCTGCTGCCGTCCAAGAGGAGTTGGGGCTGTACTGCAGGGGTGGAGTGGGGTGGGGACCTCAGGCCCGTGGCGGGGTCCAAATACCGCCTGAGGCAAATCTTTATTGCGCAGGGCAAGCCAAGACCTGGTATATTTTATAATTCTGGGGCCCCTGCACTAGCCCCTGTTTTCACCAAGGAACTAAGGATATGGGGCCCCCACTCCATCCCACAACCACCATTAGGGCCCCACAGAGGCTGCCCCCCCAAGGAGGTGGGGCTAGGGCTGAAACTCAATTTTGCTTTTTTCCCAATTCTCATCCAGAATCAAGGTTATCAACTTTTTTTTAACAAGAAACAAGAATAAAGAAAAAATGGTTTTCAACTGTTCCTTGACTGATTTTTTTTTCCTCGATTGAAAGCCCCCCGCCCAAAATTAAAAAACCCCCACCTTTGCGCATATGCAAAATGGCCACCGATCTGTTCTGAGCGCAAAATGGCCACAAGACCACTCTGAGCAGGCTCAGGCCTTTTCTAAAATGGCACCGGCAGTGTTGCCGCCATTTTGGGAAAGGGCTGCACAAACGCAGAACAGGCCGGGCTGTTTTCTGCATGCACAGTTGTTTAAAAAAAAAAATTTCCCTCAAGATTTTCCCTTTGCCCTGGACCTTGCAAATTTTAAGGACAGCCCTGTTTATGTAGCTCCATTCAGTTCCTGGTTCTGGTCTCCCTCGATCCAGCTCCTACTCCCAAGCATGAAAAGACCGAGCTCAGAGTAATGGAGAAGAGATGAGGGCAGGGGACAGTTCTAGGTGACGGACCTGGAACCTCCTTTTATTGAACACACCTCATATGCACCCGCACCCTCAACTTCTACGTGGTCCTTGAAGCTTGTACTAATCTTCAAAATAGCAGCCAGGGAGACGCTTTCCTACTTCACTCTATCGCCCCCCTCATGTGTCTCTGAGAGTGTTGGAGCCAACATGCCCCTTCTTCTCAGGGAAAGGGAGAAGGTGGTGGACGTTACATCTAGGAAGGGGCTGAGAAGAGACGGGACGCCCATGTGCAACTCTGCTGTCTTCATCCGAGGACAAGTTCACACCCTTTACTACTGCAGGTAGTTCATTAATTAAGCCTTAATCCCTGAGCGAGGACGGCAAGAATACAGGCAACAGAGAGGGAAACTGAGGCACAGAGCCTATGCATCTTGCCTGTGGTCAGGCAATGTGAGTGGCTAAGGTTGCCACCTTTCTGGACTCTTGAATCTCAAAAGGGGTGTGGCCATATGGACAGGGGGCAGGGCCATGGGGTCTCTCTTGCCCTTTCGAAATACTCATGCTCTTTCGGAGTATCATGACAGCACAATCTCAGGAAATTACTCACCTGTTACCCCTAGAGATTTAGGTGAAAACCTTGAGAATGGTAGTCATCATAATGATGGGGACAGAAACAGGGAATCCTACTCCAACATCTTTCAGTTCCTATAAGTACATAAGGGCGGCCATACTGGGTTAGACCAACAGTCCATCTGTCTCCAACAGCAGCCAATCTCTGTCTCTTGGGAGAAGTACCCAACAGGTCACAATGGGCGATCCATTCCCTGTTGTTCCAGCCCCCAACAGTAAGAGGCTACGTCCCCAAAACCTACTTGGCTAATAGCCATTAATGGACTTATCCTCCAAGAATTTATCCAATCCCCTTTTTAAAACTAACTATCCTACCGGCCGTGACCACTTCCTCTGGCAGTAAGTTCCACACGTTAATTGTGCGCTGAGGGAAAAAATACTTTCTTTTATTTGTTTTAAACCCGCTACCAGTTAATTTCATGGGGTGTCCCCTTGTTCCAGTGGTGTAGAGAGGGTAAATAACCGCTCCCTACTGACTTGTTCCCCACTGTTCATAATTTTATAAACTTCTATCTATCCCCTCTCGGTCATCTGTCATATCCCTGTCTTACTCGATCAAATTGCTAAATTATTCCTTAACGTTTGCTTTGTCTTTTTGACGGCTGCCGCACACTGAGCTGGTGTCTTTCAGAAACTATCCACAGTGACTCCAAGCTCTTTCTCCTGTGTGGTTACCCCCAGATTTGAAGCTAGCATCGTGTCTGTAGAGTGAGGATTATTTTCCCCTACTTGCATCCCCTTGCACTTATCGACACTGAATTTCATTTGCCATTTTATTGCCCATTCACCACGTCGAGCAAGATCCCTCTGTAGTTCCTCACAGTCTGCCTGGGTCTTAACTATCTTGAAGAC
This sequence comes from Sphenodon punctatus, assembly GCA_003113815.1. Lineage (NCBI taxonomy): Eukaryota > Metazoa > Chordata > Lepidosauria > Sphenodontia > Sphenodontidae > Sphenodon > Sphenodon punctatus. The sequence continues at coordinate 440,742 of QEPC01009472.1, read as the reverse complement.
AGGAACTGTCGCAGCATGGAGAGGTGGTTTGCGGGCTGTCTCTAGCTGAGGAAATGCCTGACGCTTCACAGAAGGAGTGGGAAACTGGTACGTGCCAAAAATGCATTTTTTAAAAAGATACTTAATCTGAGATCTAACCAAGGGGGCCCTGGGCAGAGAAGAGGAGATGTTCGTGCACTCCAGTGACTTACCGGATCATGAATTACAACAAAATAGCTATGTTTACACCTGAACTCGCTTACATACCAATTAGATCTTTAAGGGAAACAGCAAATCAGCGTGAAAAAGCTGAACACAGCTGGAAAAGATGTCAGGTGCGGCACCTTTCCAGTGCAAGGCTCTTATTATCCTGAGCTCGAAGAGCTGCCTTAATCAAAAGAAACAAAAACTCAAAATAGAGACAGGCCTCTGGGGGAAAGTGCAGCCGTGGCTAAGCACGAGCATTGCCGTCACACGGGAACAGCCCAGGACCATGGAATCGTAGGCTACTTTTACACATGACAAAAATGGGTTCTTATAAGTGGTTGAGATAATACTGGGTGCTATAAATGCTGGAGTTTTGTAATGTGGGAACGCCCTATTCCCCTTTTATGCAGCGAGATCTCGCAGCCTTGTAAGACCCACCAGATGTGACACAAGCTGCTTTCATACCTGACAAAAATAGGGTATTATAATTGCTTGAGAGAATACCGGGTATTATAAGTGCTGGAGTTTTGTAATGTGTGAATGCACTGGTCCCCTTTTATGCTGCGAGATTTTGGGTCATTGTTAAGGCCAAATTCACTTCTGCAGCGGCAGTGGTGGCAGAGAGAGTGACGAGGGAAGATGCGGCAGCAGGGAGGAGCCGAATGACCGGCTCTTTTCCTGTCATCCGGCTCCTCCCCGCTGCCGCGTCTTCCCTCGCTGCTTTCTCTGTGTTAGAGGGGTAGGGGAAGGCTGGGGGGACAAGGGTAGCCCAGACGCGCCACACTCTCTCAGAGGCTTTGATTGCACTCGAAGGGGGTCCCGGCAGCCCGTCAGGATAGTATGTGGGCCGTTCCTTGGGCTTTCGCACCTGGAACTTAGGCCCCTATCATCATAGGGCACAGAGCTTAATTTTAAGGAAAGAACTTTCACACTACAAAGGGGGGGAAAGGACGGTGAGGATTGGTGCGGGGGTAGTATGGCAAGGGCCCAGGGGAAGAGGGAGCAGGGAGGCACGGGCTGACACACAGGCACAGGGGCGAGGGGAAAAGGGGGCCCAGGAGGGGACAGAAGCGCCAGGCCCGCAGGCCCCTTCACACTTTCCACTCAAGCTTTCGTAGGGCAACAGGGGTCAGGAGTACAGCAGTCACAGGATAATCTTAGAGGACACAATCAACGAAATTCAAACACAGAGGAGGACGGATGGGGAACAGGGATACAACAAGGGAGGCAAAACACCAAGAGGGAAATACTCAAGTCGCAAATACTCAGCTTTCGAGCAGGGAGGGGGGCTAGTTCGTCCAGGCTAGAGCTCTGTTCACCGGCCCAGAGCTTCTGAAGCGGCCGGTTTAAGAAGGGGAAGCCCCGCCCTCCATATGCCCCCGCAAGCGTGCAGAGCGGCGCAATGGTGGGCGGGGCCCCGCCCCGTCGGGGGCGGCCTCCACTGTGGGCGCGGCGTCAGCCTGTGCCGGCGTCCCTGGTCGCCGTGGAGACGCCCGCGCCGAGGGAGAGCAACCGGGGGTGGGGCCCGGAGTGTCAGAGAGCGGCCGCCGCGCCCAGAAGCGGCCGCGGCGGCTGACACTCTGCTGCTACCGCCACCACAGACGTGAATGTGGCCTAACAGCTGCCAAGTGGCTTTTACAATGACCCGAGAACTCACAGCATAAAAGGGGGAATAGTGCATTTACACATTACATAAAATTGCAGAATTATAATACCGGGTATTATCTCCAGTTATTATAATAGCCCATTTTGTAAGGTGTGAAAGCAGCTTGTAAAGTGTGAAAGTTAGAGTTGGAAGGAACCTCAGAGGTCATCTAGTCCAACCCCCTGCTCCGTGCAGGATCCCCAACAGATGGGCCGTCCTGCCTCTGTTTGAAACTCTCTGGCGAAGGAGAGCCCACCCCCGCCCTAGGCAGTGTCTGTTCCACTCTCAAACAGCTCTTACCATTAGGAAATCCTTCCTAATGTTTAGCCGAAATCTTTCTGGTAATTTGAGCCCAGTCACCGCGAGGCCAAGATTACACAACCCAGCCTAACTCCTGTCACTCACAACATCGGATGATTTTGCTTTTAAGCCCCCACAAGTTTGGAAAGTAAGAGGGCGCTGAAAAAAAAAAAGGACGCTCTTCTTTTAACCTACTGAATTTAGGCCTGGAGTTTTCACCCCCATGGATTAACAGCACTGATTATGCAAGCTTGGATTTCCAACCACAGACCGATGACCTAGCAAAAATATGGACCGTCGTCCCTACACATGGCAGGGCCTAGGGGCAAAGATAAAATGTGGGGGCCCTGCTGGGAAGGAGTGGGGCCCCCCTATTCCCTGCCCTGGTGAAAAAAGGGGCTACTGAAGGGCCCCCGGAAGGAGCCAGCTCCATGGCAGTCGCCTCAGATTACCCCGTGGCAAAGCTGGTCCTGGCCAAAATTCCCTACTAGAGGATCTTGTCGATAAATATCAGAGGCCTCTGAGAACCCACATCAGTAGTGGGCAAACTCTGGTTTGTCCATTTGGACCCTTGCCAGTCCCTGGATCTGACCCCCTGGGTCCAGTCCTGGCTTTCAAACACGGAAAGAATAAGCTCAGGCGAAGTGAGCAGAAATAAGGGCCTGCACTCAAGAGACACGGGATGGATCCATAATCTGGATCCTCCCCTTCCATTCTCCATCCTGAACACACATCCTTTCCCCCCCATGCCTAACTCCTACACGGCCTCAGGATTTGCGGGGCCCAGGGCGAAGATAAAATGCGAGGCCCTTGGCGGCCCCTCCCCCTCGGGGGCAACCTCTGCGGGGCCCTGAAGGGGGTCATGTTTGGGGCCACACTGAGAGGGAGTGGGGCCCCCACAACCTGTCCTGGCGAATACAGAGGCCACTGTGAGGCCCTCAGAAACATTGGGGCCTGGGGCAGCTGCCCCACGTCACCCTGTGGTAAGGCCGGCCCTGCACGGTCTATGGAGCTTGTACTTATTTGGGAAGTGGACTGTGGAAGGGAAAAAGGTTCCCCTATCCCCACCCTGGCCAGTGTCTTCAGGAATATGAGGTGCTCCTATGTGCCTCAGCCACAGTCAGTGCATTGGGTCAGTCTCCTGTTCCGTTCAAGACTGCGCCTGCATCTTCTTGGTTACCACACACCGCTGCGCAGCGGCTCCAAGGGAGACAGGTTTCTGTCTGCATGTTAAGAGGATGTAAAAAAAAAAGAAAAAAAGTTGAACTGACTGTTGAACATGCAGTTCCCTCTTCTGCTGGCGCTGCATCGTGACAGCCTTTACGTTCCTAGATGGATGCACCAGGCACTTCTTAGCTTTCCCTTCGTACTGGCTATTCCAAACAAATTCAAGCAGTAAATTTCATCCTAAAAACAGTAGCATTCTGACCTGCATTGCTACGATAACGCCCCCTCCATGCCGTTACGGCGCAGAAGCTAACTCCACTAACATTCCTCCCTCGTCAGCCGCGAGCGTGTCGCCGATGGCCTTCTCTTTCTGAGCTTAAAAACCCTCCACCAAACAGTTCCCATTCTGTAATCTTCGATTTAAACGAGGTAGGAAGCAGGGGTGAGGAAATCCCGGGAATGATATAGTCTCATATTTATTAGACAGGAAGAAAAAAAACAACAACTACATAATCTTTAAGAAAAAGCAAAAACAAAAACTCTCTCTATTTTGGATTAAACGAGAGTGCGAACATTATTGATGTACAATTTTTTGTTATTTAAAAAAGAGAACTTTCAAGGCAAAGGAATATGCCAAAGTTCCGTCAACATGTTCCTTGCAGGGAAGGAAATCTTGCCGCTGCCTGTATTTATTTTGCAAAGAGCAGACGCAAGTGCATTTCATTCTACACCACCTCCAGCTACAGTAAACAAATCTGTCAGCTCACTAGCTCATTACGGTGTGCGCCCCTGTACATGTGGGATTTATTGGTGCTTGTACAATAAAAGTAGCATGAATGGATTTACTAATTTTGTCAATCACTTAAAGGGAGGGAAAGTTTAAAAAAAAAGTTGCAGAGAAAAGACTTTGGAGTTGAAGGAGAATACTAAACAAAGCATGAATGAACCGTTCTTAGAACATTTTGACATTTTAAGTGTTTTCAGTACAAAAGACCGAAATATGACAGTATGTGCTGTTGGATCTCTGCCACTAGCTCGAATTGCAAGGTGATCGCTCATATATATACGCACAGACACACACAGAGAAAAAGACAAGAATAAGGCTGGAGTTATTCTGCCTTTCTTTGACAGAGCGTTGGCAGAGAACGCGCTTTGAATCAGATTTCAGGAAAATTAATGAAGCGGTGAATTAAAACACACATTAAGAAATGCAACTGTGCCAACAGCCAAGAGTAAGCAAAGGCCAGGTCACCGCCTTCCCTGCACCAAGTGCATGTGTGGGGAACAAAATAACGGCACACACCACCACTGGAAAGCTCTCCAAAGTGTCCCCAAATCCCCCCTCCCTCTCCAACCACCCCCAAAGCAAAATGGGCCGTGCCAAGTAAATCCTGAGAGGTATGCAGCCCTCTGGTCTGAAACTTTCAAAATGACAGCAGGATCGGGTCAAAGGTCACTGGGTCGGAGGCCCTAAGCACCTCCGCCAGCTGTGGAGCGGAGGCCCCGAGCCGACGGGACGCCTGCCCATATAAATCTGCAATAAGTCGCACCCGCTGGGGCCGAGAACAATGATCTCTAGCAGGGGTGGAAGGGAGGACGATGCCGCTGGACCAGTGCGCAGGCTTGGAACAAAGCCACAATGTCACCACAGGGCCCTCATTTGTGAAACTAATTGGCCCCCGATTGAAAAACTGGACTAACTTCAACAACGGGCGCGTCGGGGAAGGGGTTGCCTTTTGCAAGCTAGAAAACCTGTTTGGAGTCATCTGTGTACGGGGAGGGACGCAAATCTGGGAATGTCATTTAAACCTTGGGTAACTCCAAAAGCTGGGGGAGGCACCTAAACCCCAACTGCCCTTCACTCCAGTAACGAAGCCCGTTCAATCAATGGTTCAAATGCCTCTGCGGCCAACTCTCCAGACTGCCTCATGAATTCAGTGAGGACTGCATTCCCTCCACAACCGACACCCCCCTCCCCATTCAAGATCCAGCTGCTGAAATCACGAGACTCTCCGGTTTTATTTCAAAACGGAAATCACATTCTAGTTCTTGTGTTTATAGAGACAAGCCTGAAAACCAGAACTTAAAAGTAACCCAAAAAGGTCAAGCCAGGGGGAAAATAAAAAAGAATTCAAACTGTATGCTTACATCAATCTCATGTCTTTAAAGGCATGACTCGCAATTTCTGAACTATTGTTCTTGCCAATATTGGAAAGGGCATCAATAGTGTAAGGGGTGAGAATTTTGTTTTGAACAGACACAGTCCAAAACCAGCTGTTTTGGTTTAAAACCGAGACATCTGAAAATCGGGCTGTATGGTTCCTGATTTTTGGTTCTATATCTTTCCCATTGAAGACAATGGAAAAATTTCCCATTAGACTTCAATGGGAAGGGGAACTGGGGTTCAATCTCCCCCACCCCATTCCCTGGGGCTCACTACCAGCCTCAGAAGGCAGGAGTAGGGCTCCGTGTCCCTAACACTCCCACCTCAACCCCCGTGGCCAATCTTTACCCCCAAACCCCTGCTGGCCGTGGCTGGCATGTACTTACTGGTCCAGACCACGGAGGATGGGGTGAGGAGAACGGAGGAATCAGCACATGAGCAAAATGGTTCCAGTGGTCATTTTGCGCATGTGCGCTGCTGGAGCAGGGAGCTCTAGCAGCGTGCCCTGGGAAGGAGGCCTGGGATGGGCCAGCAGCCGTTACACACCTGTGGCAGCTGCAGCGTAGCCTTCCGGCAGAGAAGCCAGCTCCGCTGTCAGGAAGTGGAGGAGGCCCGACTGGACCTGGCCACCGGCAGGAGAGGTAGCGGCTCCTCAGTCCTCCTCACCCCCATTCTCTGAGGCCCGGACCGCAGGGCCCTGGATGGTAGGGGTAAAGGCGGGCCCCAAGGGGGTGTGGGGTGAGGATCCCCATCCCCACTTTCCAAGGCTGGTAGTGGGCCCTGGGCAATGGGGGTGGGGGAGGTTGGACTGGATCGCCTGTCTGAGGGAATGGGGGTGGTGAGGGCTAGAGACAGGGTTCTTTTCTGTCCCAGGCTCCTGTTTTTTGTTCCCTTGAGGTCCAGGTTCCCCTTCCCATTGAAGTCAATGGGAAAGATCCAGAACCGTAAACTGAAATCAAAAGAACCAAAAATCAGGATCTGAACCCTCCCCCCGCAAACCGAAAATGGCCGCTTTGTCTCACCCCTAATAAAGAGAGCTTGCAAGGAGCATTCTCAACAAGCGAGGTGGTCCAGACAGTGAGACAGTTACCGGCTCCTCAGTGGAGAAGCAATGTTTCAGAGAGTGCATACATAGCACTCTTCTGAATGACCGAGACCTCGTTAAGTAGTGCTACCTCTGAGTTGGGGTGCTTCAAAGCTAATTCCTGCTTTTACAAATTGTTGGAGAAATTAACGCAAGTGGCGGAAGGAAATGATAAATTAGGAGCAGCAAGGCCTGAAACCAGAAGACAATGGGAGGGTTTGGGGGTTAGCATTAGGACAAAAAATGTTTCTAACAGGGAGGTGAATTAGGCAATGGAATAAGTTGGAAGGGGAAGGTCACGGAGGCGGCTTCAATAGAGGTCTTCCAAGAGGAGACGACACCATGATGCACCCCAATGGGCTTAAGTGTAGAAGACAACTCAGATGACCCAGAAGTCCTGCCCCATTCTAACAACCGCGATGCAGTCTGTCTGCATCCAGAGAAGGGAGAACCATTTCTAATCCTGAAACAGATTTGAAGACCTGCATGCACCAAATGTTGCATGTAGGGTCGGCCTTAGAGTTTGGAAGGTCCAGGATCAAGATAAAATGTGGAAGCCCTGGAGGCCCCCGCCCCACGACTCCACCCTTTTGGGGACACTTTCCAAGGGGTCCAAAAGGTGGTCATATTTAGGCCCTACTGGGAGGAATTGGGGGCCCACATCCTGCCCTGCTGAAAACAGGGTTCACAGCGGGCCTGGAGTGGTTGCCCCAGGTCGTAAGGCCACCTCTGGTTGCATGGGCTCCGCAGGACAAGTTACTAAATGGAAATTCTTTCGTAAGAAGGGGGAAAATGTTGAATAGTCTGTTTGGGGGAACAGAGTTTAACACCCCCCACCCTCAACCCGCGGGGCCCATCTTTCCCCCCACCCCCGCCACTCTGACTCTTCTGCCAGGCGTTCAGGGATGGGAAGGGGTATGGGGAGGTTTAAGAGTGGGAGAGTTGTTTTCTTTGCTTTTTGCACACCAGAATGGGTTTTATTGTTTTAAATGTTTTTTATCTATTTTTTATGATACTGTATTTTTATTGCTTATTTTTGATTGTAAGCTGCCAGAGGCAGATATAGGTGGGAAAAGTAGGAGGGTTGTATAGAGGGCAAGCATCAGATGCACAGACCCCAGAAACAATGTGCCTTGCAGGAATGGGACAAACCAAATCCTCAGATCCCAAAAGTCTGATGGTGGTAGGATCAGGGTGCAACTGTATAAATTTCCTTCCAGTCCAAAAGTCTTTACTCCTGGGCCCATCAGCATCATTGACGTATCTGCACTAGGAGGTCGTTCCAGCTGACATTGGGGCCCGACAATGGATACACACAGTACGGTACAAGTCTTGCCTTGAAAAACCTTCCAACCCACTAAGACAGACAACCGGTTGGAGTCAGGAAAGTAACATTATCCTCACGTTGTTGTTGAGGAGCAGAGACCCAGAGAAATTCAGGAACTGACCCAAAGTCTGCGGGGCTGGCTTTGAAGACTGTTTGGGAACTGCAGCTGGTGCAGAATGGGGTGGCTTGGCTCCTTAGGGGGACGGGCCGCCGGGAGCACATAACACTGGTGCTCCAAAATCTGCGCTGGTTGTCTATTGTCTTCCACAATTCAAGGTGCTGATTTTGACCTTTAAAGCCCTAAACGGCTTGAAACTCACTTATCTGGAAGATTGCCTGGCCCACCATGTCCCATCACGGCCTCTGCGGTCAGCTGGGGACACCTGTCGGGAGATACCAGTTTTTAACCTGGTCTCTATCATGTTCTTGGCTTCCACTCCGCAGCTGTGGAACTCCTTCCCTCGGGAGCTTCGTTTATGTCCGGGGCCGGGCTTGAGTGCCTTTAGGAGGTGGTGCAAAACAATCTTATTCACAAGGGCTTTTGGCAGTGGGGACTAGGGAAGGCAGGGAGTTGTGGGGGATAAGGGTGAGTTGGGAGGTAGGCGGGTTGGGGTGGATAGGGGTTGTGGGGGATGGAGTAGGGGTTGTGGGGTGTTTTATTTTTTTGGTATTTATGGTTTGTAGTATATATACGGTTTGTAGTATATACCATAAACACCAAAAAAAATTAAATACCCCCCAGCCTCCCAGCCAACCCTATCTAATCTATCTATCTATCTCACACGCTGGCTTCTGCTGGCGACAGGCGCACTATAGAGCTGGAACCTGCACGCACAGCAAACCGGACGGGGAACGGCATGCCCCCTCTGCTGTAACCTCTCGAGCCCACACACCCCGCAGCTCAGGGGGATTATTTATTGATTTATTATAAAATCTTCTATCCCACTTCCTGTGCCCACAGGGGGAAGTTGTGCCTGACCCATCCACCAGGCTGTGGGATTTGGGCTTGGGTGCGTGTGTCACAGTGGAGAGGGCGGACCGTCGCCCCACGCGGCTTGCTGCACACGCGGGATTACACGCGTGCCTGGGTGCCAGTGTTCAGTGCTTGCGGCGCAAGTCAGGTTCAACGTACCTAGCCTGTAGGATTGCACTCATGGTGTTTTAATATTGCAAGCTGCCCTGATCCTCCTTTGGCGGGAAGGGCGGAGTAAGACTGAATGAATGAATTCAGCAAAACAGCCTCTTTCTTTCTCGCTCACTCTGGGAAACCTGGGCACAGAATCCAGCCCGCCTCTGCCAGGATCGTTGCTTCCATAGCCCCGGAAGGATTCTATGCGGTTTTACATATCGGCTTAATTTACAGTGAAAAGAGACCAGGGAATGCACAGAGCAAAGAAAGCAGGTGAAGAATTAATATTTTGCACGTAACGTAGGTCCAGGTCTCTTGTTATGTTTATTAAGTGGCTTCATCCTCCTGTCTGGAACAAGCAACCCACCCCCATTTGTGCCTTCTTTTGGCAAATGACATTTAATGGGCCTTCGGAGAGCGACCTGAAGGGGAGAGTTGGCTGCATGACTTGCAAGCAGCTTCTCCTTGACCCACCCCTGCCCGATTTTGGCAGATGTTCAGCAAAGAGCGAGGGTGAAGGGGCTGGCTGGCAGGGATCCAAGCAATAACAAGCTTTCTCCGAGTTAAAGCTGTACAGGGGTGACATGGGGACCTGACCCAATTCACGGCAACTGGGAAGGATACGTGTCTAGACTCCCGAGACACCGCCGATCATCAGCTGAAGACGTATCAAGGCAGCTCCCACTGAGGCTGGCACAAATTCAGCCATTCGGCAAAGAAACCGATCTCCATTAATGAGCGGTCACCCCATTACAAAGAGGGGATGACAACACGCCGGGGCCGGCTTGCATGCTACCATTCACATGCCTTGTGCCATGTCAGGTTGCCAGACGGGCTCTCAATCCATGTGGATGCGGGGGTAGGTTTTGAAAAAAAAGGACCGCTTCAAAGCTGCCTCAGTGAGAGCCACCTTTCCAGCCAGGGTACTCTTGGCATCTAACTACTCTGTTTGTGACGATCACGGACAGAATTTTGCAGTGAGCTCTTGAAGAATCTGGGCCCTGATTCTGGAGTGAGATTTTCCAAAATTACTCCACACCCACCACTGAGCCTGGATTTTCAAAAGACCCTATGCTCCAATTCACCCAGTGGACTCAGCCCTTCTGAAATCCTGCCAGATGAGATCAAAGGAAGCTGTTGAGCACCGAGTCCTTTGGGGAAATTTGGCCCAACTTTCTGGTGTGGAAACGCGAGCTCAGGTCTCTAGAAAATCCAGCTCCAGTTCAGGGACCGAACTTTGAAAACAAGCTCATTGTGGGGATGGCGTCCGGCAAAAATCCAAAAGGCATCAAGACGGGGCATGAGGGGGGATGTATTGTAGACTCTGGGCACAATCCTATGTCCCGCGTGTGCCGCCTGCTTGTGCAACGCACGTGGGACGCACATGCAGCAGACGTGGGACGTGTGCACAATACACGCATACACGCACACACACAGGAAACCGCATATGTTACGTGTGCAACTTGGCCCAGCCTGAATCCCGACGCCCATGCATCCCACGGCCCAGGGGATTGACAGATACAGTGTGTGGAGCAGGCAATGGAACAGGCAGGGTGTATGGGTGCGGGGGGTCAGGCTGGGCTGGCTCTCCAGTGTGCACACGCACTGTGCGTGGACTGCGCAGGCGGGCGATGCACGCCGGGCATAGGACTGTGCCCTTTGTACGCATTAAAAATGGAACTGAGTTGCTTAGGGTAGAAATTTAATATTCCTGTGTTCAATTTGCGATGGCATAGAAATTTTCACCAGTCCATTACGCTTCTACAGCCGCACGGAAACAGCAACAGGCGATGCAATCCATTATACGTTGGAGGGAGATAAAATTACCGAAATTATTCTGTATAAAATAAAAGAGTTACTATGGATTTTCCCCCAGCTGTCAGCGAGCCTCATCTGACACTGACCCATGGCACAAGGAACGGGGTGATTATTTTATTTTTTTATAAGCCCACCTCGAATGTTATACTTGCTTCACAGACTCCAAGTTCCATTGTCAACAAGGTTCTCACTCCCCACTCCCCTTCCATTACGCGTTCAAAATCAAATAGAAGCCAACCCTCAGAAGCAAAATGAACTGCCATTGTTTCAAAGCCACTTAGATATTTGAACGCTCCGGCACTGAAAGAAAGAAAGAAAAAAAAATCACCCCAGATAAATAAACAACCGCCACAGCCACACAGACACATAGACACACACACACACACATACAAAGGGAGATGGATTTATTCATTTCCCTGACATTTTAATGGTTTCTCTCCTTTTTTCCAGAAGATGATTACAAATTAAGCAGCATTTAAACGCTTTTTACTGTCAACAATTAAAAGGGGAGAATATGGAACGGAAAGTGGCGCGGCCATTCATTCCCACGGTAACGGCGCTATCAGAAAACACCAAGGGGCCTTGCCGGTACTGTACGCAACACAATGGCAAAAAAGTATACCATTAATTTTGTAGGACATTCAAAAAGCAAATTAAAATATAAAAAGCTCTAGGCACAAAGATAGATTCCGAGGGAGAGGGCAGAATAGGTCAAGCTTGTGGAATTAAAGTCTTAGCAACAGTCGAGGTTTAAGCATAGCCTTATTACATTACATTCAATAGCCACCTTTTCTCATCTGCCTCGTTTCGGAGAAGAGAATGTGTGTTGTTTCCGTCAAGCCAGAAACAGTAAACAATTAATACAGCAAGTCAGTGATGAGGGTTTCAAAGAGAGAGAAGGGAGAGCCTGCCATTGAGATTAGATTTTGGACGCAACATTAACTATTTGCAAGAGAGAGTTAAAAAAAGAAAGAAAAGAAAATAACAACCAAACAAAGCTATTGGATTTGTGCAAGACTCTCTGAAGTAACAGGTGATTTGGGAACCAGTGGATGCACCCGTAAGGAAGGAAAAACAGTGTTAAACCAGTGGTTGTGAGTGAAGAGACTTGAATCTTTCTATTTCCCCCCCTTCTTCAAGGCCTTCACTCCTCTAAAAAAAAAAAAAGGATCATCTCCAATTACCTATCAGCAGAGATTTGAAGATGCCTCACCTCAAATATTTCTTCCCCTTTCAAATTTGGGGTAGGAATGATCCATGATTCCAAAGGCTAGTGGAAACAAGCTGTTCCCCCTCCCTCTCCCATTCTGCGGAGATGAGTTAAAGGAAAGCACACACCCCCCCTACGTTTCTGTACCGTAAAGTTTAATATGCAGGAGGTATGCCAGAGAAATAAAAGAGACACGTCCCCTTTAAAAGGAAATATAATTTACAGTGTGCAGCCAGGCGCTCCATAGTTTCAATCTCGTTTACTATAGAGAAAACTCTGCTAGCTGTTCTCTATCCCACAAATCCGATTTAATCAGACAAGCCAGCTAGCGTGGCTTGAAGTAAAAACGGATAATTAGTAAACAGAGAGCTACTTCAGTGCTTCATTGGCATTCGAGCCGGGCTAGTGTGTCGCATTTAAAATGCAGTCTGATGAAGTTTACAAAATCAAACCATTTGTTACTCCTATTGAAGAGGCTTCAGGCCACTTGCAATTAAATTGGAATTAGTGCTCAGAATGAGATACAGCAAATTCATACTAAAAAGGGATCTGACTTTGAGACATTTGACTTCAATCCCCCCACCCACAAGCACACACAGGGTGTGTCAGTGATGCACTTCCTTGTTCCTCACCCCGATATGTCAGGGTTCCTGTATCCCCCAATTCTCACCCTTCCTTCCCTATTCACCCGGTGCCGGATTTTTTTGGGGGGCGGGGGAAGGGGAGAATCCAGATCAACCCATCTGGGGAACACAGCAGGGACCGAGGCATTGCTAAGCCGGGCCCGTGTTGTTACTGCCCCGGAATGGGAGCAGGAGGGCAGGGAGGGGAATCTACCCTCTCTGTAGTAGCTTTCCTTCTTTGGCCCTTTTCACACAGAAACTCTTTGAGAAAATGGGCGTTACATTTTATTATACATGTTGCAGGGCTGCAGGTGTGCTCTATGGGTGCCCTGCAACATGTATAATAAAACGTAACACCCATTTTATCAGTGTTGGACTGTCTGTGCAAAAAGGGTCATAGTTAGCTCTGTGTTTGGTCCCTTGGATATCTTTGTTACACATATTTGTGGGGACTTCCGTCTCTTTTTTGTCTTTACTGAAAAATCTACCATTACTGCTGTTCTTCATTTGCTTTGGTGGGATTTTGGGAAATTCTCAATTAGATGATGTATTTTTCTTTTATCACTGAATACTTCACACAACCCTTCACTTGCTCCCCATTTGCTTCCTTAACTCTCCTCTACTTTGCCTCCTTAACTCCTAGTTACAGCATGCTAACTCTTTTTAAAATATGAATTGGAGAGAGCAAGTGCCAGAACATTTTTGTCAGTGGTTTCCAAAAAACTATGGAATTTCCTGCCCAGCTACATTAGATTAGCCAACGACTTTGTAATTGCTTAAAAACTGTCTCTTGACTTTCCTTTCCTCCTCTGAGTTTCAGTGGGCCTGGCTGAACTTTTCTCTTTTTATCCAGCATCCTGACATACTTATTTCTCTGGNGGGCTGCAGGTGTGCTCTATGGGTGCCCTGCAACATGTATAATAAAACGTAACACCCATTTTATCAGTGTTAGAGTGTCTGTGTGAAAAGGGCCTTAATTATGGCCTAAAATGAGAATAGAAACGTATCAAAACTCGAGCTGAATCAGGAACTAAATTTAGTACCCGCAGGTAATAAACCACATTTTCAGGTAGCATGTCGGGTATGTGATAGGTTACCTGGGGACCAATCGGGATCGGGTGCCCGGATAGTCGAAAAATTCGTAACTTTCAGTACTGATTTTTTTATTTTCCAATTACCAATCGGTATATTGGGTCAGAAAATCAAAAAATCGGGACTGGAAGTCGACTTTCTGGGACCGGAAATAAATAAATAAAAAGGTTAAATCGGTACCGGACGTTGACATTCTGGGACTGGAAGTCAACATTTCAGGACATCGCATACCAATTGGTACCTGATGTTGTTGGGTCAATCTGAGTACCAGAAATTCATCAAACATACCTATTTTTGCGAGTACTCATTTCAGCTCTAACCAAAAACACAAGAGGAACTGGGAGTGTGGGATCATATCAAAGTGTTGGGTGGGAGAGGGGTAGGAGTTTGAGAACGGATGTTAAACTCTATCTTGGATGTTCATGGGTGTAAGAACAGGGGGCACTAAGGAAACCTGACCCACCCTTGGAATCTGGGGTGCAGAAAACCATTTCTGAGCTCATTTTGGCCATTGGCAATAGGGCCCTGTGCCACTCTGTTGGCATTTCCCAGCAACTGGAACTACCATTGGGGATGGGGAGAGAGAGGTCAGAGGGTGGAGCTACCATCCCTTTACTGGGCAGCTGTGACTTCAACAAGGCAAGGCACCAAATATTGCCTTAAATATATTGATCTACACACACACTCCCTGCAATGCAAAGGCAGCCCAAGGGTCGTGGTTTTACCAACTGGGAGGCTGAGCCACTGAAAACTGAAAGGTAGATTTTCAATGCCACATAGTCACTTACCGAATTCCAACTTCAGTGACTTGCTTGAGGCCATAGAGTTTCAAGCAGGAAACTGAACACAGGTTGACTGTCCCCACTACAGGCTGACACCTTAACCCCTGGGCCACACTCCTTCCCCTCCCACATACACAACTTTCCCCAGGTCCCTCTTCCATGTTGTCATTTTTCACGTTTCAAACTTGGTGAGAATCCGGCGGCCTCACCTTCCGCCTCCGCAGGTCGGTGTGTCAGAAGTCAGGAGGCCATGAAATTTACCGCCTGGTCTCAGAGAAGTGAAGCAGAAAAACAAACTCCAGCGTAGAAGCGATCAGCCGTTTCGGCCACGAGGCAGATTCAAATAGCTTTCGAGGCCACATGGGTTCCCTCTCCTCCTTACCACAAACTAATCTTTAAGGGAGGAGTGTGGTGACATGGGTAGTACGGTTTCCCAGATGGGGCATAGCTACCATGGAGGAGGCTCAGCTGAGTCCAGGTCGTGTGCTTTGCAAGTGGCCTTAGCACCGCTAGGAAATTTTCAGAGTCGGAGGGATCAGGGCCAACATTCTGCCCCCTCCCACCACTCTGAAAATTTCCTGCTTACAAAACCCCCCACCAAGACGGAAAGAGTTTTCGGAGTGGTAGAAAGCTGGCTTTGTTGTGGCCCACTCTTAAAACTGCCTTCCTGGTGGGGTGGCTGTCATTCTGGGGGATGGGGGCCATGCTTTCTGGGCGCCAGGGCAGTGCTGTTTGGGGGGGGGGAGAGGCTGAGGCTGGCCAAGAGCCCCCCTTTGGACGGCAGCGCTTAGGGAGAGCCTCATCCTCTTATCCGGGGCGGGGTGCGCGGGGTGTAATTGGGATATGAATCTGAGCCTACCTTAGCCTTGCTAAGTCCCAGACTGGTGAGGAAACAAACCATGGCCCGTCTGCCCAAGGCTAGCTGTCCGGGATAGAATTTTCCAGAGCAGGGAGCACTTCAGTCTAGCCCCTTTAACTGGCTGGTAGAGGTGGGATTCTGGGAGAAATTTCGGTTCTTTCTGAATTTCGGATCTAATTTGGGTTTTGGATTTTTCAGTTTGGGATCTTTTTCGACCCCAGCACGTACAGCCAACTAAGACAAGACGACACACCCAGAATCCATGTGTAGCGAACTGAAGTGTGTGGCTGTGAGTGGCCAGTTACGTTACGCTGAAGCTACAGCTGAAGTCAACGCCCCAAATCACTGCAAACAAAAAACAAAATGAACCCCCGCCCCGAAACAACAAAAAAAGATCCGTAATGGCTTCATTTTCAGATTACAGTTTTAAATCCGAAACAGCCATTTTCAGACGATTTTGGTTTTATCCGAAAGCAAAATTCCCATCCGTGCTAGCTGGGCATTCAGCACCTGGATGACTGAATGCCTTTTATTTCCAAATCAAATATTCACCTGTCTGCGTAGATTTCGCTCCATAGGCCTGATCAACTGTAGGGGCCAGAGAACAATAAATGTATCCCTTTCCCCTCCCTCCCTCCCACTCCCTGGTGAGACAAGGCTCGGGCTTTTGTTCAGCCTGGGGCTTCTTTGCATTCAGGGTCACAAATCCTAAATCGCCTTAGCTCTCTGGGTCTCCTCAAGTAGCAGGAAGCTCCCAAGCATGCAGAGTGGATGGTCCCCAAAATAACCAGGGCTATTGTGCTGGTCGCACACTTCAACCTTTCCTGGGAACAAACCCCACTTTTATGTTTTCCACAGAGAAGACTGGGAAGCCAAAAGAGCCTCAAATGCAGAGGAATCAGATGTTTAAACCTCATAATCTCCAACTGCTCTTGTTAATTTGATCGGGTATTTTCCATGTTAATTTGTTCTGTACTGGAACACTAAGCATCAGGCTCTTATCCCCTCTCTGCTTGGGGCTTCCCTGGGACAAGCCCAAACCTCCTCCACGGTACACACTTACCAGACCAATCCCACTTATGCCCAAGCATCCTACTTTGTGGCAAAGCTCCTCTCAAGTTTCTCGAGGAAATTTAAAAGTGACATGGGGAGCTTGAAACTCCAATTTTCCCATGCAACTTTGAGTTAATTTCATCAGATTCTGATCTCTAAAACGTGGGGCTGATTTTTAAAATTATCTTTACCTTCCAAAAGTGGAAGAAGTTACTCCACAGTCTCCCAGTGATTTAACGTACAGGGTACCTCATTTAGCCGTAAACAAAAAAAGACACCCCCCCTGCCCCATGGTGCAGAATTTCACAAACCATGGTGGAAGGTGTTGGATCAGATGTCCTTAAATACTCTTTCAACTGCAAAGAGCTCTCTTGCTGGGAAAGGAGCACTGAGGGAGGAAGAATGGTTTGGGAAACACAAAAGAGTACTGCTTCACCATCCTGGCACCTCAACAGCAACAGCAATAACTTAAAATATCAAACCAGCTCCAGCAGTTGTAGACACCGCATTCTCATCCGTTAGCCTCAAAGCTCATTATCCGTCCTGTGAAAATATCATGATTCCCATTTTAATTGGGTTGCGGTGAGTTCTCCAGAGCCCTGTCGGGACTTGGGAAGAACGCAGACTCGAATCCAAGTTTTCTGACTCTCAGTCCTGTCTTTCACCATCCGACCATGCCGCTTGTCGAGTATTATGGATAATTTCCCCTCCCTCCCCCCCCCCTTGGCACTCCAATAAACCTTAATATAGCAAAAAAACAATTTACCCAGAAACTATATTTAACTCCGCAAATCATAATTCCCTCTGGGTCAGAAGCCTTGTACAACGACTTTCAATCTTAATTCAGTTAAGACATCTGGCCAAGCCTCCTAAACTATATATGGGTTTAGAGTAAAAACAACAAATACAGGGTCACTGGAAAGGTAGTGCAGGATCCAGGAGAATTCAGCTAGGAAAGTAACAAGACCGGCTACCTGGTCTGCTGTCAGCATGGCAGGGCTTTTGGGCAATACGGGTAACATCTTAATGGAAAGTATCTCCTGGATGCCTCCCCTCCAGTTACCAATCGCACAACTTCTCAGTGCAGCTATGGCAAAGGGAACATTAATACAGTATTGGATGTATTTTTAGTCATCTTAATGCAATGTGACAGCTGGAATTAAGTTAAGAGAGGAATCAGCACCATGTGTTCTGCCAGATGTCCATGGACAACCAGCGTCCCATGAGCCACTGCTTGGGAAGCAACACGTTATGGAGCAGCTATGGAATAGGCGGATCTGAAGTAGTTCTTGGATTGTAAAAATTCTTACAGAAGGGGGATATCTTGTTAAAGGGGTTGTAAATGAGAAGCCAACATTATGAGGTGTTCTTGTAATCAGGAATGAAGCCTTGCCCATTTGAAGTTTCACATCCTCTCTTGGGTTACCTGAGCAAAGATTAGTCATCCACTTTGGAGCCTAACTTGAGCGGTCGTAATCTTACAAATTTTGTAGCAACTGAGGTAGTAAGTGCATTAGACAAACAAAAGGAACTACTAATGGGCTCTATGCCTAGGCTAAGCTTCTGATATCGGCCTTGATCTACAGTGATTTAGGACCTAATTGGAAGTCGACTGGAGTCTAAGGAAGTCAGTTTTCCCATGGATTTCAGTATGCTTCAGTTCAGACCCAAGACTTTCCCCTTTGACTTGACAAGTCAGTAGTTTGAATGAAATGAGCTGCTGGGTCTCATGAGTAGTTCAGAAGATCTCTTTTGTTGGATCAACTATGTTTGGAGAGAGTGGGCAAGATTTTCAGTCTCACAAGGTTTTTTTTCCCTCAGGCACGCAACAAGTCAGAAGACCAACATTCAAGCACACTCTCTTCTTACTGGGCCTCGTGACAGATTTTAAGGGAAGATTATGGCCCCTATTCAGCCAAGCGCCATCAAACCCAGAGCTCAAGTGCTTTGCCAAACCAAGGCCTCGAGCAGTCACCCCCAGCATTGCCACCCAACAGCATGGATTAGTCCACTGGATGCTCTCAGTGGAAGGTACCATGGGCTACCTGAGCCTTGAAGCCTGAACTCTCCTTCTTTGGAAGTTGCCTTCCAGAATAAGAAAGAAAAGCGCTCAAGTCATGGCCACGCTTTGCTGGTTCCCTGGATAAGTGTAGGCTATTGATCCCCAGGGATACTCACTGTTCCTTCCGTCAACCGGCACTAATTTAAAATAATAAAAAGGTCTGTGGCATTTAACAAACAGCAAATTTGCATCTCCCACCGTGTCGATACCGCTGATGGAAGGGGAGCATATTTAACAAACAACAGCAACTGTAACCACAACCGGCACAGCGCACAACATTGGCTTCTTGAATCAGCACCTGTGCTTTCCAAGGGGCTGTTCGTTCAAAGTCAGTGGCTCCATTCCTGCACAGCGCACCAAGATGTTTTCTTCAGGCCCTGAATTTTAGCAGTGGGTCTGCACTGCTAAGCGTAAGCAGATTAACCTGGTTTCAGTATCCGTTTCTCTGATTACGTGCGCTACGATGAAGCCAGGAATGACATTTCTTAGTTGGCAGCATCAGAGTCAACCCAAACGGAATGCAGGAAAAGAGACCTACAACAATTGCAGGTTTCTGAAAACCCCTTTATAGATCTATAAATATAGTTTTAAAATGTGTGTCATCCCAACGCTCACCAAAGCCATCCTTTTAGGATTCCCTCTCATGTCACCGCACCACACTGCTTCTGCAGGAAAAAATAGCCCTACTGAGAGAGGATTGCTGTTTCTTGTTAATAGCTGCAGTCAGGGCTGGAATGCTAAAACCATATTTTATACCTACCTGCCTGCAGGAACTCCTCATTCCCCGGGCCCTGGAGTGGCCCCTGGGACGCCTTCTTGGAGGTCCCCCAGGTATCCCAGGGGGCGGTTCTGGAGAGGGCATTCTCGGTGGCTGCACCTAAGCTGTGGAACTCCCTCCCGGCGGAGGCGTGGTTGGCTCCGGGCCTCCCTTCCTTCTGACGAAGATGCAAGACCTGGCTGTTCCGCCAGGCATTTGGTGAGGGAGATAGGTGATGGGTGGGTGGGATGGGTGAGGGTGGTGGGTGCTGATTATTCCCCACAGTTTTAGCTGAATTTGGGGGTGCTGATTATTCCCCCGTTTTAGCTGAATTTTAATGTAGTGTTTTAATCTATTTTTACTAGTGTATTTTTGTATTTTGTGTTTTTATTGTTAGCCGCCTTGAGCTGCTGGGAGCAAAAATGGCGGGATATAAATACTTTAATAAATAAAATAAATAAAGATTCTTTAAAAGAATATTAAATTTGAAAGTAAAAATATCTGATCTGTAAGGTCCTCAGAATGGTTAGGCAGGCAATCCTCAGCTTCGCCATGGACTTGCTGGGTGATTTTGGGTAAGTCTCTTAGACCTTGCAAGAACCTAAGAACATACGTAGTGCCATGGTACGTCAGATCAATGGTCCATAAAGTCTATCACCTGTCTCCGACAGTGGTCAATCTTGATCGCTTGGGAGAAGTACCAAACAAGTCACAATGGGGCGATCAGTTCCTGTTGTTCACTCCCAGCTCCTGACAGTAAGATGGTACGTTCCCCAAAGCTTACCCGGCTAGTAGCTGCTAATGGACCTATTCTTCAGACACTTGTTCAATCCTTTTTTAACCCAGCTATACTACTGGCCTTGACCACCTCTTCTGGCAACAAATTCCTCAACTTTATTGTGCGTTGAGTGCATTTGTGCATTGTCACTTTCTCCACTTGAAAATTGGAGATACTTACTACCATGTACCATGAAAGAGGCCGTGGGCGGAAGGTGTGTCTGTACAGAGAGTATAAAGAACTATACAGACACAAAATGATAATCTTGTTTGTTTAAAGCAGGGCTGAGAAACCTCAGACCCTGAGGGCTAACTGTGGCTGGCAGCAAGTTTTTATATGGCCCTGACCCAGTTCTTGGATCTGGTCCCTGGGTCCAGTTCCCACCTCCAGCTGCAGAAAAACTGAGCTCAGGGTAAGGAAGCAAAGGTGAGGGCATGTACACAAAGAGAGGGGACAGATCCAGGGCACAAATCCATGAGCTGGGTTCTCATTTTCTTGAGGAGCAAGAAGCACCCCTGTCCTCTTGCCGGCGCCCCCCCATCCCAGAAATGAGACACGCAGACATGAAATGGAATTAAATGGCCACACTCTTTAATCAAAATAGAGCAAGAATGTTGGTGAGATTGCTACTAAGCAATCATGGGTCCAGTATTTTACCTAAAACATATATGAACTGGTTGAAAGCGTCTGGCCTGGATATGCCCTCCAATGTTAGCACCAAATCAATCTCAACAACCTTCCCCTTCGAACAGCTCCCTGGCCAAGGCCGAAGGGGAACACGCCCGGATGGGCACGAGTAAGGAGAATTAAGGTTGAGGGCCATGCTTACCCTTACCCCCCACTTAACACCCCTCCCAGGGGAACGATCCTGTTGTTAGCCATGCCCTGCTTATCGTCAGGTATCGTACCCCCATCTCTTATGGAGATGACTCTTTCTTCTATCCTACAAAAACCCCTATTAACCATATTGGACCCCCACCAGAGTGCAACTTAATAAATGTCAGAAAAACAATTCCCAATATGCCGAATTATTTGCCACATCAATTAACTGTCCGATTTGTAAAGTGAACATCCAGATAATTATATAATCCAAATTGGGTTAAACTCCTTTAAAATTGGCTGACAATCAAGGTTGAGTCCCAATTATCTCAATTAAATCCAAATTCCTAGTTTTTAAACTAATTTAAACTATTCCAATACTGTGAAGAAGGTAAAACAAAAAGCATCTCTTAACAGTAGAGGTGCCTCCAAAAATCCCTTCTTGGTCCCCTAACGGCAACCAGTTACCCCACAGTATTAGAGGGATGGGTGGGTGGGTGCTAACTGCTCAGGGAACCAGGCAAGAATGAAAATGCCTGGTGATCGCACGCGCACGGGCAGCACTTCCTCCTCCCCTTCCTAACAAAGGCTGCCCCCGCACCGACCAATCAGGTGCCGCCTCCACCAGCACCTGATTCCTGGGCGGCCAATCATCAGCCCCCAGGCCAACACTGCGGGGTTTCCTGCACTCCTGGGGCTCCCCCGTACCCCGCTCATCTCGGGGAGAAGAGGGGCGCGGCAACCTCCCCCTACCTCCATTTTATTTGGCGGAGGGCCCCTTCTTGTATGTGGCCCACAGAACTTGTACTAATTGGCAAAACGGCCCCTGAATGGAAAAGGTTCCCCACTCCTGGTTTCATGGTTAACTATCTGAAGACACTATTAAATTCCACAAGACACTCAATGAACACACTAGTAGTTCTCTGGCACTTTCCCCCCAAGCATCTCCAAATACCTTACCAAAATGGCAGTCAATCCAGCCTTCCAATACACCAGCTGGGTGACTAAGATGAGAATTGTCTCAATTTTACAGGAGGAGAAAAACAGACCTAGAAATCAAAGTACTTATTTATTTATTTTCCAAATTTATACCCCGCCCCTCCTGCAACGCAGCTCGGGGTGGCTTCCAACAATAAAACAATAAAATACAATAACATTCATTTAAAACAATCAAATATTAAATATTAAATATAAAACAGGGCTAGACAGGTAAAATAAATGGGTAGGGGACTAAAATCCTCCCTCCACACCCTCCCTCCCAAAGGCCTGGGCAAACAGCCAGGTCTTACAGTTCCGCCGAAATGTTAAAAGGCTTGGGGCCAGGCGAGCTTCCTCCGGAAGGGAGTTCCACAGCCGCGGTCCCACCACCGAGAATGCCCTCTCCATCGTGGCCCCCCGTTTGACACGGGGGACCTCCAGGAGGGCACCCCCGGCAGACCGCAGGAGCCGCTCTGGGGCGCGAAGGGCGAGGCGGTCCCTAAGGTATGAGGGGCCAAGACCGTGTAGGGCTTTATAGATCATCACTAGGACCTTGAACTTGGCCCGGCACACTATCGGCAGCCAGTGCAGAGCTCGGAGCACCGGTGTAATGTGCTCCCGGCGACCCGTCCCCGTAAGAAGACGAGCCGCCGCATTCTGCACCAGCTGCAGCCTCCGGGCCAAGAACAAGGGAAGCCCCACGTAGAGCGCGTTGCAGTAGTCGAGCCTCGAGGTGACAAAGGCATGGATGAGGGAGGCCAGGTCCGGGCCAGAGACATACGGACGCAGCCTACGTACAAGATAAAGCTGGCGGAAGGCAGCCTTAGCGACTGCCTCCACCTGCCGCTCCAGACGCAGGTCTGCGTCCAATATGACCCCCAGACTCCGGACCTGCTGAGCTACAGGAGGGCAAACCCCCCCAACTAGGGGGGCCACCACCCCCTTCGCCCTCCCCACCACCATCACCTCCGTCTTATCTGGGTTGAGCTTCAGTCTGCTCAGCCGCATCCAATCCGCCACGGCCTCCAAACATTGGGATAGCAACGAGATAGCAGGGTCTGGGTCAGTAGAAAAGGAGAGGTACAGCTGAGTATCATCAGCATACTGGTGACAACGCACCCCGAACCCTCTCACGACCTCCCCCAAGGGCTGCATATAGATATTAAACAACAACGGAGACAAGATCGATCCCTGCGGAACGCCACATGGTAAAGCGCGGGGGCACGATGTTTCCTCCCCCAGCACCACCCGTTGGCTCCTCCCCGAGAGGAATGAGCGGAACCATTCAAGAACAGTCCCGCCCAGACCCCCCAGGTCACGCAGCCGTCTCAACAGCAGCCCATGGTCCACGGTGTCAAAAGCGGCCGAGAGATCTAGCAGGATGAGAAATGTCGAACATCCTGCGTCCATCTCCCGGCGGAGGTCGTCTACCAAGGCCACCAACGCCGTCTCGGTGCCATAGCCGGGGCGGAACCCAGATTGAAAAGGGTCAAGGAGCCCGATGTTATCCAGATGAACCTGGAGCTGGAGCGCCACTGCCCGCTCAATAACCTTCCCTAAAAAGGGAAGGTTAGAGACAGGTCGGTAGCTGGCGAGCGCGTCTACGTCCAACGATGGTTTCTTCAGCAGGGGGCGCACCACAGCCTCTTTAAGGCAAGGCGGCAACCTCCCCTGCCGAAAGGACGCATTCACTACCCTCGCCAGCACCGTCCCCAACGTCTCCCCGGAAGCTTTTATTAACCAGGACGGGCACGGATCCAGTTGACAACACGTGGCCCTCACAGACCCCAGGACATCCACCACATCGGCCGGCGTCACTTCCCGAAACTCTCCCCACAAAGATGGACCAGACGGGCCCTCCGCCCCCCCGCGCTCTTCCCCTACTGCCATCAACCCAGCGTCAAAGTCGGTCTGAATCCGAGCAATCTTGTCTGCGAAGTAGGTGACAAACTCCTCACAGCGGGCCCGGGACAAGTCCCCATCCAGGCGGAGGGAGGCCGGACTAACCAGCCCCCGCACCACCCGAAACAGCTCCGCCGGACGCGACTTCGCAGACGCTATGAGGACCGCAAGGAACTCCTTCCTCGCCGTCCTCACAGCCTCAACATAGGACCGCAAATGGGCCCTATGGAGAAGACGATCGGAGTCAGATCGAGTCCGACGCCAGCGTCGCTCTAGCCTCCTGCCTACACGCTTCATACACCGCAGCCCCTCAGTAAACCAAGGGGTCCTGCGGTGACGAGACCAAGGCAGAAGGCGTCTCGGAGCCACCCTGTCAATGGCCTCCTCCAGCAAGTTGTTCCAATGCCGGACCAGCTCATCCACAGAGTGGCCGTCCACGTCCAGGGTAAGCTCCCTCAGGACCTCCTGGAACCGCTGGGGTTCCATCAGCCTCCGAGGGCGGACCATCCTAACTGGTCCCTTCCCCTTCTGGAGGGGGCGCGCTAAAAGCTTACTTGCTTAATCTCAGAGAGAGAGTCTATGGGTAGAGTTGATGATCGACCCCTAGTGAAGCTGAAACGAGTACCTGCAAAAACGGGTATAGCTCTCAAATTTCTGGTACCTGAAGCAAACCAAATATTTCGGTTACCTTTTGGTACCCAAACTGGTTTTTGGTCGGGTACCGGAAATATCGAAAACTGGTAGACTGAAATGTTTACTTCTATCCTGATTTTGTCCCAGGGTTGGGGGATTTTTTTGGATATTAATTCCGGTTTGGGGGGTAATTTAGGGTACTCAAAAATTGGGCATAACTGGAATTTTTTTAAAAAAATTTAATACTTGATCGGTGTTCTTCAGATGCTGATTCAGCTACCCGAAAATGCGGATATTAAATCAGATACCCATTTCAGCTTTAACCCCATATCTTCTGCTTCAGTAGTCTGACTGGGAAACCATCTGCTCTTTTGTTCCCTACCTTCAAAAAATTGGTTTGGGTCATCAGCGCAAAAAGAACTTTGGTCAGAAAAAATGCATGCAAAGCTTACAACAAACTTCAAGAGCAAACTTGTTTCATTAAATTGCGGAAAGGGGGAACCTCACACTAAAGTCAATTGGTAGAGCGTCCTGCAAAACTGCCAAAGATACGATGATTCATTCATCCAAATCCAGTTTCAAAGGCTGCGTCTGGATTCGAGGGCTGAGCTTGCGTACTAATTAACATCTTTAGAGAAGGCAAACTCTCTCAAGGGGGTATTTGTTTGATTATTATCATTTACTCAGAGAGAGCACAGCTTTATTCCTAAGTTTAACTGACTCCACAAAATTAATTCTTAAAAAAGACAGCACAAGCCGGGACTCCCAGTCAGCTACTGGTATTCTTTCCTTTGATGATTATTTGATACTTTAGCTGAAGAAAGGAGCTCCATGCAGTAATGGAGTAAAAAATATGGCGGGAATAGATTTGACTACTTTTAAAGCCCATGGGGTGGGCCGGGGCTCAGGTTGTAGCGCGCATGGTTTGCATGTATAAGGTCCCAAGTTCAGTCCCTGGCATCTCCGAATCAGCATCTCAGGTAGCACGGCTGGGTGAGGCCTCTGCCGGAGACCCTGGAGAGCTGGGTTTGAAACCCTGCTGCCGTGTCAGGTTGTGACAATACTGGGCTAAGATGGACCATTGGCCTGACTCAGTTAGGCAGCTCCTTATATCCAGTCACTAGTTACTGCCATGTTGATTGGTTGGTTTCCATCCAAAATGTATATCCCAACATGAAAATCAAGTGTCAAGGGCAGAGCTTGGCTAGAAACTTTAGATCAGGGGGCTGAGAAAACTTTTCCCTACACTTTGAAAACTAGTCTAAGCTCCAAGAGACACAGAGAAGTTGGGAGCACGGATGTGTACGGCGTGTGCTCAGGAAGAGGAGAGTCCGGACAAGGCCAGATTTACCACAGGGCCACCTCCTTGGATTCTCCTCTTTTCTCTACTTCCAGTAGGTTGAGGGACCCGCTCCAACAACCACCTCTAGGGCACTGCAGAGGGTGACCCTGAGGGGCCCAGGCCACGGTGGAGGGTGCGTGGCCACTAGGGGTCCTGAATTTTATCTTTGCCCTGGGCTCCTCAAATTCTAAGACCAGCCTGGGATCCAGACGATGGACCACAGATCTGTGTTCTATCCTTTTGTGGGTGCTCTGATCTCAGCTCCCTTTTCCGCGTATGTGCAGTGGCCATTCTGCATATGTGCAGACTGGCAGCCCTTTTCTGAAATGGAAGTGACACTACCACCACCATTTTGGAAAAGGGCGTGCATGCACAGAACGGCCCAGCAACCATTTCTGTGCATGCACAGTGATTTTTAATTTTATATTGTATATATAAATGAATGAAAGCAAACAAATATCATTCATTCATTTTCAGGTTTTTAGTTACTAAAACGAATAGGGTCCCTTTGTTTCTGTACCAAAAAAAAAAAAAAAAAGCAATTTGCACACACTTAGATTCTTTGGAAAAGCAAGAATCTCTCCAACGGAAGTGGGGAAAAGAAATTGACCAATGCTTCTCCAACAGTGGAATAGTCTCCCCCAAAAGTAGAGGAGGCCCATCTTTCAGGGCATGCTAAAGTCCAAGAGAATATTTATACTATGGCAAACAATCTTGCCCGGTCTGGCAATGGGCCCCAAAAGGAGGTGATGTAAATGTATTGACAGGGGACGTTTTTACATGGACCTGGGTATGGCCAACCCCTGACCTGTTCCATGTCCCCTACATGCAGCTGTGCCTGCGCTGGGTTTATATGGATGCAGAAGCTGCTACAGTTCACAGTCCACCGGCACGGCACTCCTCCCCCACACCATAGAGCTGCGGTCAGATCACCTGACGCTCTAGGCTTCCGGCCAAAGCGCTATGGCGTTGCCCAGGGCAACCTCCCGCAGGCAGTGGAGCTGCAGTGGCACAGCTCTGCCTCTGGCCGTTGCCCTAGGTTTAGGTTGCCTGTTCTGCTAGTGGTGCTCCGGGATGTTCTGAACATGTTCCACCCTGGAACAGGTGGTGCCTGCCCTGCCTCTATTCTGCCTGCACATCGGGAAGCCTGTTTTTACATGGATGGGCCACCCGGGTGTGAGGCAGAGCAGAGGCGTGGGTGCCATCTGCCTAAAAGCACCCAGTGAACTGGTCACTGTCGGAGACAGGATGCTGGGCTAGATGGACCACTGGTCCGACCTGGTACAGCACTGATTATGTAGGTGCTATGTGGGCCCTGGGGTGCTGTTCAGACATGCAGCAAGGGGGATTTTTTTTTTTTTCCTGTTTAAGATTTCTACCACTGTCTGGAAGAGGGAACAGGATAAGAAGGCAGGCAGGCATATGTACACACACAACCAGTGCTGTAGCAAAGCTATGGTGGACCTAGGCTCATGTCCCGATTATGGGGAATCAATGGCCCTCCCAAGGCTCCTGGACAACCTTGGCTTCCCCCAACACAAAGGCTGTGATGTTGCCCTGGCATCCAGTGACCCCCCCCCCCACACACACCCCCGGAGCGGCCGCAACGCAAGGAAGGAAGAATGTTATAAGTGCCAGTAGGGTGAACACTTAAAAAACCTTCTTTTTTGCCAGGCCCTTTGCAAGCAGGTGGGGGCAGAGCGCTGGCTCTCTCCTCCAGCCAGTCTGAAAATTTCCTAGCCATGATCTGGCTGCTTGCAGAGTTTAGGACCCGGGATTTATTTATTTATTTATTTAATAATTTGTATCCTGCTCCCTCCAGCCCTATGGCAGCTCGGGGCAGCTCGCAAAATAGTTAAAACAATGTATAAAACAATACATAAAGGGATTACTAAAATAATCGAAACAACAAGGAGGTAAAACCACTAGTACCACCCCCTTATTCCCCCCCTCCCCCAAAGGCCTGGACGAACAGACAGGTCTTACAGGCCCGACGAAAGGCCAACAGGCTGGGAACCAGGTGAGCTTCCTCTGGGAGGGAGTTCCACAGCCGTGGTGCTGCCACAGAGAACTCCATCTCTATCGTGGCCCCCCGGTTCACCCGGGGAACCTCGAAGAAGGCGATCTCAGTAGACCATAGGGGTCGCCCTACGGCCCAAGGAGTGAGGCGGTCTCTAAGGTAGGAGGGGCCCGACAATGTAGGGCTTTAAAGGTCAAAACCAGCACCTTGAATCGGGCCTGGATGCTATAGGCAACCAGTGCAGAGTCTGGAGCACTGTGCTCCCTACGGCCTGTCCCGGTCAGGAGACGGGCCGCCGCATTCTGCACCAGCTGCAGCTCCGAGTCGTCACCAAGGGCAGCCCCACGTAGAGCACGTTGCAGTAATCCAGCCTTGAGGGGATGAATGCATGGATGAGGGTGGCCAAGTCAAAGCTTGAAACATATGGCTGGATCCTCCACACAAGATGTAACTGGCAAAAGGCTCCCTTTGCCACTGCAGCCACCTGACAATCCAGGCGGAGGCCAGGGTCTAACAGAACCCCCAAATTCCGCACCTACAAAGCCAGCCAAGGGCGGATCCCTTCCACAAGGGGAGCCATCACCTCCGCTGCCCTACCCACCAACATCACCTCCGCCTTAGCAGGATTCAGCTTCAGTCTGCTCAGCCTCATCCAGTCACTCACTGCTCACAAGCACTGGGAAAGCACCGAGACTGCAGGACTTGGGTTTGTTGAAAAAGAGAGGTAAAGCTGGGTGTCATCAGCGTCCTGGTGACAACGCACACCAAACCGTCTCACGACCTCACCCAGGGGCTGCATACAGATGATAAATAAAAGTGGAGACAGAATTGAACCTTGCAGTACGCCACAAGCAGGATCCCGGGGGCTAGATGTTTCTTCCCCCAGCACCACCCGCTGGCTTCTCCCTGAGAGGAACAAGCAGAGCCATCTTAAGACAGTCCTCAAAAGCAACCCATGGTCCAGCGTATCAAACGCTGCCAAGAGATCTAATAGGACCGGAAGTGTTGAATGTCCTAAATCCCTCTCTCGGCGGAGATCGTCTACCAAGGCCACCAACGCAGTCTCAGTGCCGTATCCTAGACGAAAACCTGGTTGAAAAGGGTTCAAAAACCCGATGCTATCCAGATGGCCCTGGAGCTGCTGGGCCACCACCCATTCAATAACCTTCCCTAAAAGGGGGAGGTTAGAGACAGGTTGGTAGCTGGCAAGGGAATCAATGTTCAATGATGTTTTTTTGAGGAGGGGGCGCACCACCGCCTCCTTGAGGCAGTCTGGCACCGTGCCCTCCACAAGGGAGGCATTGTTAACTCCCGCTAGCACCGGTCCCAAAATCTCCCTGGAGGCTTTCACCAACCAGGGGCAAGGATCTAGTTCATAAAAGGTAGTCCTAACAGACCCCAGAATCCCCAAAGCATTGGCCGGCGTCACTTCCTGAAACTGATCCCACAAATATGGACCAGACGGGGCATCCATAAACCTCGGCTCTCCTTCTTCTGCATCAATTCCAGCCCTGAAATTGTGCTGGATTTGAGTGATCTTATCTGCGAAGTAGTTTACAAACTCCTGCCAGCGGGTTTGAGAAACCTACCCCTCCAAGCAGAGGGAGGCTGGACTAACCAGCCCCCTCACCACCCGGAAAAGCTCCGCCGAACGCGACTTCGCAGCGACTATAAGGGTGGAATTCCTTCTTTGCCGTCCTCATGGCCACAGCATAGGACTTCAAATGGGTCCGATGCTGCAGTCGATCAAATTCAGCACGAAAGCGTTGCCAGCGGCGCTCTAACAGCCACCCTTCCCACTTCAAACACTGCAGCTCCTTAGTAAACCAAGGAGCTCTACGGTGATGAAGCAGCGGGAGCAGATGCCTGGGAGCCACCCGATCAATGACCCCACCCAGCAAGGTGTTCCAAGCTTGAACAAGATCATCAACCAAGCAGACTTCAGGGTCTAAGGACACCTCCCCCAGGGCTTCCTGGAACCGCCGCGGTTCCATCAGCCTTCGGGGGTGGACCAACCTAATAGGTCCCACTTCTTTCCGGGGGCTGTCATGCGCTAGGAACCTGGTCTGCAAGAGGTAATGATCCGCCCATGACATGGGCATAGAATTTACTTCCCTCACTACCGGATCACCTGCCTCAAGGCCGGAGCAGAACACCAGGCCGAGCATATGCCCCCCACCCCCATGTGTGGGGCCACTAAACATCTGGGACAAGCCCGTAGTTGCCATGGCGGCCACGAACTCATGCTCCACCCCAACAAGGCCAGTGCTGGTGTGAATGTTGAAATCCCCCAGGACCACAGTCCTTGGGGAGTGCAGCACCACCCCCGACACCAGCTCCGCTAGAGCGGTGAGGGATGCTGCTAGGCAGGAAGGAGCACGGTACACCAACAGCACCCCAATTCTGTCCCTGGCCAACTCAAACACAAGGTGAAGGGCCTCGATCCCTGGGATTAACTGCACCGGATACTTCCTAGCAGTCCAAGATTCCTTAAAAACCATAGATACACCGCCTCCTCCCCTCTCCCCCCGATCCCCAAGCCGGGGCTGGTGTTGCATAGAGTACTCCACCAGAACAAGACAGCAAAGACAGCACAGCAGCCCTGTTGGTCGGGGTGAGAAGCGATGGGCAGTGGAAGGGGAGAGAGTGGAAAAGCTCATTGAGCCGACCGTGCTTCTTCTAGCATGTAAAATTCAGAAGGCAAAGGGGGGAAAAGAGAGAGAGAGAAAGAGAAAGAAAGGAAAAGAAAATGATGTCTTTGTTAGAAGACTTTACAGCATATATGTTGGAATGTGAATAGCTATTATTCAAGGTTGGGTACTTGGTTATGTCATTATGTTCTACTAAAGCAAAGCAGTTGAACAAACATTCTTGTACTGGAAGTCTGCTTATGCCTCTGCTGATTTATTCCAAGGACCATCTGGACATCGAGAACAATGTGGTCCCATATCTGAATGACCGGCCGCATTAGTCACACCCTCTTCACGCGACCTCTGCGTCCCTAATCTTCACACTTTCTCTCATTCTCTTTTAGTGAGGCAAAATGACCGGATCCGTTTCTCACCTCTCCTTTGGCTGCCGAAGTTGAGAGGAGACAAAAGGCCTTGCCTGGCTACGTGTTGGTGCAGTCGTCACAAAAACGACAGGCTGCATAAAAATGACATATGTGCCTTCCTACTCCTCCCCACCCCCTCGCCCCGCAACTGAAATTGAATTTAGGATTCCCAAAAAATATTCCCTCTCTCACAACGATTGCACCGAGGCCACCATAGCCCTCCTCCTCTCCCCACATTCCTATACTTCGGGGAAGCAGGAGTCATGCCATGGAGGCTCCTAGGAGGAGATATTCTAACCCAACTCCAACTCATCGCTAAACTTGGGTGCAGAAGAATGTCTTCCTTCCTTTATGACTAGATGGGAGATGCCGGTGTCAGTCACCGTTGAGCCCGCTTGCTTTAAACAAGACAAACTGAGTTAGGTCCAACCAGAAGGCTGCTTACAATTTATTTTTTTAAGGTTTCCAAAAATGTAATTGTTCCTTTTGGACACGGAATCTCCATTTCCAAACCCTTTATTCCTCCAGTGCACATTAGAAAATCACTATGAAAGCTCCTCTCCTCCCTTCCATCATCATCATCATCAGTTTACTTCTACTTTATTACACTTTTCAGCAATTGCTCAGGGAAAGAATTATTACGCAGGAGAGGAATCAGGGAGGGGGAGGAAACAAGTGACTATTAGCAACGGTTGCTTTATTGCAACAGGCACAGAGCTCATTCATTGCATGTTCTGCTGAATATAAAAGCACTGAAACATTTTAATTTTAAATTCTTATCTTTCAATTTACTGCTTTTCTCTCCCAATGATTTGTGTTGCTTTTTAATTTTTACAGTCTCTACAGCAGCCAGATGCTACCGCCTAAGGCCAAAATAATAAAACCCTACTGCAGTCAGGAGTTACAGAACAAAAAAGAAACATGCAGTTGACAGAAGTTAATATCTCAATTTAACAGTGCTGCTTTGCTAATGATGCTTTGATATGTGTTTATTTAGAAAGGTCTGATCTTGACCTTGAAGCCAAACTAAACCACAAAGTCTTTATGAGAAGAGAGAGAGAAAAAAAAGACTTTATTTATAGATTGGCTTTGTGTCAATCACTGCAGCAGCTGGACCCGAGGTGAAAGTCACTAATGCCAGGGAGGCGTAGATGCAAATAAAGTGTTAATTTAGGGGAAAGTTGTGGGCGTGAGGGAAAGCTAAATTTTAAATGAAAGCCGGTTTTCCTGTGATCACTACCTTTGGGATGTACCCTTGGAAAGACTCCTGGGTTAGAAGCAAACTGCTAGTTTTGTTTTGAAAAAACAAAACAAACGATGCATTTACAAGACATTTCTCCACAAAACTACTTCTGTCAATATCTGCACGTAGCAGGACAATAGCCTGTAAAATATGACCCAAGGGATATAAATGATACAGGAGCCTGACTTCCAATGCCCAAAGAGGAAATCTGAAAAGGAAGGTAACTACATACATACACGGGTACTCTTGCATCCCAAGGGGAAATCATTTCTAATAGATATTCTGTTCCGTGAAATAGCCGTTGGAGACTAGACGGTGTTCCTGGCTGCAGTTTTGTGGCTTCTGTCAACACTATGCAGAGCTATGCACCCGGCCAAAAAGGGTTTGCGAACTCTCTTGAGTACGCGAGCCAATTTGGGTTCCCAGACAGCGGTACCTCTGCACACGATGGCTCATGAGGTATGAGAAAGTGAACAAACTTTCCAAGGCAGACTGTTCCATCTCTGGGTTTCGCATGGGTGCCCATCTCTGCATATTTGAACGCCAACATGCAAGATGCCCTAATGGAGGAAACCACACGTATGCTATCCAGTTAAGGATATCATTTATTTGTAACCTTAGCTAATGCATTCTGGAGGAAGACAGAATTCCAAGAGAACTGCATTCAGCTGGAAAAACAGAGCAGAAACAGGTTCCTGACTTGGTACCCACAGGTAGTATATGCATTTCCTGGTACTGTTTCCGGTATCCGAACTGGAATCTGAATACCGTTAAGATACTTGAAAACTCAGAATGTCTGTTTCTGGTTTTAAAGTGTCCCAAATTATCCCTCAAACTGAAAAAATACCCCCAAATTTTCCAAAATCAAGACAAAGTAAAAAAAAATGGGATGAAAACGGCATTTTGGCATGTTGGTGTCCAATCGGACACTGTTTCCGCCAGTTTGGAGTTGGGTACCGCCAATTCAACGGATATGCCCATTTTTGTGGGAGCCCATTTTGGCTTATGACAGGACATACGACTCATGTAAAGCTCGATATCTTCCTTGTATATAAATAATGCCACACAGAGTAAAAAAACAGGCGTTTCTTTCTAAAGAAACTGGTTCACACATGCCTTATGTTATTGAAATAAAAAAAAAATTCCTTTTAATTGAACCATTACATTGTAGCACATCTTCACAACTGGGATAGGAGGAAAGTGGGAGCTTGGTAAATTCCCCATGGTGTGCAAGTCTTACCAACATGCATTGTGGTGTAGACATTTGCGCAGTTAGGTCTGTATATTTAAAATCCAATTTGTATGTTAGTTCAATGAACTTACTTAAATTGCATTTTATTAGGGGGAAAAACAACCTAATGAAATGAGATCTTCATTTCCTACTGGTTTGCAGTATTTTCTTTCCCTTTTCTTTTTGATTTGTATTCGGCCACCATCATCCATACGTTCATCACCTCGAGGCTAGATTACTGCAACACACTCTACGGGGGGCTTCCCATGATGGATAGTCGGAAGTTGCAGCTGGTGCAGATTGTAGCGGCTTGTCTCCTTTTGGGGGCGGGGCGCG
Organism: Sphenodon punctatus; assembly: GCA_003113815.1. Taxonomy (NCBI): domain Eukaryota; kingdom Metazoa; phylum Chordata; class Lepidosauria; order Sphenodontia; family Sphenodontidae; genus Sphenodon; species Sphenodon punctatus. Next base: position 407,147 of record QEPC01009472.1, on the reverse strand, counting down.
GGGCCCACATGACACTGGTGCTCCGCAGTCTGCACTGGCTCTCTATAATTTTCCAGGCACAATTCAAGGTGCGGGTTTTGACCATCAAAGTCCTAGATGGTCTGGGACCCACATATCTTAAAGACCGCCTGTCCTTCCATGCCGCATTGCGGCCCCTGTGATTGGCCGGGAGCGCTTATCTGTGGGTACCATCTGTGGGTACCATTAGCCTTGTTCATAACAACAGGAGCTTGAAGGGAGCTCAATTGTTGCTCTGTTGCTTTGGAACTCCCTCCCCCTAGAGGTTCATTGAGCCCGGGTCTTGGTGTCTTCTGGAGCTGGTGTAAGAGTTTTCTGTTTGAAAAGCATTTGGCGGGCAGGGCTAGGGGGTGGTTTTGGGGTTGGGTTATGGGGAGTTGGGTATGGGAAATGGGAGGTGGTATTGGAGGGTTTTGTGGGGGTTGTGGGAGGTTTGGGTGTTTTTAGGGGTGGGGGCTGTACTGATTTTAACCTTTTTATGACTTGTCAGCCACCCTGACCCTCCAGGAAATGGTGGCATATAATTTTTTAAATAAACAAACAAATAAACAGATAAAACCATTAAATATTTGCTTTCAGGAAGCCCTAGTGGCTCTTTACCAAGCAGAGATCATAAACAAAGTTTGGAAGATAAACAATAGGAGACTCAATGGTAACTCTTTAGAATCCTTGCCCTGGTTAGCTAAGGCCACCCCACGAAATAACCAACACGGCAGTCAAAGAAACGGATCCAGAAACTGCAACACTCAATGACTGGGAGTAAAGCAATAGCTGGAGAATTGAAACAAGTACTCTCAAAAACAAGTATCCCTGACAAGTTTCCAGTACTCACATCAACTCACAACTTTCAGGTACTAATCGGTATCCGGTTAGTGCCCAGTTCGAGTACCTGTTGTCCCAGAAAGTCGACTTCTGATTCCAACATTTTGGTTTCTCGTCCCGATTTACCAGTCGGTAACCAGAAAATCCATACTGTAAGTTTCCGATTTTTTGAATCGGTGATTGGGTAGCCCATTGAATACCCGACACAGTATTTGAAAATGTATGTATTACCTGAAGAATCAGTTTCAGCTCCAAACAGCAGGTTTTGATGAGGATTAAACCCTCTGCCACATGAAGATTAGAATGAATAGCTTATATATGAATAGCTTACGGGTGCGAGTCGCAGGCAGCACATGACACCAGTGCTCCGGGCTCTGCACTGGCTGCCTATAAAGTACAGGACCAGGTTCAAGGTGCTGGTTTTAACCTTTAAAACCCTTCACGGCCTGGGCCCTGCTTATCTGTGGGACCGCCTCACTCCCCATGTGCTCGTGCGACCCTTGAGATCGTCCGTGGGAGCCTTTTTGGAGGTTCCCCGGGCGAGGTGGGTGGCCACTGACGTTAGATCTTTTTCGGTGGCCGCCCCTGTGCTGTGGAATTCGCTCCTGGAGGAGGCTCGGTTGGCTCCCACTCTCCTGCTGTTTCGGCGTGTATGTAAGACCTGGCTGTTCCGCCAGGCTTTTGCCGAGGGGTAGGGGTCGGGTGGGGGGTGGGGTTTCCACACAGACTGTATTTTTAAATTGTTTTTAAAAATGCATATTGTTTCTATTGAATGTTGTTTGCCGCCCCGGGCTGCCCTGAGGGCAGGAGGGGCAGGATATAAATTTTAAATAAATAAATAATAATAATAAAAAAGCTGGAGACAGCATTGGTGGCTTTGGTGGACGATCTCCGCCGGGAGATGGACGCAGGACGCTCAATGTTACTGGTCCTGCTAGATCTCTCAGCCATGTTTGATGCAGTGGACCATGGGCTGCTGTTGAGACGGTTGAGTGACCTGGGGGGTCTGGATGGGACTGCCCTTGGCTGGTTCCAGTCATTCCTCTCGGGGAGGACCCAGCGGGTTGTCCTGGGGGCAGAAACATCTAGCCCCCGGGCCCTGGACTGTGGCATTCTGCAAGGTTCAATCCTGTCTCCTTTATTGTTTAATGTATACATGCAACCCTTGGGGGAGATCGTGAGAGGATTTGGTGTGCGTTGCCACCAATATGCTGATGACACTCAGCTTTACCTCTCATTTTCAGCTGACCCAGGCCCTGCCATCTCCGTGCTATCCCAATGTTTGGAGGCCGTGGCAACTTAGTTGTGGCAGAGCAGACTGAAGCTCAATCCCGATAAGACTGAGGTGATGGTGGTAGGCCGAGCGGGGGAGGTGTTGCCCCCTCTTGTGGAGGGGGTGCGCCCCTCCGTGGCCCAGCAGGTTTGGAGTCTGGGGGTGTTATTGGATGTGGTGGCAAAGGTGGCTTTCCGCCAGCTGTATCTGGTACGGAGGCTGCGCCCATACATCTCCAGAACCGACCTGGCCACCTTCATCCATGCCTTCATCACCTCGAGGCTGGACTACTGTAACCCGCTCTACATGGGGCTTCCCTTGACGCTGGCCAGGAGATTGCAGCTAGTGCAGAATATGGCGGCCCGTCTCTGAACAGGGATGGGCCGACAAGAGCACATAACACCGGTACTCCATGCGCTGCACTGGCTGCCTGTAACATACCGAGCCAGATTCAAGGTGCTGACTTTGATCTATAAGGCCTTGTATGGTCTTGAACCTGGATATCTCAGGAACCACCTCGCCCTCCGCAACTCAGGACGGCCCCTTAGGTCCACCAGGGGCACCTTCCTGGAGGTCTCCTGCATAAAGCGGGGGGCTACAATGGAGAGGGCGTTCTTGGTGGCTGGGCCCCGGCTATGGAACTCCCTCCCAGAGGAAGCACGGCTGACCCCAAGTCTGTTGGCCTTCCGTCGGGCCTGTAAGACATGGCTGTTCTCCCAGGCCTTCGGAGGTGGGGAGGGGAGGGTGGGTTAAATTGCTGTATAGAGGGGGGTTGTTTTAAATTTGTTAAATAATATTGGAATTTTTTAGATTTTAATGTGGTTTTATGTTGTTTTAGATTGTTTAAAGCTACCCCGAGATGCCATTGGCATGAGGGGGCGGAATATAAATGTAATACAATAAATAAATAAATAAATAAAATAATAAAAGACCCATCCCCCGGAAAAAAGTTGACTAGAGAATTTTTGAGTAGAATAAGCATGATCAGAGTCTCATGTGATCAAGCAGCTCGGAAACACTTGGTGATACTATACTAGAAATACAAATGAGTCTACAATTAGCTCCACAAAGAAACAACAACGATGTCTCAACTTTAAAGCAGGTCGGAAAGACAGATGGGGGTCACAGGCTTTATTTCAGAAGAGACGGATTATTCTATATTCGTATTTACTAAAAGCACAACAGAGACCAGAAAATTATTCATCTTATGCAAGCTTGTCCGTTGCTTTGTGTGATATTAATGTGGAAGCAACGGTCAAAGGTCCCCGTATCTAGGCCCATGTGTCTGCAATTTAGCAGGAGAGTGATGAATCTTCCCTGTAGAATTCCTGTTCCCAGTCTAGATAAAACAAAGTGTGAGGTGGGAACTAATGTAAACCAAAGCCCTTATCGCCTCCTTTATCAGATTCCTTGTCTAGACTCTGGCTCGGTAAAGTGTGGCTCGTTGCAGCCCCCTCCCCCCCACCTAAAACCCTATTTAAAAGACAGGTCCATTCATAAACTCGGTCTTTGCACCATCAGTGGTAAAGAACGTGTTGCTGAACCCTAAAAATCCCCACCACCGAGAATTAGAAGCCTTTTAGTTCAGTGGCCATCATTTAACTTGTGAATGACAAGACGTTTTGCTCAGAAATCCTAGGTGCTTGCATTTTAAGCCTTCATACGGAAGATGACACACCCTGGCAACTCCTTGGGAAGTGAACTGGGCTCCTCTCGAGTGGGAGAAAGAGAATAGCTTTCCCTCCCTCTCTGCTACCCAACCAGACAAACAAACCAGGAAGGTTTGTCCTAATGTCAGCTAAGGCAAAGCAGCAGGTTCCCAGCAGGGCTGTCCCTACCACAAGGTGACCACCCCAAGTCCCACTTGTTTCTCTGCTTCCGAACCCCCTGCTGTGGCCCCTGTTTTCACTAGGGCAGGATGTCATGGTGCTACTTCCTCTCACTTCCACGACCACCTCTAGTGACCCGCAGTGGGGCAAATTCTAAGGCCGGCCCTGGTTATCCAATGCCAGTTCTGGTATGACGTGGAGTTCTCAGTTTCGATACCTTTTGAGCTGAAGTTACTCATGGGTACGGGTGTGGCTCCAGTTCTGGGATTTACCATCACTTGGTGATGGAGAAGGGTCGGGGTTCAAGTTGATTTTTAGGCCACATTCTGATGAACAGCACCACACCAAAGTAACTGCTTTGCTTTAATTAATTAAACCCAACCCTAATTCATATTTACTTATTCATTAAATTAAAGTAACTACTTCAGTAGCGTTCAGACAAACAGCCAAAGTAATTACTCTGACTGAATTTAACTGAAGTAACTACTCTACTTTTGTAGCATTCAGATGAGGGCTAAAACGTTATTCTTGCGAAGATTTTGAACCTGTAGTGAGATCCTGCTGGGAATCTCATTTAAAAAGAAAGAAGAACCGCACACACACAAAATGGCTACCGGTTCCATTCTATGTATGTACAACCCTTTTCCAAAATGGCATTGGAGCACTGCCACCATTTTGGAAAAGGGAAGCTGGTCTGCACATACACAAAATGGCCACCGCGCATGCACTGAATGGGTGTCTTTTTTCCAAAATAGCAGCAACACTGCCGGCGCCATTTTGGAAAAGGGCTTTGCATGTGCAGAATGGCCCTGGTGGCCAGTTTGCACATGCACAATGGTTTTTAAATCTTCTCGAGAATCTTGACGAGAACAGCCGATTCTCAGCGTGTTCTTGATTGGGAAAATCTCACCAGGAGTCCAATTCTTGATGAGATTCATGAGAATAGTGAGATCGAGTTTCAGTGCTAATTCAGACAACCATTATAAACCAAAGTAGTATGGTGGTGATTTCCCGCCAAGCTGAGACGTCATGATCACTGATCCGTGGTTACCACCCTCACTGGTAAGTGTTCATATGAACGATTACTTTGATATACCAACCAAAAGGCAGTATATACTACTGATTTTTCAGGAGTATGTAATTCTCTTTCCATTCCTGAATAATTTTGGTTTCGCGCTCAGTTCATGTGAATTAGAAAGCAAAAATTTAGGGCAGATTTCATCTTCGAGAAATCCACCCAGTCTGATCTCAGGCTGGTTCAAAACAGCCATTACATTTTTGTGAAACTGTCCTGCGAAAATAGACTGGCTGTTGGAATTTCAGTTGGAATTTTGATTGACCTATTTGCGCATGCTCAAATGGCTGTGACCCTAAACCAAAATGACAGCTGCCATTTCAGTCTACGGCAGTGGCCATTTTGAGCATGCACAAAATTATTCTTTTTTTTTTTTTTAAAAGAATTGGTTCAATCAGAATTTTGCCCGATCAGAATTTCGATCAGACTAATCGAAACACCCAGTTCTGATGAAAATAGAGACCGGGTGTAATTCCAGTTTTAGATTTAGTCTGATCTGGTCTGGCAAAACGCAGACCAGACTGCAATCCAGTCTCCATTAAACTAGAGAGCCATATTGGCACATCCAACCATTGCTGTCTCCGGTAGCTGCAGGATGGTACCGTTTTGCATGTGCACAGTAAACAAAAAGGAAATACTGCTCAGGTACAAGTGGCCGGATGGGGAGCAGTCAGTGGCTGAAAATCTGCACCAGATCTCTGTAACCTAAGAACGTAAGTAGTGCCATATGAGTCAGACCAATGGTACATCAAGCCCAGCATCCTGTCCTCCAACAGTGGACAATTTTGATCGCATGGGAGAAAACCCAACAGTCACAATGGGCAATCCATTTCCCGTTGTTCACTTCCAGCTCCTGACGTTAAGAAGTTCATTTTGTAAGCTACTTGGTTAATAGTCACTAATGGACCTACTCTCCAAGAATTTATCCAGGCCTTTTTTAAACCCAGCTCTACTACTGGCCTTGACAACATCCTCTGGCAACAAATTCCATAAGTTAATTACACATTGAGTGAAAAAGTACTTCCTCTTATTTGTTTTAAATCTGCCAGCAGCTAGTTTCATGGAGTGTCCCTAGTTCCAGTACTATTTGAGAGGGTAAATAACCGTTCCCTATCTACTTGTTCCACACCACTCAACATTATAAACCTCTATCATGTCCCCTCTGTCTTCTCTTCTCTAAGCTGAAGAGATCCAGTTTGTCAAGCCTCTCTTTGTATGGAAGCCGTTCCATACCCTTTATCATTCTCGTTGCCCTTCTCTGTACCTTTTCTAGTTCAGCGATGTCTTTTTTGAGATGGGGTGACCAGAACTGCACACAATATTCCAGGTGTGGTTGCACCATTGATTTGTAAAGTGGCATTATGATATCCTCAGTTTTATTCTCCATTCCTTTGTGAAAAACTCCTAACATTCTACTTGCTTTTTTTCACTACTGCTGCACACTGGGCTGAGGATTTCAGTATATTGTCCACAATCACTCCGAGATCCTTTTCCTGAGTGGTAACTCCTAGCTTAGTACCTAGCATTGTATACTCATAGTTTGGATTATTTTTCCCTATGTGCATCACTTTGCACTTGTCCACATTAAATCTTATCTGCTATTTAGATGCCCAGGCACCCAGTGTCATAAGATCCTGTTGCAGTTCTTCACAGTCTGCTCATGTTTTAACTACCTTGAATAACTTGGTGCCATCTGCAAATTTGATCACCTCACTCTTAATGCCCTTTTCCAGATCATTAATGAATACATTAAACAGCACCGGTCCCAATACTGATCCTTGGGGCACACCACTTTTTACATCTCTCCATTGTGAAAACTGACCATTCGGTCCTACTCTTTGCTTCCTATCCTTTAACTAGTTACCGATCCATAGTAAGACACTACCTCCTATCCCATGACTTTTTAACCTGCTCCAAAAATGGGGATTAAATCCACAAAGACAAAAATGGCAATTTGATTCCACCCTAGAGTGAATGCTTGGAGAGGGAAAGAGAAGTACGACTCAGCTACATCAAATGAACATGGTCTTGTACATCTGTATGTTGGGACGTGGCCCTCTAAACCTGTCAGTAGCCTTTGGTGCTGTTGAATTGCCTGTGAATGGAGATTGTAGTACTATTATTATTATAAGCATTTGTTTGGCCCCAGCTGTGTACCTGGCGCTTTACAGAACAATAAGATAGACGTGGTCCCTGCCTACGGCTTACAATCTAATAGACACGGAGGGGGGAGACAAGGAGAGGGGACATAGGGAGAGACAAGGGATAAATAATATTCAAGCGGATGCGAAGTCTCAGGTGCATGTCCTTGGCTTGGTTGCGGTTAGGCAGGAGTCTGCTGGGAGGACAGACAATAAATATTGAGAGGAAAGTTCTAACAGGCATCGGGAAAGGTGACGAGGAAGAGGTGGGTTTTGAGGAGGGATTTGAAGTGCCACCTTCACTTCCATGATTGTGTAATGTGACATTCCACAGGCAGCCAACGGGCAATTGTGTCTACATGTGTCCCATCATGCATGTAGGTTTCTAGTTTGTCTGGAAAGCACATGCTGCCTGAGCTGCATTCCCATCAGTATGCTAATAATCAAGGCCAAGACTTTCAGGTGACTAGAAACTCATGTTTTGGGTTCTCTGTATGAGACACCTTGAAGGGGGCTCGATTGGAAAAGAAAAAGGTGCCCAGTACTTTCGGAAAGTCAGACCTTGCATGTGTCTCAAACCAGGACCCCAAAATTGGCACTGGACTTCTCCGGAGAAAGACCGAGGATGGAGATATTTAGTAGCTGTTTGACAAGGGCAGAGATGGAAGGACAAATTCTACCCTACATCGTCTGTAGCAACAGAAAGCACTTAGGTGTAATTCAAAGCAAACAGCACTTTAATCAAAATAATAATGAATATAATGTAGCAAACCTGAAAGTTTGGAATTTGTTCAGTCCTTACCCCTGACGACATCAGCTCTTAGGTAAAAGCCATTAAGGTTAATTTATAAAATTAGAGCAAACCAGTTGCTCTTACGGCACTATTAAACAGTAGAAATGGTTATTCTTTCAAGAATTTCTTGGCTGAAACATCAATGATATTAACTGGACCAAATTTATGAAAACGTTCTTTCATTTAACAATTTTAAAGGGCAACCATGCAACAAGAAGCTATTGGATGATGCACTTGCCATGAACTGGATTTTTTTTTAAAAACAACCAAATCTTCCCGTTCAGTTAAATACCACAGGCACTGATAGACATTCATCCAAAAATGTTCTTGTGTGCCTAAGAGGAGAATCAAACCATCTAGCAAGACATCTCATCTACCAGTTTGCCAATGCACAGCTGTTCCATATAGTCTTCTTCCACAACTTTCATCTCATTGTGAGTGCTTCCTTCGTCTCACCAAAGGAGCAGCTAGAATACGGACATCATGCGGTGAAGCTGCACTTGGACCCAAGAACCTGGGGAACTGATGCTCCTTGGAGCAACGGCTTCACCTGCCACTGGGAGGGAGCAGGGGGGGGGGGGCTCATTCCATCTTCTGCACCAGGGTCCATTTAAACCTAGTTACGCCTCTTTTCCTCACATGCTGGATTTTCATGGCCTCCTGTAGGAGATGATTTGACAGTGAGATTTGGACCAATACTTAACCCATTTTCTCATTCACTTATCACCCTGCCCGCCGTGTTCCCCTGGAAGGACCTCTCTACTTTGCCGCTTATCAACCGCACCCTGTTTCTAATGTCTCTAGAGTCCCGCTTTCATTAGTGTTGCGGACACCACCCCCTTTAACACTCAGCATCATCTCTGGCAATCCCTCGCGGTTGAGGATAATCACCTTCCACACACTGCCTTATTTATGGGTCTGAAGATGGCTGACAATGCCAGTCCGGAGTGACAGATTCTATTACCGTTCAGGCATGCGATTCTGAGTGAGGTGGATGTGTCCGAGTTCCGAGTTTGGTCCACGACATGCTGCTTCAGCCGCTCCCACTTTCCTATCTCCTGCTATTGTTGTGAGATTTCAAAAGTACGGAGACTCTTGTAGTAGACTCTTCCTCCATTTGGGACAGTCCTGGGTGATGGTCTCCCATGAATTGTCATCTAATTCATTACGTTTAACACTACCGTCTCGGTCAGAATGGTGTTCATTCTCTCTCTCAGCAGCTCCCCACTCCGTGGTACCCCGAGGCAGCTTGAGTCTCTTCCGTTTGCTTGGAGTCTGGCAGCTGCCAGGTTTTGCAGTCCGTGGCCACAGTCACGTCAGAGTTGGCTTGAATTTTCCCCCTCCCAGTAAAGTTTGACGAGACACTGTATTTAAAGACTCACCTCTGCTCCTGCTGCCTCCCATCTGCTGCCCTCCTGTCACCCAGAAGAACAAAAAGGGAGGCGGGTTTGGATTTGGTGCCAGGACCACCCATTTCTTTCTTTAGCGGCCATGTTTGCATGTAGGTTTGACCCTCTGCCTAAGTCCAGGTACACGCTGAGGTACTCACGTCTGCAGCACGTTTTCATATAGGGGTGTGCAGAAGGCCACATCATGCCATTTTTGTTTTCAAAACCCCCTCGTTTTCAGGGGTTCTCGTAAAGACTCTACTATTTTTCTTTTCTTTTTTTTTTCATTTTATTAAAAATAGTTTTCTTAAAAATAACGGAGAATGCACGAAGTAGCTGCCAGCATAAGTGCAGCTCTTTTCCAAACCAGCGCTGGCAGCATTTAAATAAATAAATAAATAAATAAATAGAAAATCCCTAAAAACTGGACTACTGTAACCCTTTGATTTTCTACTTATTTGCATTTATTTATTTTTATGTTTCTACCCCCGCCCTCCTCTTGCCAATGGCGACTGGGGGCGGCTTCCGTAATATAAATGATAATAAAACACAATATCAAAACAGAAAAAATATAACTATAAAACAGCATACATAAAAACAGGTCTGTGCATAAAACACAATCCTCCTCCTCCTCCTCCCCACCAACTTAGCTAACCCATCCTCCCTCCCTCCCCCAACGACACCTTCCGGAAGAGCCAGGTCTTATCGTTTCGTCGGAAGACAAGGAGATCTGGGCCGAGGCGAACCTTCCACCGCGAGGGAATTCCAAAGTGACGGCGCAGCCACCGAGAACCCCTTCTGGTCCGTCCGGACCTGCTGATAACCCGGGACTTCTAGGAGGGTGCTCCCGGACGACCGCGGGAGCTGCCCTGTGGATGAGGTGATCTCTCAGGTAAGCAGGGCCCAGGCCATGAAGGGCTTTGAAGGTCAAAACTTACTGAAGAGTCCTCTTCATTAAAAGCTATTGTAAGATTTAATGAGTTTTCTAGTGAGCCTTCTGTTGGGGACCAGTCATCACGAGCACATTATACCAATGCTCCAGAGTCTGTGTTGGCTCTCAATAGCTTCCCAGGCAAATATAGTTTAGACCTATAAAGCCCTAATTGGCTTCGGTCCCCCAAGTATATGCAAGGCCGCCTCTTTTCTCATGTTCCATCGTGGCCCTATGAGGTCAGCCAGGAGCACCCTATTGTAGGCACCATCTGTCCATCAACTTTGTACAACAAAGGCACAGAGAGAGGTGTTTTCAGTGGCTGCGCACAACTATGGAACTCCCTCCCATTGGAGAATCATCTATGTCCAAGCCTGCTCAACTTCTAGAAGCACTGTAAGACCTTTCTGTTTGGCCAAGCATTTGGTAGGCAGAGATAGGGCTCTGGAAATAGGTGGGGTGGGGGTTGGGGGAGCTTAAAGGATTTTAAAAGATGTTTTATTATGATGTGGACCGCCCTCAGCCTTAATAGGAAGGGCAGGGTATAAACATGTATAAAACAAACAAACAAACTGTTGCCATGCAGCTCAGCTGTGGTCAGGGTTTGGAGGAAGGACAGCCAAAAGAATCCCTCATTTTAAGGGAACTGTGGATAAGCTTGTCCTACAGCTAAAACAGATACCTGAATCGGTACTTGTGGGTAACATCTGGATTTTAGGGTACCATTTCGGGTATCCAGAATCGGCACCCAAACACTGGCTTCCGAAAAATATGAAATGTTGGTTTCTGGTTTTCAAGGAACCCAAATTACCCCCAAATCCCCCCCAAACACCTGGAAAATGTTCTGAAATCCAGGACCAGAAGTTGAAAAATCCGGACAAAAACAGCATTTCATTTGTCAGCAGTTTGGTATTTCGGGTACCCAACTGGATAACGTTTTGGGCACCGAAAAGCATCCAAAATTTTCAGGTCGAACTGGGAACTGTGAATTTGACAGGAATAATCACTTTTGTGGGTACCTGTTTCCTGGCCTCGCTTAGTCCTTAAGATTCTAAACTTTCCAGGGAATGGTCAGTCTCTTGAAAGAGTGCGGTTCCTAGGACAATATGGGTGGCAGTACAACAGACATAAATAACTAGAAAGCCCACAAGGCTAGTGTGGAAGTCTGGAGATCAGCCCCAAATCCAAACTCTGCCATTTCCTTTAGCTTGCCCCAAATTTCTGCTTGGCTTTTTATTTGATACAGGGAGAGTAGCTCCCTGTCCTAAACTGACACTGCAAGCTGCACACTACCCCAGAGACAGCAGCATTTCATTATTATTTATTACGGTAACACCTAGGAACCTAACTTACGAATCAAAGTTCTGTTGTAAGAGACTCAGAACAACCAATCTCCAGCACCCAAGGCCTTACAAGCTAAGTTTAATACAAGGAAGATGGTTATGACAAAAAAAGTTGTGTGGGGCAAGGAAATGATGGGATAATACTGATAAGCATAATAGGCTGTGGAATCGGCACAGCAGCTGCCTAACGACTCTTCCAATTTTGAGTGAAGCAATCTTTTTTGCTTAGTTTCTCAATTTAATAAAGCATTTTGGGATCCTTTGGGCAGAAAGTCAGGACATAAACGCGAGTGAGTCTACATTGTCATCTGGTTGCAGATGTGGCTGCTTCGCACATCACCAGACAAAATTATGCTGTGAAAATTTAAAGGACCTTGCATTTGTTTAATTGGAAAGGATTGTAGATTGCTCTCGGACACAAGTGGAATTTATCCATTCTTGCTTTAGTACTCTCCACCAACTTACCTTATTTTCCTTGCTTGATTAAGAAGGACCTCTCCATAAAACTATAAAGACATTAATTAGTATTTCTCTCTCTCTTTTTTTTTTTTTAAGAAAACTTTTTATTTTACTTTTTTTTTTTTTTATTTTAATTTTTTTAAAAATAGAGTTTACAAGGATCCCAGGATACAAGAGTAACTGTTAAGGTAAACGCGAACCTTTGTCAAGATGAACTTTCCTCCTACTTTTAATTAAAAGTTCTTTAGAATTAAAAAGGACACTATTCAGAAAAGGTTGAAAAAAAATTTCATTGACACTAGTCCGCCCCCCTCCCCTTTTTCCCAAGGAAAAGAAAAAGCTGGTTTTGTGTGTCTGCTCACCCAGCCCTCACTGTACAAAAGGAAGCGGATTTGCAGCAAGACACATGAGATGACCCTTTGACCTTAAACTGCTGAAAAGTTCTCAATGGCATAAATACCAGATAATCAATCACATACCAGGAGGCCTGGTCTTACGGCCCTTACCCCAGCGGCTGAGTTTATGAGAGATGCACTGTAAATGGACACCAGCTTAAGGGAGGCCCCTTTTGGCATTCCAAGATCAAGCCGGAATATTTTACTGTGGTCCGAGAGACCCTTGACCATCTAGTTTTACACATTTCATCGCTAATTTATAAAGCACTCGCTTGCATCTAACGAGCAACTCCAGCACAAAGCCACTTAGTGTCCAGCGTGCTTTGCAATGGAAGTGTAAATCTGAAGTTATCTAAATGGCTAGTGGACGCTGGTAAAAATGAACTAATAAAGCCACTGAGGGTTTAGCTGGCTGAATGCAGATGGCATACCAACCCCATGCAATCATGCACTCCAATAAATATTGCCAATTGCTTAGTGCACCCTAGAAAGTGGAGATCAAGATATCAAAAAGAGAACTTTTCTTTTTCTCTCTCTCTCTCTTTCTTTTTTGCCACGAGAGGAAAATGTAGCATAATTACAGCAGGAAACAAGATCAAGAGACAGGGAATGGTCTCTCTTTCCCAGAGTGCATGCTATACACTTATAATAAGCAATGCAAAGTGCCCGTGCCAACCAGCACATCGCCCAGATGACGATAAATACAATGAAACAGGGGGGCAAAACAAAAAAAACAAGTCTAACCTTTCCAGACCACCAAAGATTTGTTTGTTTGGGGTGTTCTTTGTTTGTTTTTTGGAAACCTTAGGCCGGTCCCAACCACCAACTGTACAAGAGGTTACCCTCTCCTTATCTGTGTGCCCTGACAGCCAACTCAAACCTAAATCAAGGGAGAATACTGCTCAACCTCTCCAGGTTTCTGAGACAACAATAGATTTTCAAGTTTTCTGGGGGAGGAAAGAAAAGTTTGCTGTGATCCTAAACTAGTTCAGTTAAATGGAGAACCACTTGGCAACTAAATTTGATAATGCTTTTGTTTGTAGGTCAGAGGTTAAATATGTTCACACTAATCCCCTTCATCTAGAATTAAAGGACAAGAAAGATTTTTCTGTAGCTTAGCAAGAGGGCTTTTCTCATCACTGTCTAAATAGTATTTGCTCAGGAAAATTAAACGTAGACCCTTGGCCACAAGTTTTAAATACTGATCCTTACAGATCTTGCACATTTTGGGTTTGTTTATCTTTTGTACAAACCCACCCAACCCGGGGAAGACTCTCTCTCATGATAACTCCTAACATCTTGTTGATCACCAATACAGCCTACTTTGAAATTTACATGATCCTTTTAGATTTAAATTTTTTTTTAAAAAAAATTGGAAAGCCAGGGAGATTCCCAGTTTTAGGAATGTGTCCTCAGTCTCCGATTTCAAGCACTGTCACAGAACATTACTGTCAGACAAAGAGGCTCTGTATTAGCTATCCAGGAGCTGAACAATCTTTAAAACCCACCAAAAGCAAAGACATTCTGAGGTAAGGGATAAATCGCTAACCTTAGCTCGCCCCAACGTGGGTCCAGCCTCTGATAATAAGTAAATAAATAAATATATATAAAGAAAAAAGTGAAGCTTCCGCAAATGTCGGAAGGTTGCAAAAATCAAGAAATGACTCCAGTTCTCCCTGCAAACCCAAAGATTCCCTTCCTCATGGAACCCCACTCCTTTTTCTGGTCTTGTCACTGGGTTTGGTAGGGAGTATGCAAGGTGAGGCAGCTGACGGGGCAAACATTTTAAGTGTGGGGATATGTTAACCATGTGACTCCCACTGACCATAATGGGATAAGACATTGCAATGCTTTGAAAGGTTTCACTCTTTATTTCCTGGCTTGGGTGCTTAGGTCAATTCTCTACCTACCGTATGTTTTAGTGTGGTTGCCCACCTTGATTTCTGGAAACACACAAGCAAACGGGAGAAAATTCAGTTTGGCGGCCAGTCCTTATGAACTTTAAAAAAAACCACAACCCACCGATCCATATGGAATGATCCGTTGGCCCGGTGAATGAACACCAAAAGGGACTTACAAACATTTATTTGCAGCACTTAGTTCCAGCCTCTCCCCCAAAAGCAGCTAAGTAGTTTAGCCCCCCAATGAGATTTTTGGAGATGATGAGAATGATAAAACATCACTCCAATAAGTTATTAACATATTATTGGCAGCTACTTTGTGCAGTTTAACACACACCCACAAGGATCCCAAGTTCAGATCAGGTAACAGCAGTCTGCAGAGTTGCATGTGGGAAAAAATAGATGTGTGTTTTGGATTAGGGAAAGAATGTCCCAAACCAACCCTTTTTGAAAAAAAAAACAACCACCCCAAAACAAAACAACAACAACAACAACAACAGCAAACACACAAACTTTTTTCGGTGTCCTTCTCAAAGTTAAAAATACCCAATGCATCTTTCAGACTCAGGCATTTAAAATTTTAAGCCAAAAGAAATAAAAAGAAAAAGGCCGTGTGTCAACGAAGTGCGAATGCTATCTTGTTACAAGTTTTAGGGCTGAATATAATTCACAGAGGGAGATGGGGAGCCAAGAGAGGTTAATAAAAAGGGCAACTGTCCGAAGGGTTTGGCTGTGACAGGCAGTGGAAGCAGCACATTTGTGACTTTTTATTTATCCACTTTATTCTCTTAGGGTCGCAGAGCAGCTACTGCAAGGAACACGGATGCCTCTTGAGTTAAAAGCTTCAGAGTCCTGCCTGCATCTATGGTCAGGCTGCTTTGTCCATTTCTCCCCTCCTCCTCTTCTTTTTTTGTACAACTGATTAAAGGCAGACACGGCTTTACAGAGAATTTGGGTTTCTTTTGTTTTCTTTGCTGTACTTTGGCTTCTGTGGACATTCAGTGGATTTAGCAAAAAACCAACCCCTCCCCCCCCAAACCCCTACAGAGGAACCAAATCACGGGAAAATGTCTTTCCTGTTAGGTGCATCACGTGGGAGCTGTGCAATGCGTGGGTGGGAGAGTTTGAATGAGCACTCTAGAACGGTTGCCAAAGCCATGCATGGGCAAGTTAAGACATGGCATCCCTCTGAAGTAAATCCATGGCGACTGTAAGCAAGGCCAGGGACGGAAGGAAGAACAGTCCAGTGGTTAGGACGCCAGTCTAGGATTGGAAGAACCGGGCTCCGTTTTTTGCTCGGTCACAAACTTCCTGTGATCCACTGGCCGCACTCCACAAACGACTTAATCCAGTGTAGCCCCATTGAACATCTGTGGGCTTATTCTGGGTTAACTGGCTTTGTGGATCAGAGCCTTAGTCTTTGGCTGCAATCCCAGACCCCTGCCCACAGGATCCGCGTGGAATATGTGCAGGTCCCGCATGGCACCATGTCCCTGCAATGGACTTGCGCGTACGCATGGGGTATGGGATTGGCCCCAATGTCTCTCCATCTGCAAAAGGGAGATAGAAACACTGCCCAACTTCATAGGGACATTCTGAGGTGCTGAGATACAGTGTCCATAGAAAGAGAGAAAGAAAGGAGAGATGACTCTCATTGTCTCCGTGTACTAGAGACCGAGTACAATGATATCTTTTATTGAACCAAGGCTCTTTTCACACGGGTGCCCCCGCCCCCGCACACGTGTGCAGGTGGGGGAGGCACCCATGCGAAATGGCCACACACCCACCTTCCCCCCACCACCGGCGCACACCCATCTCCCCATCCGCCGCGGTCCGTGTGAAAAGGGGCCAACTCCAGTTGGTGGAGGGATGCATGCTTTTGGACCTCATAGGGTCCTTCGTCAGGCAATTCAGGTCCTTCCATCAGGCGAGTCGGAAATGTTCCCAAGTATAGCACCTTCTTCAACAGGGCCTCCACTTGCTTCTAAGCTCCAAAAGATGCAGAAAAGAATGAAATAATAGGAGAGACCTGTCAGGAAACTACAACAGGTACAAGTCCAGCACCCTTCTCCCTCCCAAAGCACCAGAAACCTCAATTCTACAGTTGAAATCATTTATAGTAACCGTTACGAAATAAAAGGAAAACAAAACAGACCACCACAACCCCCCCCCCCCCTCTTCTTCTCTAACACACACACACGCAAAAGCCATTTGGATCTGGTAGCGTTAGTAAAACACATACTATGTTTCAGATTTTATTTAAGGCTTTGCTGGTCAGGACAGGCTCAAGAAAGGTTTGTTTTCATGAGGGAACTTGCTTGGCATTTGATTCTTTAAAAAGAAAAAAAAGAAAAGAAAACCCAAACACGGTGCAAAACATTTCAACTGCAAGTCATAAGGTTCCGATTATGGAAGGATGCTTTTAAAAAGGAGACACTCGCTTTGGTACTTTCTGTTCTTCTGTAAACACATTGATGGCATGGTTTCAAGTACGCTAGGAAGATTCTGTTACAAGAAGACCAGGCTTACACTGTACTTGTTTTAAAAACAACTCGAAGCACGGCAGGGAGCCAAGATTCCAAAAAAACAAAACAACACACACCCCTGCCCACAAACACATGGCTAAAGTTAGGCTCCTCCATCCATATTTAGGCACATAAATAAGTGGCAGGATTTTTGCTGTGCACTCAGCAGCTTCTGTCAAATGCAACGTGAGAGAGGGGGTGATCTATCCTTGGGGCGGGGGGGAGGGGGGAGCTCCTTATTTATTTGCGGGCCCAGCTGTATACAAAACAGGCTGTCTGCTTAAGACAAAAACATGACTCTCGACAAGAGAAGCTGCTGTGATTCCGTCGCCTCCTTTCTAAAAGTGCACATAAAGTGTGTCAGGGACAACAGGCTCGCAAAGTTATATTTCATTGGGGGCTGGGGAAGGGGGGGTGGGGAGGGGTGTTAGGGGAAAGAACTGCTGTCCCATGCTCGCTCTGGTTTTTATCGTTCAGGCCACGCATTTGTTAAACTGTCATTGTGAATTATACTCCTAAATTAAGAAGGTTTCCGATGGGAAGTTTCGCTGTCACAGTCGTTGTTTTCATAGAAATAAACGTTTACAAAAAAAAAAAGCAAAAGTAAAAAAAAAAAAAAGCATGTCCCTTTGAAGATGGCAGTTTATACAGGAGGGGTGATGTGTCAGTGAACAGGCAAGAAAGCAGATATTTTTCTAGCCAAACAAGACTTAAGGGCAATTCTTCTCTCTGTGTCTCTCTCCTTTGTGTTGTTCATCTCCAGTCTTGTCGGCTACTCCAGCGCTACTAGGCATACACAGCGCTTTACAGTCACAGATTCTGGAGACAGGTCCCTGCCCAGTGGGGTTATAATCTAAAATGGACAAGGGTGAGAGGAACACAGGGAGAGACAGACACACACATATTCCCATTTTACAGATGGGGAACTGAGGCTGAGATTTGGCCAAAGTCACCCAGTGAGTTCATGGCTAGGGTAGGACTCAAACCCTGGTTTCCCAGGTCCAGCATCTTATCCACTACGCCACACTGGCTCTCTGAAAAACGCGAGGCAAAACCGGCTCTTGTCACCTCTCCGTCTGTGAAGGTTGAGCGTTCAAATCCTATATCTCAGGATGCAGATTAGTCCTATAAAAAGCATGTTCTCAAGAAGCTCATCTTGCTGATGAACTCCAAAGCGTTTTTGTGCTGTTTGTACTCAATGCTACCAGTTTTCAGCAAAATGGCACTGGAAGGTTTGACTTCGGATTGGACCAATCTGTAAGAAAGTTGCAGGAAAACAAGCTGCCCAGGCCCTTCACCAACAGAATTAAAGCTCGGACGTAGTTCCAGGCGCAATATGTAGATCACCAAGAGCTGTGTGCTCACGAGATGCCGAGTCACCGTGCAATTGTTGAACACAACGCGGAGAGGGGTTAATAAAACATCACCCATCCATGAGACGAGTAACCAGCAAAAGGGCTTTTTTTTTTCCATTAAAAAGAAACTTTTGAATGTTTAAAAACATTTTCAAGACCCACAAAAATGTCTCCGTTTTTTCATGAAAACACACAATGTATTCCCCATCCAACTCTGGGTTAGTGGCTTGCGACCCATCCCAACAAGACCCAACTGGTCTGGCATACTCCCATACTCTCCAGTCCCAGAATGTTGAATTCTGATACTGATAGTTTGACTTCCAACCCCTATTTTTTTTTCCCAGCCTGAAAAGTTGACTTCCGGTCCCGATTTTTCAACTTCTGATCCTACTTTTTCAGTTTTCTGTCCTGATATACCAATCCGTAAACAAAAAATTGAAAAATCGGTATCAGAATTTAACAATATTTCAGGTATCCGGGTACCCAATCGGTGCCCAGATAGCCCATTGAGTACTTGATGTGGTACGTGGAAATGCCACTATTACGTGCAGGTAAAAAATTAAGGACCAGTTTCAGCTCTAGTCATTGTGCTTCAAGGGAGGGAAAGCATGTTTCATGCAGCTGCAGTAGAAAATCCTTGAGAAAGCCAATTGGTCCTCATGCTGAGACTTGGTGCTGGTAGCATCCATCGAGATCAGGGGTGGGGAATCTCAGGCCTGGGGGGGCCAAATGTGGCCATCGGCAAGTTTTTATGTCACCTCTTTCCAGTTCCTGCATCAAAGCACTGAAAAAACTGAGCTCAGGTTAAGTGAGCAGAGGTGAGGGTATACACACAAGGACAGGGGCCAGGTCTATGGCATAGATTCATGATCTGGTTCCTCCTTTTCTTGAGTGCACCCCATAGACACGTCCACCCCCCACATCCATGTAGCCCTTGGAACTTGAACTAATTTTCGAAGTAGCCCCGGGGAGGGAAAAGTTTCTCCACCCCTGATCTAGAGGGTGATCCTTTCAACATGGTTTGGACTCTTTGGCTGTTATGATGAAGAAGAGAACTCGTGGTCCTAAGGCTACGCAGCATGGACCAAAGTCTGAGACTGTAACCCAAGCTACATACAAATACTTGTGCTTGAGGCCTGAGCTTTCTTTTTCCCTTTAGTGAGAGAACATCGCTAGAATAGTCTTATCTCAGTTTTTCGGTGGCACCAAAACACGACTCTTGATACTTTGCCCTGC
Organism: Sphenodon punctatus; assembly: GCA_003113815.1. Classification (NCBI taxonomy): domain Eukaryota; kingdom Metazoa; phylum Chordata; class Lepidosauria; order Sphenodontia; family Sphenodontidae; genus Sphenodon; species Sphenodon punctatus. Next base: position 387,663 of record QEPC01009472.1, on the reverse strand, counting down.
TCCTCCAACTGATTGTGCTGTTAGTGGTCCCCTGTAGCGTGATTTGCTGTCTCTTTTTGGCCGTATTTGGCTCTGGATTATATATATTATGACTTCTAAATGTAAATAAAAATTGCACTAGGGTTAAAATTGCATGAAATACCTCCCTGATGCGACTTCTTTATGTAGACAACGATTGAGTGGAATTGCATGGCGGATACTATGAGGTGGCCTGACTAGATGATCTCAGTCATGGTGTCTTATGGCCTTGAAAAACAATGAATCTAGCTGCTTGTGTATGCCACTTGGCTGCCAACAGAGGTGTCCCAGGCGATCATGTGCAGGTTGGAATGAACACTGAGCGCACAACAAAACTAAGTGATGTAGAAAAGTCTCTCCCCCATCTAATTTCTATACAATTCACAAAGCGTTTGTCATGAACAGGAGAGAGTTTTCTCCAGAGAAACCAACTAGTCACAAAAGCAATGAGATGGCTTTAAACTGGCGGCCGCAAAGTTTGCAGAAGAGTCGACAATCGGCTAAATGAAATGAACACTGGACCACACGGTGCACTGAAATCTATACAGATGCCCAGTGAAATCAGACTGACAGCTTCAAAGCAAAGATTTTAGGCACTGGGGGTTCTGTTGATTCTGCTCAGATCATCAGAAATTATTTCCTTTGGTTTTACAAAAGCCGTGGTTTTGGGGGGAGGTCGAAAAAAGAGTAAAAGCCGAGTTTGCGGTTAAAAACACATGTAACAAGAGGCAGAGATACACAAACACAGAGACATTTATTTCTCAAGTCACAAAAGCAAGTTCGCAACGGGCATTCTTCCTTCCCCAGTCACCCTGTGTTAATGCGACAGAACAAACCCCAGGAGGTAAATGTGTCTCTTAGCAAGCTCCCTCTGTGCTAAGTTCAATGTATTTTCTTTTCTTCCTTTTTTTGTAACCTGGAAAACAATTCCTGTTAGCACTCCTGGGCAATATGTATATTTCAAGACACTATGTAGGGTAGAGACCCTTTGCATTTCTTCTGCTGAGTGGCTGCAATATTCCCCAAACCCCTCTGGGCAGGTTCCGTGTGGAACTATAATACTTGCAATGGACACGTACACAGGTTGTGCGGATGTGCGCGCAGGGCTGAGAATTGGCCCCAATGGGCAGAATTCCACCAGAAACCAGTTACCTTGGGTTTTTCCCTGTATTTCGATTATTCTTCCCTAGTATTTTTAAATAAGTAGCGGTGCTTGGAGTTTAGTTTACTCCTGTCTTATGCTGAGTTGTATTTTTGTATTATTGTTTCTCTTTATGGAATGTATTATTACTATATTGTATATTTTGTATCGATCGATCGGTCGCAGCAATAAAAAGGCTATTCATTCATTCAGTTACCTTGGTGTGTCATATGTGAGAGACTCCAGTATCTTCCAACCGCTGGCTTGCAGAATGGAACATCGGAGAGTTTTTTCATTCCAATTTATTACAGTCCCCCAAAGCCAGTTTCTGTTTTACAAAACCAGCCCCTCTGCACCTACATTAGAACCTAGCAGCACAGGCCTCAGCCAGGCAAACACTTCCGCAGTTCTTAGGTGAAGCCCATTGAGGAATAAAACATAAACTTAAGTGGAGAAAAGTCATGGGCTGAGGGCTGAATGAAAACTAAAAAAAGCGTTGGAAATTAAAAAGAAAATATGAAATTTCTCACAGAATTCTGATTTGGTGAAAAATGATTGTGCCAACCACAATGAAAATACATAAGCAACAGGCTGACAAACATTCTTGCCATTTTGGAGCTTTTGGAAAAAATATGCCAAGTTCACACAATACTTCTGGGCATTTTAAACGAAATATTTTTTCTTAAATTTTGTTTAAGTTGATTTAAAAAATAAAATTAAATTAAAAATAATTTAAAAATCCAGTTCAATTTTATGATATATCCCATGGTTCCCTTTCCATCAATAAAGAAAAAAACAGGGTTACAATTACAGAAGAGAATTTAACACCCCATCCTGCTAAGATTCTTGTGACTCCTTTGGTAACACCCAAGCATGGCTCTTACAAGAAGAATAAAATAGAAGGCATCAGTAGAGTTGAAACCAGAATTCTTCAAAAGCTTCATCCTAAATAGCTGTCATTTTGGGGCAATATGGAACACTTCCGAAAATACTTATTCCAGGTGCTTGTGTTACTGTGAGTTACTGGCAGTTCTAATTCCTTCTCCAGGAGGCTGGCTTGAGCACAAGCTTCGGGAGGCCGTGTAAAATGTTTATTTGGAAAAGCATTTGTTGGGCAGAGATGGGGGTTGGTTGGGTTTCTGGGTATGGTTGGGGGAGGTGGGACTTTCAAGGAGAGGGTGGGAGTTTTTATTGTTTGATTTTTCTTATGATTGTTGTTTTATGAATTGTGAGCCTCCCCGAGCCTCTATGGGAAGGGCCACATTTCAATCTGAATGAATGACAGCGAATGAACAAATAAATAAAATCATCCATCTTAGCAGGATTACCCATTCTATTACCCGTGATTCAGAAGACACCATCCTGGTTACTCATGACTGCAAGCAAGTGCCTGCATGCCAAGTAGCAGCCTGGAAATCTCCATACTGGTTTGTTGGAGGCCAATGGTGTTCCATCATTAAAGCCACAACAGGGGAGATAATGTCCTAGGGACTCTCACCGCCTCACACACTCCCTCACCACTTCAACTCCAGAGCGTAACTGAGAATTGGATAGGGTGGGTGCCAACATTTCCTGGTACCTATAGCTGAAAGGAGTACCCACAAAAATGGGTATATTCATCAAAACTGTGGCAGTCAACCTGACACGGTAACATTGGGTACTAAATCGGTCCCTGCTTAGTGCTAGATGGGTTACACAATGGACTGATTTACCATTTTCCACCCTGATTTCCCTACTTCCAACTTCTGGTACTGATTCTGACTTTTGGTACCAATTTTTCAACTTACCGTTCCAATTTCTTTACCGATTTACCATTTTACCAGTCAGTAAATCAGTAACAGCAATACTCAGTATTTTGGGGTAATCGGATACCCAACTGGTACTCCGGTAGCCCGACAGGGACCCAACACAATACTCAAAATAGTGGGTATTGCCAATAGATAGCAAATGAGCTACCTGGTTCAGCTCTACTCGTACCATCTTCCCCTCCACACCAAGGGAAGAGTTTCTAGGATGACCCTTCCGCCAGCCTACTAGTTCCATATTTACTAACGCGCTCCATTCTAGGCCTGCATTGCTTTTTGATTATCCTCCCTCCAATGAGAAGATACTTGGAAGAGCCTCCCCAGAGTTTATTTTAATTTAATTAAATTTATTTATTTATTTATTTATGTGTGTATTTCAATTTTTACCCCATGCTTCCCATTAATGCTCAAGCCAGCTTACACCATATAACGCCCCCCATATACAAATCAGCAAAAAATCCCCATAACACTCCCCTCAACCCGTTTCCCTAACCCCTCCATCTGCCTGCCAAACACCTGGCCCCACAAAAAGGTATTACTTCCAGAAGAGGAGCAGACTTGAGCTTAGACCAATCTCCAAGGGGAGGGAGGAGTTCCATATTTGTGGGGCAGCCAGCCACTGAGAATGCCTCTCTGTGTGCCCTTGTTGTGGCAACCTCATGGGCCGATGGTATCCTCAAGAGGACGTTCCTGGATGACTTCAGAGGCCGCAACGGAACATGAGGGAAAAAGTGGTCTTTCAGATATATATGACTGAAGCCATTTTGGTTGAGGTTTGGAAGAGCCATTTTAGAAGAGGGTTATTTCCTCCAATTGGGTTGCTAGAAAAAGCCAGCATAGGCTGGACCATTGTACATGGAAAATGAATGACTCTTGGAGGAGCTGGGTCAAACTTGGAAGCCAGGTTCCTTCAACAGGCCAGCAAGATCATGAGAACAGGTTTCTTGGGCAGAGTTTAGACAGCTTTTGTGAGGGGAGAGGATGTTTATTGTAAAACAAGGCAGTAAAAGAATGCTGTACTCTTGTGCTCTGAAGAAAAAGGTAGTAAAGCTCCCCTCGAGTTAAGAATGCCCAAAGCAAAGTCCTAAGTCAAGCCGGAAGCACTTCCTGATTCCCACTACTAGTATCCGTAGCCACGACATCCCCCAAATGCCTCTCCCCCCTATATGTACACGACTGGGGTAAAGCAAGCAATTCTACCCAGCTGGGCCATACCTTCTATCCCTGAAAAACGGGGGGCACTCGGCCGTCAGAGGTGCTCTTAAAAACATCAGGTGAAATCCTGTTCCTGTCTTCCTGCTGCCTTCCACAAAGATTTCACGCAAAGGAGGCAGGGACACCTTGAAATAGAGGTCAAGGGAACTCTCCCACCACTTTCTTATGGTCACACCCTCGTTGGAGTGTTGTCATGTTGATCCACAGAAAGCGTAGCCATGTCAGAGAGAAGGCAGAACCAGAACCAGATTTAGTCGGTGGCTATAGGGCCTCCACAATTTCCGGCACTTTCGGGGGGCCCACAGAATGCCTTCCACGAGGGGAGAGGGCTGACTCTCCAGAGCGGTGGTGGCAGGAAAGAGCCCCAAATAAAGTTGACTTTATCCAATGTTAATGAGGATGGGGCCATGGGAATGGAGTGGAGACATGAGTGGTCCCCACATTTTATTTCTGCCTGGCACCCCCGAACTAAGGATAGCCATGGGCAGAAAAGCCTTGTTGTCCTTTCCCTGACATGTCCCCGTCCCATGAAGCTCCAGTTTCTCCAGCACCCCTGGATAACCATGAGAAGTTGGAGTTTCTCCCAGAGACTGGAGAGAACAGGTTAAAATCCAGAAACAGAACTGAAACCGGTACCTACAAAATGGGTATACCCATTGAATTTGCAGTGCCTGATTTGACTTGAAAATACCAGGTATGTTTTCAGTATCCAAAAAGGTGGCCAAAGGGTACACGAAATACCAGCATACCGAAATGCTGTTTTCAGGCACATTTTTTGACTTCCGGTCACAAATATCTATGTGAACATTTTTGGGGTATCCTGTTGGGTTTGGGGGAAATTTTGGCTACCCCAAAACCGGAAAACCAAAATATCAGTATTTCGGGTATCTGAACAGTATTTGGGTGCTGATTTGGATACCCAAAATGGTACCCCAAAATGCAGCAATTACTCACAGGTATCAAATCAGGTACCTGTTTCAGCTCTAAGCAGAGACTCTGGATCGAAACTGGGGGTGATAAACCTGTTGAGTGTGAATCTGGACCTACATACCCTGTCGTACTCCCATATCTTAGGTCTAATGCAGCAGAGCTCTGGAGCTCCGAGGCATCTGAGCCCAGGCAGCTGTATTCAAGCAAAGAATCCTGTTCGGTGGTTTGAATCGCTTCTGCATTTGGGGAAAGTTTGCCATTCTTAATGAAAAACAAAAAACGTTTATTGTTCCCTTGGCCATATTTACATCTGAAATTGGAGCGATTACAGGGCAAGCACCACGTCGATGCCTCACGGAGCCGGGTAACGCAGGCAGAAACCTACAAGGACAATCTCAAATTTAACTGTTTCTGCTGTTATCTGGCATGGGCCTAATGAAGATTGAAACAGTGAAATGGTGGAAGACGTCCGGCAGTAGCTGTATCGGTTGAGAACTAGGTGGAAGAAACGCACCACAGCATCCCCTTCTGCAGACCACTCTGTGGGCAGACTCAAGGGACTAGACTCATTGCTTGATAAGCCCAGGGTAAATGAGGAGTAACTTTATTTATTTATTTATTTAATTATTTATTAATTTATTAATACAATTTGTATGCTGCCCCCTCCTGCTAAAAGCATCTCGGGGCAGCTAACAACATGTTAAAAACAAATTTTAAATAGGTAACAAATACAATTAAAATTCCACAATAAAAACAATTCACCTCCTACTCCTCCCTAACCCAAACCACCCACCCCATCTCCCTTGGGGAAGGCTCGGCGGAACAGCCAGGTCTTACATTGTCTACGGAAAGAGGGGAGGTCGGTGGTCAAACCGACCTCCGACGGGAGGAAGTTCCACAGCCACGGCGCAGCCACAGAGAATGCCCTCCTCAAGGCAGACAACTGAGAAACCCGGGGGACCTCAAGGAGGGTGCCCCCGGCTGACCACAGGGTCCAATCAAGGACCCAGAGGATGAGGTGGTCTCACAGGTAGGTGGGCCCCATGCTCTTTAGGACTTTAAAGGTCAGTACCAACACCTTGAATTGGGCCCAGAAGACTATCGGCAGCCAGTGCAGAGAACGGAGCACCGGTGTAATGTGCTCGCGTCGGTCCGTCCCCGTTAGGAGACGAGCTGCCGCATTCTGCACCAGCTGCAGTCTCTGAACCAGCACCAAGGGTAGTCCAGTTTAAGTGAGAGAAGGCTCAATAAACCCCCTTCCTCTCTGCTTACAGGTTTGACTAAAGCAAATTCAAACAACATTGTCTCTGGAATATAACTGAGGTATGCATGGACTCCATAACATTTCTATTTCTATTTCCACACACCTGTGTGGTGCCTCCCCCCACAACACACTTTTCACTTTGTTCATGTAACTAAAATGAAACCGAGAAAGATAATTACTCTCAACCATACTTAATACCACTGTACGTTATCTCTATCTGTGGAGAAGAATGCGATCTGATAGTATTTCCCCCACAAGCTTAATCAAGCTGCTATCTTAAAACTCTCCAGAGTACTGTGAAACAGTAATAGGAAGTCATAGGCAGTCTGGGAAGATTTTATATTTGTTTCATTAGGGAAACATGCAGATTGTTTGCAGGCAGTTTCTGAGCTGCCACTTTTAAATGTCTAACGGTGCTAATGTACAGAGCTAGACTATGGATGGGTCACCTGGTGCTAGGAACACAAGGGTCCTTTTTACATGGGATGCATCCACTCATGCTCATGCACGTCCGCTGCGTGGGCATGAGTGGGCACTGCCCATGTAATGCAGCAGCGAGTGTGTGTGTACGCTCCCAGGAAACACGTACGCCCACCCACCTCCAACCATCACCCACTCACGGACCAATTGGCCAATTGCTCTGTGAGGGATGCGTGGGGGAGCGGCGTGCACACGTATACACCATCTGCCACGCCGCCTACGCTGCTGTGTGCACGCCCATCCCTTCCCTACCCACAGCCTGTTTAAAAAGGGACAAGACTTGAAAAGCCTAATGCAAACCTTTGCAGTTTAAGCATATTTATTTATTTATTATTTTGCACTTTTCCCAAAATTGCATTTTATGGTTCTGGCTGGAGCCAGGTTCAGGAATGCACGTCAATTCAACTGATTGGAAACATTTCCATTGGCTTCAGATGATGACCAAGCCGAGGTCAAAAAGAAGAAGCACCATAGTCAGTCAAGAAAAACAGATGATGCTTTCACTCATCTTGTTGCTGGGTTAGACAGATGTGGGTTTTCAGATACATCTAGAAACCTTGGTGAGAGACAGTATCGCCTAATGGATAAGGTGTTGGTCTTGGATTTGGGAGACCAGGTTTAAATCCCCTCTTCGTCATGGACTCAATACGTGGCCTTGGACAAGTCATTTGCAGACATAGTTCCCCATCTATAAAACAGTAACGACTTCCCTCATAGGGGCGTTGTGAGGGATAGGGACGAAATGGGTACTAAATTTACTATCCGTAGGTACTAAGTTGATTTTATGAGATAGAAAGTTGATTTTCTAGGCTGGAAAAGTCATAAATAGGTGTTTTAAGAGGAAAAGCTGGAAATAAACTTTAAAAAAAAATTGGAATGGGAAGTAGTTTTTTTTTGACCAGACGATGTCTAAAAGTTGTTGGAACTTGATGAAAACTCAATGTCAGAAGTCAGTATATTGACAAAAATGTTGATAAATCGGTAACAGAAGTCGACGTTTCGGGACATTCGGTACTCGATTGGGTACCAAATGGTATGCAATTGTTACTCGGTCAATTTGAGTACTGGAAATTCGATGTGTTACCTATTTTTTCTGTTACCTCTTTCAGCTCTACAGAGGATGAACTAGGTAAAGGTTGTAAAGTATTTTGAACTCTGAAAGTGCTATGAAAATGGTAAATACGGCTTGGGCCTTGCCTATCTGCAGGACTGCCTCCCCCTCCGGGTCCTGGATCGACTCCTGCGGTCGGCTGGGGGCGCCCTCCTCGGGATTCCCCGGGTGTCTACTATGAGAAGGGCGTTCTCCGTGGCTGCGCCGCGGCTGTGGAACTCCGTCGCATCGGAGATCCGCTTGGCTGCCGACCTCCCTTCTTTTCGCAGACAATGTAAGACTTGGCTGCTCCGCCAGGCCTTTCCTGAGGGAGATGGGGTTTAATATTGTTTTTAACTGTAAACATTATTGTCTATTTTAATGTTTGAAATGTTTTTAAAATGCTGTGAGCCGTCCCAAGATGCCTGAGGCAGGAGGGGGTGGCATATAAATTCTATTATAAATAAATAAAAATAATAATAATAAAAAATAACAAATGGAAACAACAAAACCATAATAATAATAATAATAATAATAATAATAATAATAATAATGTGTACACAGAAAACGTACTACTGTATCATGACTTGTTCCCTTCTGAGAGTTGCAAAGCTAAACTTTCAAAGGAAGTTTCTGAACTTCGGTGTGTCAGTGAACCTCTGGAGTTTCCGCACCTCCCTTTCACCTCATCCATTCTTCCCTTCATCCCATCTTCAGCTCTTCCAACAAATATTCAGAGAAGGCTGCCACTGGGTAGCATTTAAGGCAGCTCCGCTGTTAGTGCCAAAGACTCCGGAGAGAGTGAAAATGGCCAACAGAACCTGTTTATCTTGTTGAGAGCAGGACCAATAGATAAAAGAGCATGTCATGCAACAATTGGGTGGAGATCCCTCCAAATAAAATGATCTGGTAGCACAGCTTATTTGGGTACAAGTTCAGGAGAAAACCTTTGCCTAAAGTAGCTGCACAGAGGGACCTACATCTACTCATTGTTAAAAGGAAGCCAGCAACCCTGAAGTTACCTACAAGTGTGCAAGTCCCATGGACTTAAATGGGATTTGCAAGTGGTGTTAGGATTGTGGCTGAAATCAGATGATCCCTATTATAAGTTTGCGCTTGTGCTTTGCTTAGGTTGATTCCACTTGTCAACATCTGAAGTGCGTGCCTGTGGGGAAAATGAATGTTGGATAACGGCGTCAAGGATAAGATGTCACTCCCGTATTCCGAGATGGTGCCCACGTCATAAGGCCCTTGGAACAACAGCTAAAAAAATAATGTTTCAAGAAGATTTTGCTTGATTAATGCTTATTGGAGCTGAAAGAGGAGAACAGCAGGGTTTGGTATGAACCCAAGAATTGCTAGACCAGATCCTCCGAGCTCAACATCCTAGGCCCCAAGAGTGATCAGTACTCAATGCTTCAAGGAAGGTCTAGAATGTAACCCTGCAGAAGGCAGGGACAAGCTACTTCTTAGCCCTAAATAATTGGTCCATCATTTCTCCTGAAGCACAACACGCTTCGTAGCCTACTCCAAAGAGTGCCTCTGCGTACATCCCTCCTGGCCTACAACGCCCACTGCTATTCCACCTCCTTCGTGCTCTCAAATGGTTATGATCTTGTCATACCAGTCCATACGGTGGCTTTGTAGAAAGCTAATTCTACAAAGGTAATTCTAGAAAAGTAATTAATTTGTAATTAAGGTGAGATCAGCAATACTTTTCTGTGATCCAAGCTGGATTCCAAGTACCTTCCCATGTTAACAAAAAAGGAAAATTTGATCATATAGTTAACTTATTCCATGTACCTCAGAAGTGGGGAATATGTTTTTATTTGCCCCCTTTCCAGTTCCTCCCCATAAGCTCTGAAAGACTGAGATCAGGGATGGGGAGCAGAGATGAGGGCCTGCACCCAAGGATCGGGGATGAATCCACGGCACAGATTCATGATCTTGACTCCGTTCTTCCTGAGCACACGCCTTAAGCACCCTCACCCCCAACTTCTATGTAGCCCTCAGAGTCTGTGCTAGTTTTCAAAGTGGTCCATGGAACGGAAAAAAACAACTCTCTCCACCCAAGACTGAACCTCTAGTTTAATAACGTCCATACATCAAACTTAGCAGGAAGACAATGGCTGTAATCCCAAGCGGGATCCACGTGGGATTCGTGTGGGTTCTGCACAGCACAACGTGTGGTCAATGGACATGTGTGCGATTTGCGCACAGCACGCGGGGTGCATGGGATCGGCCCCACCACGGCTGCGCAGTCACAGAACAATTTGGATTACGTTACTTCTGCCAGATCAGTGGCCTTTCCAGCCACTCAAACGATCTAACCTTTGTTTATAAGTATCTTGACAGAAGTTGGACTCCATCATGAAACTTTTTACCGTCTCTCTCTTTTCTCTTGAGCTACTAAGAAACAGGAGGTGAGCAAGCTGTTGCAGCCAGCTACCAATCACTGTTGAAAAGCCAACTTGCAGTCTTCTCTCTTTTCTGCCCCGAAACCGCGACCTGATTATTATTTATTTTTTTGAAAATAAAGTGTTTATCTCTCCCCTTCAGTCTTAAAACAAGCATTGTAATGCAATGTATGACTAATCTAACACAAATTTGTTAACATTTCAGCATTAAATCACTCTCACAAAATTGGTTTACCTTGATTACTGAAAACTAGCTTGCCGAAGTTAAGAAATAAAAACTTTTTTAAAGCTGAAAACCTTTCAAGTAGAGAAAAATATGAGAGCATAATTATTGTGATTAATGTCAGCTTTCTTAGGTGCAGCTGGGGAGATTACTAGCCACTCCTACAAAAGTCATGGCAAACACCACATCAAGAAATACGGCCTCCAATTAAGAATTTATACACTGACATAGGAGCCCTACTAGGGCTGGTTCCAATAAGCCATTCTGATTTTGTGGACTTTTCCACAAAAATCAGAGTGGCTTATTGCTTTTCTGGTCGAAATTTCAAGTGGACCCAATTTGCGCACGTGCAAATGGTTGTGGCAATTTTGCGCATGTTCAGAATCGTTGTGGCCATTTTGAGCATACACAAAAAGACTTGCGGTTTATTTTTTGGGGTCCGATCGGAACTCCGTTGTAATCAAAGCTGGGTGGAATTTCGTGATTCAGTCCCAAGCCCAACAACCAAGCAGTCCGGTACGCTGAATGGCTAAATACCCAGAAACTTCTATTGACATCAAGCAGAGCCGCTGGGTTCTCAACAAATTCCACAAAAAAATAAAACCAGCTGTAGAGTCACTGAAATATACAGCCGAGAAAAAGCGTGGTGTCCCCTGTTTTCAATGGGTGATTTCAGAAGTGACGTGGTGAATGTCCACCACAGTCAACCTCAGTCAAACGCGGAGGGTGGTGAAAGCGCCGTGCAGGTCTGTTTGCTCGCATCCAGATGTTCACCACAGTCAAACGCGGCCCGGGGTAAAGCTAACCACACTTCATGAGGTTGGGGCGGGAAGAGGTCCAGATATGTGGTGAATGGTCACCACGGCAGGAGTGAATGAAAAGTAACTTCTGAACGGAAACCCACAACCGCGGTGGAAGGACTTGACCCCAGCTGCGGTGCATTCTGGGGCTCGAACCGCGGTCCACGTCTCCACTGGATGTCTGTTGTGTTCCCCCGGCCCATGCTCTCTCTGATTGCCCCCGGGCGGTGGTCACGATCCTGTCACTTCTGTTCGGGCCACACATGTCACCACAGCCCGCGGTGAATCTGTTCACACCGGGGTGGGATTCACTGTGGTGAATTGGAACGCGTCACTTCTGAAATCACCCAATGTTTTGGAGAGTGAGCATCACAGCTTTGGCCGTAACTTCCTGGAAGCCGTGTTATATTCTACTCCGTAAAAGATGGATGTTCCAGTCCTCTCTGGAGCCTTCTGCAGGTTTTCGGTGACTGTTTCAATGCATTAATAGACAGATCCAGGATGAAAGCCATGGGCATTGTTAACATCTTCCTTTCCCTGTTGTTGTGTTTAGGCGGGTTTGTTTTTCCCCCCACCCCCCGCACCTCCACTTACAACACTACTGTTTTGAATCTCTAAAATAATGTGACAAGTTAATGATGGCACAATTATCTAAATGTTTAACAGACATGTTATCTAAGTGAATCGGATTGAGATTTCATCCTGCTGACAATAAACATCAATGGAAGTGCAGAAAGTGATAGGCAAATTATCGCAAACCCTGCAATTTCAATGCTATTAAATTTGGAGGAATAACAGCCCCAGGGTCTGTAAACGCTGAATAAAATAGACCCTTGTGTTTGTCCAACTATTAAATCAAAATGCTACCAACATCCTAGGGGGAAAAAAAAACACGAGACAATTTATAGCTTTTCAAGTTTCAGTTACACATTGGTTTTATTAACTCTTTTCTATTATTTGGTTGCTGGTGGTTGAGCTCTGACTAAGTCATTGCCTTTCAACGTGGGGCAGCAAGGAAAACTCTGGATTATACAGAGAGAAGGCAGGTTTAAAGCTCCTTGTAGTGGAGCAAGTAGCTTCACTACAGGGGCTGGTGGGATTTAATGTATTTATTTGTCGATGGTCTAGAGAGAGGAGGTGAACCATGAGATAGCAGAAATTGGCAGAGGATGAAAATAGTCCAGAATTGCAATTCAGAACGGCCTAGCAAAGGGCTGCACAATAGCAGACAAAATTCAGTGATGAGAAATGCACAATGGAATGAGTAATTTGATCTACTCCTGCACAGTGTTGGGCTTTAACTTAACTGCAGGCACTAGATGAACCAAATACCTGGAAAAACAAGTATATCCATCAAATTTCGAGTACTCGAAGTGAACTGAAAATTTTTGGATACTTTTTGGTACTCAAACTGGCTTCCGATCCAATACCTGAAATACCAAAATGTTGCAATACTGGAAAACTGGTATACCAAAATACCGACTTTGTCCCGATTGTTTTACTTTTCATCCCGGAGTCGGGATTTTTTTTGGGGTATTATCTAGGATTTGGGGGCAATTTGGGGTACGTGAAAAAGCACTAACTGAAATTCTGGCTTTTTGAGCACTTGCTTGGTATCTGAGTACCAATTCAGATACCCCAAATGGTACCTAAAAATGTGGGTATTACCCACAGATATCAAATCAGGTATCCTTTTCAGCTCTGGTAGTCATTCATGGAGAAAAACGCACACCACCTAGGTGGGATAGAAGGCGACTCCATGTAAACTTCTGCTCTGGAGAGATCAGCCAGAATAGCATGTAAGATATTGGGATATAAGAGGAAGAAGTTGGAAAATTGCCCTCATAAAAATCAAAGGTAATGCTCATTGTCTGAAGTACTGTGTTCATTTCTCGCAACCCACTCAACCAAGGAAATAAAAGCGATTTCACAGGATGGAAGCCGGAGCAATTCAAGTTAGCAATATATCCCAGTTTTTAAAACAGTGAAGATAAGAGGGCTTGGCTCTTTGTAGGCTGTCTTCCTGTCCCTGAAGCTTCAGTGATTGAGGATTGGTACCATTTGCTATCCCCTTGAGGTACAGCCTTCATGAGGGGATCAAGGTGCCTGGAGGCCAAAGGTGGCGTTAAAGGGGAGAGATAGGGGAGTGCCTGGGATTGGGAACTCCCTTGAGGGAAAGGCAAGGGAGTGGGAATGGGTGGGGAGAGGGGTGGGTTCTGAATGCTTGGGTTTGGGGAGGAATTGGTGTTGTATGAATGATATCATCATCATCAATCAATCAATCAATCATCATCATCTTTTAATTTATATCCCGCACTCTCCCGACAAGCAGCTCAAGGCGGCTCACAACAAAAATATACAAACATAAGATCCACATGGACCAATATAATCCAACACTCCACAAAAGTCCCTACTACAGTACAGAATAATCAATTGTTTCCACAATTGCAAATATATATAGAATCCACCCCCCACTTTACCATCCTCAACATATAAATTCCTTCCAACTCAACTCCCCATCCCCCACCCTGCTGGCCCCCGGGGGGGGCTTCCACTCACCCCTCCTCCTGCGCTCACCAGCAGGAGAGGTCCCCATCATACAAATGGAAAATACAATATCTATAATATCTATCTCACTAAGTACAGGACCAATGTCCTTTACAGTACAGAACAAAATTTCATAAACAGCAAAAAAGACCAATCCCATCCCACCCATTAACATAAGACATCTACTTAACTCAAGGGATACATTCTATTGCTTCCATTATTGTAAGCTGTCTGGGGGTGGGATTTATTTAATGTTTTACATATTTGTCTTTTTACCCTCCCACAATTGTTGTAAGCCACCCTGAGCCAGGAGGAGGCAGATTTATCCATCATTTGCAGTCTTCAGATCTAGAAAGACTTCTAAAAGGTCTCCTTTAGCTGAGTGCCATTTCACAGGCTTGATATAATGATGAACGGGAGAAATTCAGCCGACACTCATCTAAGTAACCTCAATGGCCTCTTCTGCCTGTTAAATCTATGGATATTGAGGCCTAGAGATACTTCTGTATGAGGAGGCGATTGAAAAGACTGGGAGTTAGGCTACAGTGGAATTAAGTACGGGAGACAGGACAGAGAGTTACACAGAAATTAACGGGATAGAGAAGTTCTTGATGAACTTCTAATCATACCAGAGAAGAAGAAAGTGGTGAGCATTTAGTGAAGCAGGAAAATCTCAGAACCCCTGAGAAAGTTCAATAAGAACAAATTATTTTTTGGAATTATTTATTCTTTCTTTGAAAAGAAAACAGGGTAGCTAGAGGTTAACACTGTGACCCACAAACCATTGATATAATCCTAGACTTGGAAGGGACCTTCAGGACAATGTAGTCCAACCCCTTGCTTGGATTCAGGATGATGATGACAGCTACAACATTCCCAACTGATGGCTGTCCAGCCTCTGCTTGAAGAAAGTCTTCAGTGACAAAACACCTACAGCCTCCCATATCTAATGCTGAATAGTTCTTATGGTTAGGAAATTTTTCCTGACTTATTACTGAAGTCTACCTTCCTGTAATTTACACCCTTTATCTCTAAGTCCTGTCTAGAGCTGAAATTGGTAGCTCATTTGCTACTCATGGGTAATACCTGCACTTTTGAATACTGCTTTGAGTATTTGATAGGCTACCCAATTACTGATCGGGTACCAGAATACCCAAAAAACAGTAATTTCCAGTATTGATTTTTCAATTTTCTGGTTACCGATTGGTAAACTGGGACCGAAAACCAAAAAACTGGAACTGAAAACCAAAAGATTGGCACTGGAATTCGACATTCCTAGACATCGGGTACTTGAAGCAGGTCAAAATTCGATATCGACTGGTACCCAATATTTTTGAGTC
The DNA here is from genome assembly GCA_003113815.1 of Sphenodon punctatus. NCBI lineage: Eukaryota > Metazoa > Chordata > Lepidosauria > Sphenodontia > Sphenodontidae > Sphenodon > Sphenodon punctatus. The sequence goes on along the minus strand of QEPC01009472.1, from coordinate 372,393 downwards.
CATTCCAGTACCAGACATTCAACGGGTATTTAAGTAAGTAAGTAAGTAAGTAAGTAAAAGTTTATTGCGAAGCAACAGCTATTGCAAGAAAAGAAACAAAAACCAAAAGCAATATACATAAAACCAAAATCACCCTTACTCTGGTACATATTCACTAAAACAAAAAACGTAACAGTTTAAAAAGACACTTAAATGTACAAGAGTTTTCTTAAAATACACACAAAAACACAATTCAGTACAATTACAATTCAAAACACCTTCCACTTCATACATTGCAACAAAACATAAAC
>QEPC01009472.1:322819-369403 GCA_003113815.1 Sphenodon punctatus | reverse complement strand
CAAATGCACGAGGCCAGTATGAATTTTGACCACAAGCAATTAACGTTTAAGCTGCAATAACTTTTTATTTTCCTGATGGATATTTTTCAAACTTTGTGGATATGATGGTCCTCACAATTTACAGCCATGATGAAATTTTCAGAAACGTAGGTCAAGCGGTTTTTGCAAAATTGGGGCTTCAGCAGTTGCCTGTTTATAATGAAGCGTGGCTGTACATTTAAGTATTCAGGCAGCTGCCGCTGCCTGAAAATAAAAAGAGCCAGTTATGCAGTGATACAGGTACAAATTATACAAAAATACATACTCCCATTCAACGGGTATACTCGTTTATGCAGATATTTGTTTAAAGCTCTAGACCTGCAATGAAGATCAGTTCCTTGACCGTAGGGCTGATACTCGCTTCTCAAATTCTCGTTTTTCTCGGTTCTTGGCTCGTTTATGCAAACAAGAATGAGCCAAAAATTGTCCTGACTCTCAAGGAGAAAAGTGAGAATCTTGCCCTCCCTCTGCACTTGTTAAAAAAACCAAACCTTTCTACTCACCTGGCTGCCTCTCTCAGAGTCTGGGGCTGCTCCGGTACTCCTCTGTGCCCTCTTTGCGGGGGCAGGCAAGGAGGGGAGTTTGCTGAGGCAGCAGCTGCCTTGCAGTGAAAAAAAAAATGCACAAAATGGCCACCAGGGTCGTTCTGCACATGTCCTTTTCCAAAATGGCATCACACATGCCCAGAATGGCTGCCCTTTTCCATTTTGGAAAAGGGCTGCATGCGCAGAACAGCCACATCGGCCATTTTCTGCATGAGCAGAGAGGTTGTCGAATTTCTCAAGAAGTCTCGGAACATTACCGAGAACTTGTCGAGATCTCAGTAACGTTTCTCTGATTCTTGTGGGAATCTCACGAGACCGGCAAACGGTTCTAGATCCAGCCCTATTTGACCTTTTCTAGGTGACTGACCTTTAGATATTTGAAGACTGCTCTTATGTATCCCCTTCATCTTCTCTTCCTCAGGGTAAAAACATACCCGGTTCCTTTAACTTTTCCTCATAAGACTTGCCTTCTCGACCTTTTATCAACTTAGTTGCCCTCCTCTGAACCCACTTCAGTTAGTCAATGTCCTTTTAAAATAAGGTGCCCCAAACTGGATACAATATTCCAGGTGAGTTTTGATCGGTGCTGAATCGCGTGGATTATTACCTCCGCTGACTTGGAGCCTTGGATGGAGACTAACCCAAAATTGCAATAGCCTTTTTGGCAGCCGCATCCTATTCCTGACTCATGTTGAATTAGTGATCAACCACAACCCTTAGATTCTTTTTTCACGTGCTTCTGCCAGACCAGGTATTCCCCAACCTATACTTGTTCAGTTGTTTTTCCTTTCCTAAATGTAGTCCCCTAAAGGTAGCACTTGTCCAGGGCAAGCAGTTTGTGGATCACAGCCTAAGCAGTTCCCTACAGTCGCACAGAAAGTAAGAGGAGGAGAGAGGAACAGAACTGAGATCTCCCAAACTAACGTCCAGTCCTACTCCTCTCCCTCCTCCACCCAAACAGTCTGCCGAGTCCTGACCTATATTGGCTGATTATCCAGCCCAAGATGAACCCAAGTTTCTGTTCATCTGTCGTGTTGCATCCATTACGCTAGACAGAACCAAGCCACTTGGCGCAGGGACTTCGAGAGCTTAAAGCTTTGGTCTCTGTAGGCTGAGCTAACGAGGCAACCACTGCAGCAAAAACTGTAACCAGTCCTCCTGAGAACCTAATGTTACCCATTGTATCTGGTACCTCAGTTCCAAACCACTTTATGTCTGACTCTAAACGAGACGCGCTTGTTTCTCCATTTTGAAATAGCTGTACTCCTTCAGGTTGAGTCTCGTCCATTGCATTTACTTAGTGCTGAATTAGGAGCACATGTTCAGCTTCTAAAAAGGAAACATCTTCCCCTTAAATCGGACAACACAGTTATCCCTATTCATTTTAAAACTTAATGTTCGTGTTTGCTCTTTGCCGATTTTCTCACCGCCTCCCCAGAAGCGTTCACAGAGGAGCACAACCCAAAGCAAGCCACAGCCCACGCAGCATGTTCTACATGAGCAAAATGCATGTCCGGCCTACTCCCATCCAACAGTGAATGGCAGTGTTCAACCCACAAACCACGAGTTACTTGTCACTGCGGAGAAGGGGGCCTATAGGCTAAAATAACCAAACTCTGTATTAGGCACCAAACATGCCTCTGCAGTAGCAGAGTGAAATTAGGTCAAGAGTAAATCTATGCTAGTGTATCAACTGTACAAACACAAGCACATGACACGGTTTCCCAAGTGTGTATGACGTTACTCAGCATTTCTCGATCTCTAGCTTTCTCATGTGAAATACCTTGGCAGATCCACGGAAACTCTATACAAATCACCTCTGATATTTATAAAAGTCAACGGCTATTATATTTTAAACCTGGCAGCTCACACAGACGTGTGTAAAACGAGCACCATAAGCCTTAGAGTGGGAATAAGGCAAAGGGGTTTTCTTTTTATTGTTTGGAATTTGGTTTTCTTTTCATTTTAGAAGAGTCGTAAGTAATCTTGCATGCTTTCCCCCAGGCAAGGCACAGAGCTTCCACAACGGTAAAGATGAGCCAGAACAGTTGCTGATTTTCCTGCTGATGTAGGACTTGGGCCAAATAAGGTGAACTTTCCAGCACTGAGACAACGTCCTAGAATTGGGCATTGAGAGAAGAAAAGCATTCCATCCTGAATCCCAAACAAGTCCTTCATTTTTCCCTCATGAAATTAAGAGACGGTATGTTTCACAGCAACCAACATATCCTAAACCGTTAGACAAGATAGGCTAATGGACTGCAGAGAGTCCCAGAAACTGTGAGGAATGCTACCTTCACCAAGGAGTCAAGAGTTGATCACACCTACACCCACCCCAAGGAGTCCCATCGGTCAGCTTATCAGCAACAAAGGGCCTGAACAAAGGATCACGGTAGTCTATGGTACCCAATTGTTCAGTCACAACTCCTTGGTAGGCTGGGAGAACATAGCTTGCCCAAGGCCAAACAGTGAGACAATGTCCAAGGCAAGACTGTTCTGGCTTCACACCTCCAAGTCTCACACACCATCATCGTCCCATCACTGTCTCCCTTGTACATTGTTACTAAAATCTCCATAACACACACTATTGATGTGTGTACACCTTGCCAACTAATGGACCCACGGTTGACATGCTTGCATTTTTGCACTATTCACTTGCACAAACAAGAAGGGTATTTATCATAATCAATCATCATCATCATCACCACCATCTTTTATTTGTATCCCGCAACTCTCTCGCCTACGGCGACTCGAGGCAGCTAACAGACAGAGGGATATATACACCAACAACATATGAATGCAATACAACAAATCAATAAACACCAATAACATATAAATGCACTCTAACCAGAATGCAGTATTTATCCAGAAGGTTCGATGTAACAAGGCTGCACCTTGTTAGGGTGAGTCCTTGAAGGATCTCTACCCAATATCAATCCACACAGCAATCTTCCTCCCCCTTCCCCACTGTGCTTTATTGTCAATGTGTTCAGTTCTCCCATTGCCCACACACAAGTCGATTGCTATGTAAAGCGCCAGGTACACTACTGGTGCTATACAAATGCTTGTAATAATAATAATAATAATAATAATAATAATAATAATAAATGACTGGGAAGAAGGGCACTTGGCACAACAGGACTGGGAACAGCTGGCTTGCAGAGCCACGCCCAGTTGGATCCACTCAGCTTCCATTAATTGATTAACTCACCTCTTGGCCGGCTAAGGGGCCAGATGCTTTGTGGAGCCTGGATCACTCCGTGGTTCTGATTCACCTCTGCAGAAACTTACCTCAACCTCATGGACCTGCAAGGACTTGCAGTGACTCTGTCACATTCAATTACAATAAAGCCACCGCTGTAGGCAAGTGTGGACATCATTTTCAAAATGTGCCTCAGTGACTTGGGAGTTTTTGTGCAGGATAATCTGAGTGGATGGCCCTGAAACGTGACGTGACATTGATGCAAATCCTACTGAACATGCTGGTGCTATCCACTTTGAAGGACTGTGCTGTTCTGTAGGATCGTTGACTTTCTATCAGACATAGGCACTTGTTTCTGGTTTCTCTTTAATAAACCTTAACCAGATTTGTATCCCTGAGAAGTAGGGCAAGCATGTAAAGAGAAATTTGGGAGCCTGGTACATTCTGGTAGCTGGAGGAAGGAGGAGAGGGACCCTTCCTCCCGTCCCCTTGCCCGAGTGGTTGGCCAAGCCAATTTCTGGGGAGACCGCTTCTTTTTTAATCGCACAGATGCTAGCTGCAATCCTGTCGCAGTGCCCTCATGCATGCCAAACTTCAAACTTCACTCCAGAAAAGAAATTCTTGTCAGGGGGGGGGGGGGGGGGGGGGGGAGGCTTTTTGAGTTTGGATGCTCGATACAATTTTATTTGTTTTATATTTATTTATTTAAAACGTTTAATTTCCCGCCCCTCCTGCCGAGGCAGCTCAGGGCAGTTTACAATATATAAAGTACTTATAAAATCTATATAAAATAATATAAAACAATATAAAATGGGGGAAGAGGAAAAGAGGAGGAAAGCAGTCAGGCTTGGAAGTAGGAAAATACTATAATTCCAATTTTGAGGCACTTGGAATCCAACTTGCTCCAGGTTGTACAGTCTATGGAAAACCAGGAAACAGAACTTGAGTCTCCAGACTCCCAAGCTAGTGGTCTAACCATCTTTCAGTATATGCTCTAGACAAGGTGACTACGTACCCATGGCATCCATCCATCAGATAATGGAACACAATTTGCAAAGGGGGAGAAAGTTTTCCAAAACTTTGGTCAAACACCAAGCCAATTATAACCAATTAAGAACAACTGGATCTTTGCAATAGGTAAAGACCCTCCCCTCAGCCAGACACAGTTCTTTGGAAGCACAATTACTTTAACAAGACCCCTAAAAGTAAAGATTTTGTGCTACAGGTGCCAATGTTTTATTTGAGAGCTTCTCAACGAGAGGAAGCTATCAATTTCTCAGCAAGTGTGGGTTCCCTTGGCCATAACGACTATTTCTGAGGTGTAACTGAGAAGCCTATGTTTACAACTTGAGGAGGTGATGATAAACCTGTTTAACTTGGGTCATGTTGACCTTAAAGCCTATTTTTGTTCCACCAAGCTACGTTTTCATGTCACCATTTGAGCTTTGGCGTGAATCTAGTTCTCTTTGGCAGACTTGGATGTTCCTGTCCCAAGCTTTTAAATCAAACATACTTAAACTGCTCTGGGATTTTTCAAGGTCATTAGTGAAACCCAGTAGCTGCTCTGTATTACTTTATTTCGATAGGATACGCTGAGCTGCAGTTATCATCAAATGCCTTTTGGAAGAAACAAACTCCTTCTTGAGAAAGCATGCAATTAAAAAGCTGGGATTTTCTAGAGAGTCTTTTCCAAATCACAGACCCCCCACACCAAGCCTGTTGTGAGTAACCAGTGCTCACTAACTCTGAAAGGGAAACCAACGAGCTTCTATAACAAACTCGCTGTCTGAACACTCACTTGGGTAATCTAGGGCATGTGGTTGCCATATTGCTCCCAAAGATAAGAGATGGGGACAAAAAAGTTCACATGATATCTTTTATCAGACCTACTTCTGTTGGAGACAGCATGCAAGTCTTTGGGCTACAGAGGGCCTTTCTGGAAGAATGAGAATAATTAAACACCACCACCACATTGAGTCTGGCGCCCTTCTTCTGTAGGAAGGAGAAAGCCAAGAAGGAAACTAGGATTCCAGACTTTTTCTGAACAACAAGAAGAAAAGAACACAGGAAGGCAGATTCAACATTTTACGTGCCTGAGGAAGGGCCACACATGACCCTTCCTCAGGCACGTAAAATGTTGCTTACCCTCACCAAAATCTTCCCCACACCAAATAGTCTCATATCTGCGGAGGAACCATTTGAGCAGCTGAAGGGTGGCAAAGTCCAAAGGAGAACAAGACCAAATGTGAAACTAGAACTCCCCACACTCACCCTAGTTATTCAACTTCGTTTAGTTAACAGATTCAAGGAAACTGATCTAACAAGAACTTGTCCGATACATTGTTTAACATCTCATCTCTCCTTATTACAAGTAATACTCCTATCACAGAGACAACAGAGCTGTCATACTTGTTGGACCTATGGTCCATTCGATGTAGTTGCCTGACAGCAGCCATTAATACCAATCCTTACATGGGGTAAGGGCAAGGAAACCCTGGAGTAGCCAGGAAAACAAACAATCTAGTGGGAAGCCCTGAGTCTGGTCCACACTAGGTTGAGGCTTCAAATCACACGACATGCCGTGCATCTTAAAGTTATTTAATGGTAAATCAAATTCTGTTTAGGATGTGGTTCCCCATCTTGGAGAGGCAACCGAAGAGTGTTTTAATGACTTAGTGGCATGCACTTTCTGATCTACCAAGACAGGTATTCAGACTAAGACTTTCAATTGACCAAGGCAAGAACCAACACCAACAGTTACTAATTTGCAATGTACAGTTGCTAAGAAAACATTATGACTCGCAAAATGCCACTCTAATTAGTTTGACTTTGAGGAAGGAGGGTAATTATTTTAAAATTTATTAACTGCTATTTGGCCAGAGAAGTTTCCAGATCAAATGACATTGCAAACCTATTCCTGTTCAGTGATGCAGCAATTTATATTACTGATTGGTCATTAAAACCCCTGGCACAAAAACAGTTGTGTTTTCTAAGCCAAGATAGTGTCCATGTGTCAAATTTCAGCCTCGGGGTATAAATTAAGCTATTAATGGTATTTATCGGTTTATCGGTACTAAATACTTGCTGCTTGAACTAATTTAAGCTGTTCCTAATATAGTACAAAAAGGAACAGGCTTGTTCGCCCTTTAGCTGGAGAAAGGCGCAGAGGCATAGACGCAAGCCCATGCTTCCATTGGCCTGCCTATTAATTGTCCAAACGCTCTAGCAGAGCCATTCTAGAACACACAGCTTTGGCAATATGCTTTTGTCACTGTATAAAAAAGCACAGAGCGCTCCCTGTGTTTTGCCTCTTACTGTGTCAAAACCAGAAAGTTGGAAAGTGTGGTAACAAACATGGAACATGGGAAAGTCTAGTGCTGAGTGCGCTTCATGTTGCCCACCGCCAAAATTACTGAGCTAGGGAATAAGTAGTTTAAAAGTAGTTTAAAATCGGCTACATGCGAATTGGAAAATACTTCGCCTGCATCCACAACCTTCCTGTCAAACAATGCATGTAACAAAAACCTGAGTCACACATCATGTGCATCATTGCATGTCATCACTACATATTTCGATAGACCCATACGGGGCATTGTTCACTAACAATACCCTCCATCCAGTACAATCTGTTACCTGAGGTCTGTGTACTCATATCCTCACCACATGGACCAGCCAGCCATCATTCTTGATGTAACCACTCCGTCTCTCAGATTGTAAGCCCTAGGGCAGGGACCGTGTCTATTCCATTACTTTGTAAAGCGCCAGGTACATTGTTTGCACTATATAAATGTTTGCTAATAATAATAATAATAATAATAAATAACAAGTTGCACTGAGATGGAAGGGAAATGACGACAACATTGGCAATATAGACTCCGCAGACCTTGTGCGACACACAGTGGCTTGGGGAAAGTGATTCACTCAACACAAATGCTTCCTTGCTTGACCATCATGTGTGAGGATCATCGTACAGTCAAGACTGTTGATTGTGAGACAGCATTAGCGCTGCAACCAGACATTAATCAACCCGGCCCTGTTTGGGCACCATCAATGCCTGAATGGGACCCAAAGGGCTGCTCAAACGCGCCAGCTGGCCTTTGAAACAGACAGGCCCCAGTCGGGACCATGGCTTATTGGTTTCTATGGGTAATGCTCGCATGTTTGTGCATTGGGAACCCGGTTGGTTCCGAGGGAGCCTGCTGGGTGCCCAATGGGGTGCCCCCAAAATGCGGGCATTACCCACAGGTACTAATTTTAGAACCCATCGCAGCTGTAGACAGCATAGAACTTCTGCTCTCAAACAGACATATTTTCTGGAGCCAGCAATACTTCTCTTCAAAATAGGCAACGTCTTAGCAAAGCAACTAGGATTGAAATGAGAACACTGTGCTTTCTTGCGAGAACGCATGAGATTCTCGCAGCCCCCAGCAAGATCTTACCACGATTTTTGAGAATTTTGCAAGATTCTAAAAAATCTTAGAACCACACTGTGCGTTCACAAATGGCCACCAAGGCCACCAGGAGCCATTTTGTGAATGTGCAGAGTTTCGTTTGGTTTTTTTTTGAGGTTTTTCAAGATTCTCGAAACTCCAAAATGCTCTGTGCATGTGGAAAATGGCTGTTGTTGCCATTGTGCCCATGCGTGGCCTCCCAGCGGCCATTTTTGAAAATCTCGCAAGAATGCCGGCTACCAAGAACACCAATTCTCGCGACCGAGACAGAAAATCTCGTTGAGAAGCTTATATGAGATTTTTGCATTGGGCGAAATCTCGTTTCAGCCCTAAAAATAAGGCCAAAAGTTCATACAAAATACAGGGATTTCAGAATGATCCATTCAGCTGTACTGAAACCAAGACTCAATTCATCCAGTCACAGAAGGAATAAGGTCCTAATTCTGAAAACACATACGTCGTTAAAAAGATTTCAGTGCACTTAAATGCCTGTAGGCTTGGGACCCATGCATCATCTGAAAGCAATGTAAGTTTGGGCTACAGAACCAGGGGAGCAAATGGTTTAACTCCAAGATGACTCAACTGTCACTGAGTCTCCAAGGAATGCCCTTCTCTAGATACATCATCTACTCGTTTGGGAGTCACTCAACTGAGACCATATTATCTTTCTCAAAGTGATTCTGTTCCCAAGGGTTTCTGAAGAAAGAGGAATGTCCGAGGCTCCAATATAAGATGGCATTCTGTTTGTGGTCAGAGAAGAACCAGCCTGGCAGAGAACTATAGATGTAAGCACGAGTTTTTCCACCGGAGGGAAAGTCAGTGAAAAAAATCACATGACTGGCTTTCAGGGTCATTTTAATTGAGTCTATATGGCAAGAGAGAGACCTTTATTGAGTCCTACCTGAATCATGATGCTGGAGAAGGAACTAGGTGCTTCAACACTAGGAGCAACTCATGGGAATTCCTTCTCAGGAATCAGATACTACTAATTCATAACATTTAAAGAGTTAAAAGTTCCTCCCAGTCTCTCTATCCCGGGCCAACTGCCCTAAAAATGTTGCTCATCCTTTCTGTAAACCATAACCAATAGAGTCTTCTTTCAGCAGATCAAGAGGAAATGGGTTCTCTCTAACGGATGGGCCATTTTAATGGTGCCTTGACCATAACCCATGTAAGTACCCCATCCCAATGAATTGAGACCATTGAATAGAACTCGAACTACCTTACATCACAGAATGTCAGAATTGGAAGGGACTTCGAGGGACAACTAGTCCAACCCCCTAGATGCAGGGATGACTCCAGCTACAACGTCTGCAACAGATAGCAGTCTAGCCTTTTTAAAAAACCTCCAGTGACAGAGACCTAAGACCATTTTTTCCATTGCGAAACAGCTCATACTGTTAGGAAATTTTTCCTGATATCTAAACAAAATCTATCTTCCTGTAATTTGAACTCATTATTCTATCGCTCTATGATAGGCTATCTTTATACAGGACGTGCCTGCCCAGGTCCACGGATCCCCACGGACCCAGGCACCCATCTGAAGGTGGTGTGGCTAGAGACGTGCTCCAACAACTGCCCACCCAGGCCTCTGCACAGAGCAACCTGGGTTTTTCCCTGTTGCTCCATGCAGGGGCACGAATGAGCAGTGTGTGGGTGTGGGCACATAGTGACCGCACACGCATCCTCCACCGTCTAACCCCCACCCCACACTCACTAGAAGTGTGCATACATTGTGCTGTAGTCTGAGTTCTATTACTCCATCTTGTACAAGATACCAGAGTTATTGTATTCTGAGCCCAGTACCTCCTCCTCCTGTTCACACACACACACACACACACACACACACACACACACACACACACACACACACACACACACACACACACACACTCCATCTTGTATATTAGTATGTACATGAACAACAGTAGGAGGCACTGGCTGCAAAATACACTAGCTCTGGTATGTTGTACAAGATGGAATATTCTGACGTCGTACAGTATGCACAGTGGCCTTTATGCTGTCCAGTGATAGACTGCAAGGAGCTTGAAATGGCTAAACTAACTGGTTTGTCTATTTCCTGTAGAGAAAAGTTAAGATCTCAAAATCTGATCATTCAAGTTGTTCCAATTCCCACCAAATCTTCTTGCTGGGTATTTGACACAAATCCTATGTACAGGTTGCCATAACAAAGACATTCTGCGAACAACCCAACCAACAATCCTCCGATTTGTTTTGGAGGTCTCAAATTGAGACAAACAGAAACGAGAAGTTTGATAAAGTGCAAAGCCAGTATTTGAGAAATGCGAGCACTACACATTGCATAATGTTTATCAGCAACCTTTACTGATGTCAGGTTTGATAAGGAGGCTACTGGCCGTCACTCAACAGGAAAAAACAACAATACCCTTTCTCACATGTTGCCGCAATGACCTCCCTGCCTCTCAGTTTGTTTTTGCTGGCACGTGAAGACGCCCAACCATACAGATAACATGTTCTTCCTGCCACCTTTTACTTCTTTGGTGAAGACAATGGGCTTGACAAAACAATCTCTCACTCAATCTAAGGGTCTATCTAGCGGTTTCCGTTTTAGAGGGAGTGCCACGGGTTGGTTCTCTCTCCCCTCCGCTTTCATTTTCTCCAATTACATGCTTGAGGAAGGGCCCTGTGTGTCTTGGCACATTTTCACCAACAGCAGTCGGTCCAATAAAAAAGAGATCATTCAAACCACTTTGTCTCCCTCTCCGTCACTTGGGACCAACACGCCGACCGCGCTCTCTCTCTGGATACGTAGCTTGCAGAGACAGAAGTAATGCTTCCAAAGTAAAGAGATGAATCCGAATCAAGAGTTGGAAGGGAATCTAGTCCAACCCCCGCCTGGCTGCAGGTTGACGGCAGCTACAACCTTCCCAACAGATGGCTCTCCGGCCTCTGCTTGAAGAACTCCAGGGACAGAGAGCCTACAACTCCCCTGGGCAATGTGTTCTACTGCCACACAGCTCTCACGGTTAGGAAGTTTTTCCTGATAATTAACCAGTATCTCCCTTTTCTGTAATTTAACCCCATTATTTCTAGTCCTGCCCTCTCCAGAAATGTAGAACAGTTCCTTGCCCTCTTGGTGGGAGCCCGTTAGATACTTGAAGAGTGCTGTCCTGTCTCCCCTTAATCTCCTCTTCGCTAGCCTAAGCATACCCACTTCCTTCAAGATTTGCTTTCCAGAAAATGTATCAACTTTGCTACCCTCCTCTGACCCTGCTCCAAATAACCAATGTCCCAGTGGCGATGGGCCACCTAGGAAAGGAGGGGCAATGCCCCTCCCAGGACTTTCCCGCCAGCTGGCCCTGAGTTTAAAAAAAAATGTTTGGAGCCAGCTCAAAGAACCTACGATTGCTGCTCTCTAAACCAGGTTCTTCGAGGTGGCTCCAAATATTCTCACCTGTTGTATGCACGCGCACACAACCGGTGCCTCACCACCACCCCCGAAAGGCTTCCTAAAGAAGCCTTTCGGGGACAAAAGGGAGGCGTTTCTCCCTTTATGCAGAATGGGTGGCTAGAAGCGCCGTCCATTCCGCATAAAGGAACCCTGCAATGGAATGATGCTGCAGGGGCAACTGTTCCATTGCAGCGGCCGGGCAGGGGGAAAGTTCATAGCAGGGCGCTGCATACAGGCGCCCTGGTATGAACGGCCCAACTCCTGCCTGTGTGTGGGGGGGGCTGGGAGCTCCTGCTGCGCGCGCAGCTCCAAGCCCCTCCCCCTCCCTCCCTGTCGAGTCAAAGTGACTCAACTCTGGGAGGGAGGAGGGGAACTTGGGAAGCCCGGCTGCACGGCAGCTCCCAGGCCCGACTGAACAGTTCAGGCCTGGGAGCTGCTGCGCAGCCATCAGATCAGGATAGAGAACGGGATTCTGGGACCAAACAAAGAGGACGGAGGAGCCTCCGAGCCAAGCCGCCACTGGTGAGTAAATTGCGGGACCGGGGGTGGGGGGGCATGGGAGGAGGGCAGTGGGTTAAGAGTAGGGGGCTGGAAGCCAGGGCTCTTGGGTTCCCTGGGAGGGGTTTGGGGGGCTAGTGGGTTAGAGCAGGGGGCTGGGTGGGTGGGAACTAGGACTCCTGGGTTCCCTGGGAGAGGAGTGGAGGGCTAGTGGGCTAGAGCAAGGGGATGCTCCAGGGAACCCAGGAGTCCTGGCTCCCACCTAGATGGGTGAGTGGGAACTAGGACTCCTGGGTTCCCTGGGAGAGGAGTGGGGGGCTAGTGGGTTAGAGCAGGGGCTCCCACCGATGTTAACCCTGGGAACGCCTTGCTGCTGTGTTTTGCCAGTGTTTTTGGTGTTTCCCTGTGTTTTGGGTTTATACATTATTTATTTTAAGCCTGATGTGCACGTACACTGTGTTTTCTTCCATCCGATGTTAACCCTGGGAACTCCTTGCTGCTGGGTTATGCCATGCCACTGGCCTACCATCCCCCTGGCTCCACCTACCGTCCCCCTGGCTCCGTCCCTAGGCCCGCCGGCCTGGCCTTACTGCCCCAGTGTCCCTCCAACATCAAAACCCACCTGCCGCCCCTGCAATGTCCTTCTTAAAACAAGGTGGCCAAGACTGGACCCAATACTCCTGGTGAGGTCTGACCAATGTCGAACAGAGTGGAATTATTATTACTTCTGCTGACTTGGAAACACCACTTCTGTTAATGCAGCCTAAAACTGCATTAGCCTCTTTTTCAGCCAGAGCACATTGGTGACTCAGAGAGCAAGCCTTGGATAGCTAATCCCTAAACATTCTGCAGTGGAGTTGAGGGGCCAGAGTAGAAGGGTGATCATTCTAACTAGAGAGTTTCCTAGAGACAAGTATCAGACAAACCAACCCTTTCCCTGAACCCTTCTTGGAATGCCCACTGGATTGGCGTGAAACCTTGAGAGGGAAGTCACTTCCAACTTTTTGTCCACATCACCCTATAAAAATACTCAACAACCTTCTGAAAAAAACCAGGTCTGCCTCTTCCGATATCCCAGCCACCGCACACCAAGAAGAGAAGCTTTGTACAAGAACCCCTAAAGGATCACCAACGTTTTATAAAACTTGAGATACAAAAAGCAGAACAAAACAAAAACAAAAACACCCATCTAGGCCACTCATTGCCCCAAGTCAATGCAAGAAAGTTCCTTGAAGGCCTTAATGCAGAGTAAACTGCCTTAGATGTCCAGGTCGTAACGTAGTCTAAAGAGAGGGGCTGCCTCTATAGGTCTTGTTACTGTCAGCCTGAGTTTAGACCTAAGTTGTGCCATGCTGGGTTAGACCAACGGTCCGTCTGTCTCCAGCAGTAGACAATCTCTGTCTCTTGGGAGAAGTACCCAACAGGTCACAATGGGCAATCCATTCCCTGTTGTTCTAGCCCCCAACAGTAAAAGGTTACATCCCCAAAACCTACTGGGCTAATAGTCATTAATGGACCGATCCGCCATGAACTCATCCAATCCCTTTTTAAAACTAGCTAGATTAGTGGCCTTGCACTTCCTCTGGCAATAAATTCCACAAGTTAATTTTGCTCTGAATGAAAAAAAATACCTTCTCTAAGGCCACGTCCACACCTGACGGCAGCAGGGCTTGGAAACTGCCGCAAGCCAAAGACGCGGTGGGGTGTGGAGCTGGATGCAAGACGTACCGTCAGTGTGAATGGGGTTCTGCCGTGACTTCACTCGCAGATGACAGGGCTGGATTTTTCAACCTGTCATCCGCGAGTAAAAAAACAGCAAGAACCGCTTTTGCACCGGCGGTACTTACGGCATCCAGCTCCATCCCCCACTGCATCTTTGGCTCGCGGCAGTTTCCAAGCTGCACCGCCGTCAGGTGTGAACGTGGCCTTATTTGTTTTATATCTGCTATCAGTTAATTTCATGGAGCGTCCCCTTGTTCTAGTACGGTTACAAAGGGCAAATAGCTGCTCCTATTTATGTGTTCCACACTCTTATGGTTTTATAAACTTCTATGATATCCCATCTCAGTCATCTCTTCTCCAAGCTGAAGAGCCCCAACCTATACCTTAAGTTAACTACTTGTGGTTTCCCCATTTGTGAGTTAATGCTTTCGTAAAACTTTGCTTTGAATCCTGAAAGGAACTATTTATTTATTTATTTAATATATTTATATCCCGTCCCTCCGGCAAGCAGCTCAGGGTGCTCCTGCAAGCAGCAAGCAACTAGGGGTGAGCAATTTGTTTTAATTTCTTTAAATTACTAAAACGAACAATGGCCCGTTTGTTTTAGGAATTAAGATACAAAAACGATAGGCCAGGTTGAATAAACAATGCTGCACCTGTTGAAAAATGGCCGTTCTGTGCATGCACACCCTTTCCCAATCTGGTGCCGCCAGTGTCAGCGCCGTTTTCAAAAAAGGCAGCCCGTCTGTGCCTATGTGGTGGCCATGTTGCGCATGCACGGACTGGCTTCTCTTTTCCAAAATGGCACGGAGGTGGCCATTTTGGAAAAGCACTGCGCATGCGCGAATGGTCCAGCGGCCATTCTGCACATGCACAGTGATTTTTATTTATTTATTTTTAATAAAAATAACAAAAAAATAAAACAAAAAGAATGAAAAAATATGTTTTCCTTTACGGAACTCTCCCCCAAAAGGGAGGGATTTTATAAACAAAAACAAAAATGAAGGATGTGCCTACCGCACACCCCTAACTGGCAGCTGAAATAAAACTAATGGAGAGCCACTGTCTCGAGACATGAAAGGAGAAGACAACATCCCACAAATATTGGAATGTGGAAAGGAGTGAAACATCTTTCTGGTCAGCAGCAGAGACTATGAGCTTCAAAATCCCTGTATTCCTAGCTCCACTTCCTTGCCTTTCATCAGCTAGTCCTACAAAGGTTTCTCAGTCAAGGAAAGATACTTCTCAGTGTCCCTCAGCACCACACATCAAATTATCTGAGCTGTGGACAAGATGCACGGACAACATTTTCCAACTGGACGTTACTGCTGAGTAGCTTCAAACAAGGTTATGAACCAGGTGGTCATATTAGGTTCATCTCCAGAAGACTAGTGCTGTAGAACTGTGGGCTTGCAGGATATTCTACAATGGCTCACTCCTGCCTTATTGTAAACTTCTCTAAAGGGCAGAGTTCTCAGCCTTCTCTTTGCAAGGTCCAGTGGTTGGAAAGTGAATGCAGGAAAGGGGAACTAGTCTGCTCCTCCAAGACTGGACATGCTTTGCTTTCATCTGGTGGCTTTTGACAGGAGAAGACTTTCTGGACTAGAATTGTGAGGGACTGAAATAGGGGGAAAAAACGGGAGTTTGGGAAGGGAGATCCTTTGATGACCACTTGGGAGGCATGGCCTGGACATCTCTAACTGGAGCTAAGGGCTAACATCAAGGGAGGGGAACCAGGTAAAGGTGTTAATTGTGGAGATAAAACTAGTATCTGGTTCTTACAATGATTCCGGAGATAGCGGGGCTGATCCCAAGCCCCTCACGGCATATGCAATGTGAATGTACATGTACAAGATGCATGCACCGCGCGTGCAACCCAGTTATAGGGACTATGGTGTGCATCTGCTCCAGTTGGGAAGCCGCCCACAGGGGATTTGGGATCACCTCCACTGTCATCGTGCAGATTGACTGTTTTTTTCATGGTGCATTTAAAAAACAAAACAAAACAAACAAACAAGTCAACATACCAGTATGCGTCTGCCTGTGAGCTTCCAGTGCATCTTCTTTAGAGAACTGAGTGCCACAGTGATCACAGACAAATGCTTTGGCACCCGCTAGAGAGAGAAAAGAAATGGTGCATTAAAAAGATAGCCAGGAACAATGGACAAATTCAGATGATCCAAAAATTCAAACTTCAAACATCTTTGCCATAAAAGATACTGGGGCAGGAACACACTTCTTCTCCCATCGGAAGTAAGCAACAGGCACGAACTACTTTAAGGTGACCAGGTGCTGAGCACAGAAGTGTTTGTTGGATCTTCACGTAGATATGGCTCGTGTTAAGTGAACCCGAAACCTGAAGCAAGCTTGTATCCAGTATTCCCAATGAAAGTTAGCCTCCCAATCTGTATGGACTAATAAACTGGGAAGGGAGCTGAAACAAGTACCTGCAAAAAACATTTAAAGTTTTGATACTCAAATTGACTTGAAAACGTCGATTTTGAGTTTTTGACCCAATGAGTTCTTGATGTTCTGAAATTTATTTATTTATATTTATTTATTTATATTTTCATTTATACCCCACCCCTCTTGCCATGGATGAGTGGATTACAATTTTACAAACAAGAATCACAATATAAAATATATAAATACAGCATAAGAACAGAAACAATATAAAACAATACGAAACTCTAATGGCATAAAAACTCTAATTGTGTGTATAAAAACCCAATAAACTCCAAGTGTATAAAAGCATAAGCCTCAACCTAACCAAACAAACCCATCCCACCCTCCCCTCCTCCCCCACCAAACGCCTGGCAGAAGAGCAAGGTTTTACAATTTCATCGGAAGGCAAGACGGTCCGGGCTGAGGCGAACCTCCACCAGGAGGGAATTCCAGAGTGACGGTGCGGCCACCAAGGACGCCCTCCTGCTTGTCTAAACTCTGCAATAGCGTGGGACTTCCAGGAGGGTGCCCCCCGGATGACTGTAGGGGCAGGCCAGGAGCCCAGGGGGTGAGGCGATCACACAGATAAGCAGCACCTAGGCTGTGAAGGGCTTTAAAGGTCAACATCATCACCTGGAATTGGGTCCGGAAGACAATAGGCAGCCAGTGCAGTTCTCGGAGCACAGGTGTTATGTGCTCCCTGCGGCCCGTCACTGCAAGGAGGTGGGCCATTGCATTCTGCACTAGCTGCAGGTTCCGGTCCGTCACCATGGGCAGCCCCATGTAGAGCATATTGCAGTAGTCTAGCCTCGAGGTGATGAATGCATGGATGATAGTGGCGAGATCGGAGTATGAGACATATGGGCGGAGCCTTTTCACCAGATGTAATTGCCGGAATTCACTCCTGGCCACACAACACCTGAGAGTCCAGGTGTAGCTGAGAATCCAGGAGCACCCCCAGGATCCGCACAGATGGAACCAAAGGAGGATGGACACCCATAATAATGGAAGTGACCTCCTTGCCCAGATCACCGATCCTGCCAACTAACATCACCTCTGTCTTATTGGGATTGACCCCATCCAATCTCCCACAGCAGCCAAGCACCGAGACAGCGGAGCCTGGGTTGGATGCAAATGACAAATACAGCTGGGAATTATCCACATATTGATGACAGTGGACCCCCCAATTGTGCATGACCTCCCTGAGCGGCTTCATATACACATTAAACAGGAGAGGGGACAGAATAGAGCCCTGCGGGACCCCACATGGAAGACTACCAGGGGAAGAAGTACAGTCCCCTAGTATCACCCGCGGAGATCTATCTGCAAGGTAGGAATGGAACCATTGCAAGACATTTCCGTCCACCCCACCAGGTCCTGCAGACGAGTCTGCAGCAACTCATGGTTAACAGTGTTGAAAGCTGCTGATAGATCTAATCGGACCAACAGGATCATACAACCCTTGTCCAATTCCAGAAGGAGGTCATCGATCAAAGCCACAAGCGTTGTCTCCATACCGTAACCCAGGCGAAAGTCAGACTGTGTGGGATCAAGAAAACCGATGCCATCCAAATGCGTCTGGAGCTGACGAACCATTACCCACACAATAACCTTCTCTAAAAAGCGAAGGTTAGAGACAGGTCGGTAACTGGCTGGGGCATCAACGTTCAGTGATGGATTTTTGAGGAGGGGCCAAACCACAGCCTCCTTAAGGCAAGCCAGCACCCTCCCCTCCCAAAGAGAGACGTTGCTAATCCCCGCCACTGTCTCCCTAGTAGCTCTTACTAACCAGGATGGGCAAGGGTCTAATTCACAAGTCGTGGCTTGATCAGACCCCAGCACATCAACCGCACCAGCAGACGTCACCAATTGAAAATCATCACCCATAACCTGACCAGACTGGGCATTCCTAACCCCTGGCTCTGCCATTGCCTCCAAAATGGCGGAGTCGAAGTCGTGCTCAATGCGAGTGATTTTGTTCACAAAGTACTTCAAAAACATGTCACAACAGGCCATGGATGAATTCTGGACTGTGGCCCAGACCCCGGGACGGAATCGGGTGCAGCGGCCGGATTCCGGGCCGTGGTTCAATTAACCACGCTTTCAGGGATGGTGCCTGGACCATCCTCGAAAGCGTGGTTATTTTGCTCACCGCCGGTGGTTCACCGTGGTGAACATCCGGCGGCGTGCAAACAGACGTTACGCAACCATCCACCACCACGGGGGATTCACCGTGGTTGAGTGTGGTAACGTAATGTCTGAAAATACCCATGCATAAATGACCACCAAGGGTGGTTAAAGGGTGGTTAGCGTCATGTCTGTTTTCACCCATACTCTTGTGCAAAACTTGCCCAGTGAAGCCATTGGGGCTTAGAATCATAAACAGGCTTCAATACCCCCCACTAGTTCAGGTTAGGAGTGAACTGAGTAGCGTATAAGAAGCAGCAGGAGCAATAAGAACATTAATACTAATGATTTTCAGATATCCCTCTAAAGGTTCTTGCTAAATTTTCAATATTTGTAAAAAAATAAATAAAAAGCAGCCAACTTACACATGATTGCTGATAATCATAAAGTCAAACATAAATAAATTCTCCCTCAAATATCAATTTTCACTAGATCGGAAGTCAATCTGGTATAATCAATATTTTAGAACTCCCTTTTAACTAGGGGTGGGAATTCCAGTTCTTCCGAGATCTGATATTGCCGGTATTTGGGTATATCAGATTAATCCAATAAATCCGATATTAATCGGATTTTTTACATTGCAGCCATTGAAGTCAATAGCTGCAATGTAATAAATCCTGTACCGTGGCCAATGTTAAAAATCCGGCATGCCGATACCGATAAATCTGGTACCAGGGAGATCCGATACCGGTGTATCCAGTATTCTCCCCGGTGTCCCACGCCAACTTTTTACTATTGTTAAAACCTTGGCTTACATCGGGGTGGGAATCCTCAGACCTGGGGCTACACGGTTTTTTAAATGTGAACCTTTTCCAGTTCCTAACCCCAAGCAGTGACAATCTGACCTCAGGCTAAGGCAGAAGAGATTACAGGGAGCAGAGGGCAGGCACACAAGGATAGGGGAGAGATCAATGTTACAAATCCAGGATCTGGACCCTCCTTTTCTTGACCCCACCCCTTAAGCACCCCTGCTCCCCAATTTCTAGATGGTCCTTGAAACTTGTACTAATTTTCAAAGTGGCGCCTAGGAGAGAAAAGGTTCCCCACCCCTGGTTTACAGCTAGCGCTGAGCCACTGAGATAGATACAGGGAAAGAGCTCCCCCAAATCTTTTTTTTTTTTTTTTTTAAAGTTCCCTTTTGCTTGAATATTTTTAGAATAGAGGATGGGGGATAAATGCTTTGGCCGATCAGGGACAGGAGTTGCAGCACATTTGCAGGAGTGGACTGCATGGTCTGAGCTAGGAATCGGAGGTCTTTGTCCAGTAGCTGGGTCGGCATATGACCACACTTCAAGACTGGTGTATAGGGGGTCATTTTAGACGTTACGAAATCACTGCTCACCACAGTGAATCCCAGTGGATTCCGTGTGGTGGCAGCGATCATGGGAACGTCTGTTTGCTCCCGGCCAGATGTTCACCACAGTGAACACGCGGCCGGGATCAAATCGACCACGGTTCTGGCCCTCAGGCCGGCCTGAGGGCCAGAACCGTGGTTTGATTGGCCACGATTTCAGATGGGCCAAAAGTAATGTCTGTTACCTTTGGCCTATCCCGGATTGTGGCCCTGACTGTGGTACGGGATTGGGCGCAGTGGCCGCATTGGCCGCTGCACCCGCCCGTCTCCCCGCGGGCGGGTGGCCGAGGGAGCGGGGCTGTGCGGCAGCATGTTGCGCCACGCGGCCCCTCCCCGATCCCTGTTAGTGATCAGGCTGGCACGTCTCAAGGACGGCCGGTCTGATCACTGACCGGGATCCGAGACGGACCAGGGTTCAGCGTGGCAGGCCAAACGGTCCGTCACGTCTGAAATTACCCAGGGTCTCAGCTAGGGTCTCCACCCATCATCTAGGAACCAGAGGTCTTTGTCTGATGGCTGGGTTGACATAGGCCCATACTAAAGGACTAGCCTATAGGGTCTCAGCTAGGGTGACATGGGACCCAGATGCCAAGGGTCTAAAAATCAGTTTTGTGGGGTGTCTATTCTGTGAAAGTCCCAATGGGGCTGGGCTGTGACCTTTGTGGACATCCTCAATATTAGCCAATTGCTTATTTTACATTTTTATAAACCTAAATAATAATTTTTTTAAAACCATGAGGAAGAATGCCAATTAGCATTGTCCAGTTTAGTTCTCTGGGACAGGTGGTAACCCACTCCTCAGTCAGTACCATCAAACTTGTACATAAATCCCACGAAAGAAAAAAAACAAGGGCTGCCTGTTTGGAACAGAAACCTTGGACGAGAAGGATCATGTATTTTATACCTGACCCGAGAGACCCCATTTCCCCCCAGGAACAGTGGGGCTTTTGCAACACCAACCAAATCCTCAATGCAATCTCCAAAACAACAGCCTCCTAATAAATAAAACATGGAGGCTTTTTCATTTTAAAGAGCTTTTTCAAACAAGAAATTAGAGATTTGTTTTTAAAAAAATCATTATACTTCAATGACTTTTAACAGAGTAGAAACTGATCTAATTTTAATTGGTTTCCCCCCAGCACATACACCCTAATTGTAGCAGTTATCGGTATCTGAAGAGAGGAAAGAAAGAGTACAGCACCATCTGATAAGGAAGGTGACAGAAACAACACAATTTAGTGAAAGACACAGATATTCTGGAGACTATTAGAGAGATGTGGTATTTGTGGGAATTCTTAGAAAATTGCTACCAACGTGTGCTGCATCTATTCAGTCAGAGGCTCTAGTTAAAATGTGGAGAGAGAAAAAAAACAGGATGTCTAACGACAGATAAGTAACTTTCAGATAAAAATAGATTAACAATATACACAATCTTCTAAGCATATGCCTCTAGGAGAAAGCTGTGAGCACATTTGTTAGATTTGGAAGTTTAATTCATCTGCGGCAAGAAACTAAACATGGATTGGACAGTATGACAGAGTAACCTTCAAGACTCTACTATGGAAAGAAAGGGGTCAGGGGGAGAGAAGAGAGACAGATACTTCAGTTGTTGTTCAGACCTTGGCCATGAAGCTTCCTCTGTCAGAACTGAAAATGAGAAGAAACACCAACATGCTCTCAGGCTTATTTCCAAGTGCTGCTTCCTCATCATCCTGTCCCTCCAAATATAACCCAAGAAATACATTACCCTCTCAAAATACAAGTAATTAGAGAAAGGGACCAACAAAACAGGTGGGGGGGGGGGGAGGAGGAAAAAGGCAAGGATTGCCACAATTTCCATGTATTAATTTATTTATTTTTTAAAAAGAGACAGAATTCCTTTGTCTTTAGTCTTAGTAACTGCAGGCAGGAATATTTGGCAGCAGTGAAATTAAAAGTGATAAATTTTCTCGCCAAGCTTTGATCGATAATAGAGGTCTCATCTGTTAATCAATAAGACAGTCTGCCTGTTTACTGTGCATATGTTGTTCTCGGCTGCTTTCGGTATGATGTCAAGTTTGCATTCAAAACAACTCAAGTGTGCCCAAACCACATGGCTGTTCCCAAAAAAGAAAAAGAAAAAAAATGCATGACAATGACCTCATGCAGCCCGTAATACATTGAGAGAGCCGGCCATGCGGACTCCCTTCTTTCAGCTCAATGCATTTTTTTTATGTATATGTTTTTATTCATTTGAGACTGGTTTGTAAGAATGCCAGAGCACAATGGGGACGTGGCCAACTTGACACCCATCCAAAACTGTGCTACCTAGTTCAAAGAGGGAAAGAGATACAGAGAGGCGGCGAGGACGGCATGGCAGATGCCCCCGCCTTCTCCTGACAAAGCGCGACTTTAATAATAAACACGGCTCTATTACCAACAGCATTAGAAAGGTCAGTTCTATTTGGGAACTATTACAGTATGCAGTATGTCATGCCAGATCCGACTTGGGGAATGTTTTGTCCCTGGGTCACTGAACCCCAAAAGGCCACGACTGCTCTGGTCAGTACTGCACAAAACAAAACAAAAAGCATCTACATGCAAAAAAACTCATTATATATATATACACACATACATACATACACATATAAAACAACTCATTCTAAATATATACATTTCTTCTATTTTTCTATAGAAGAAATATATATATTTAGAATGACGTGTGTGTTTGTGTGTATATATATAATATATGAGAGTTGTTTTGCATGTAGATGCTCTCTGTCTCTCTCTCTCTCTCTATACACTCTAAGCTTTCGGTAGTCTATGCATTTCTGCATGCCTCCCCCCTTTTCAAAAACAAGTTCTGAATTGCTGGAGTGCAAGTGTGTGTCTGGAATGAGTCAATTCTATGCTCGCGGTGCTCTTCTAGCTGTCTGAGTGGCATTAGAAGCTGCAATATCTAGTAGGAGGAAGAATGCTAACAAGTTTGACGTGGTCCAGGACAATTTCCTGCCATAGCTAGGAAAGTAGATAAATGGACACAATGCATGCGGTAGGCATGAGTGCAGTCAGAATGGATGGCACGCCGGAATGAGGATGTGGACCTGGAGCAGATGAAAACGTTAAAAAGATTTGACTTTAAGAAGTGGCCTCAGTACTTGTAATGAAGCCAGGGGCAGCTGAAAAGATCTCAGCGTCTCCTGAAGTTCCTCTTTGGGGTTTGGGTTTGGTGCCGTACTGCGGCTGTAAAACAAAGACATCCCCAAGTACCCTTCAAAATTAGTCAGCCGGTTGAATTTGAACTGAAACAAACTAAATGAGTATCAAGCGACATCCAATCATCCTCTGTTCGATTACCCATCTCCGTCTTTTTGTGGCATTCCTTTGTTTAGTTTGGACCGTCCATTTCAGGCGACTTGTATAGTCCCAGTTTTTACCCCACTCATTCTCATTGTTACTGGCAGAAAAAACACGACCCGGAAATGACCAAAATTGCAACATTTCAGTTGCTTGAATGTCCTGATGAATGCCATTTCGATCAACTACAGTCAACCCCCAAACTGAAAAAAACCAAAACAAAACCCCCAAACATTTACCTGCTACCCATTTCAGCTATACCTACAATTAAGGGCCATATTACTTTACTATTGCCTACGACCACTGGAGAACTTGATTTTGACTTTTCAAGGTGACACTCACACCGACCATCTCTTGTAATCTCTAACTCTTCTAGAACCTGAAAGAAAATTCCTACTCTTCAGCCTAACTGTGCCTAACACATAGACATAGCATTGTTCACTCAGATGAACAGGTGGCATTACACTCTCTGGCTCTGGTTTAAAATTATTTCAACATGGTATTATAAACTCCTGAAAAGCACTGGAAAGGCCAAGGTTTCCTGATAAGGAAATTAGTAAACTGACATTCAATAAAAGGAAAAGATGGGCCAGAACATATCAGGAAAAGCAAATATTAAGGCTTTTAAAGATGGATATACTCTACTGCAAGCAACCAAATGGACAGTAGGTAAAGATGAAATGGGTACTAAATTTAGTATCTGTGGTTAATACCTGCATTTTGGGGTACTGCATCAAGCATCCAATGGGTCACCTGGGTACTGATGGAGTCTTGTTATATAAGTTTCATAACTCTTTCAAATTCAAGTACCCTCTTTATCAGAGTGGTTAAGGCAGCTGGTTTTACTGATGTGCTACATTTAATGAGATCTTATTGCAGGTCAGCTTCCAATCCTTTGTTTGTTTGTAGGGGATACCATTAAACCTCGGCCACACGTTGCTCTCTACATAGATACTGTATTAATTGTATCCCCCAAATGACCTAGGGCTGTGATAGGTCTTTTACATTCACAGACACAAGAGTGTTTCCTGACCTGGGTATAGCCTGCTAGCTATTTGAAGTTATTTTTGACATGTGTGCATGGGTAGGTAGGCTGGGGGAGCAGAACAGGAATCTTACGGCTTGGGCTCCACCTACCTGCAGGACCGCCTCACCCTCCGGGACCTGGAACGGGCCCTGTGGTCGGCCGGGGGCGCCCTCCTCGGGGTCCCCTGGGTTTCCATGAGGAGGGCGTGTCCACCAGGAGGAGCTGCGCCACGGCTGTGGAACTCCCTCCCGTTGGAGGTCCGCTTGATTACCGACCTTCCCTCTTTCCGTAGGCAGTGTAAGACCTGGCTGTTCCGCCGGGACTTTCCTGAGGGAGATGGGGTGGGTGGGATGGGTTTTATATTGTTTTAATTGTAGTTTTATAATTGTTTGTTTTAATATGTTTTAAAATGCTGTTAGCCACCCTGAGATGCCTGAGGCAGGAGGGGGCAGCATATAAATTTTAGAATAAATGAACTAAAATAAAATTGTATGCATAGTCATTTCTACTGCTCTGGGTGGGAACTGACTATCCCATTTCTTGACAATTGTGATTCACACACACACACACACACACACACACACAAGTCCAAATTGGCCTGCATAGTATGGTTGCGCTTTTGGTAAACCCATCCCAACCACCTTCTCATCTTCTGCCTAGAATGATAGGGTTCAAAGGACCTCAAAGGTAATCTGATCCACCTCCAGGGCAGGATGCCTTGTGCTTACAACATCACAAACAAATGCTTCTCAAGTCAATTATTGAAAACATCCATTGAGTGAAAATCCACAACTTCCCATGGCAATCAGTTCCATCACCCAACATGGAATTCTCAAGACAGTGGAGAGCTAATGATTAGAGCTGAAAGGAGTACCCAGAAAAACGGGTATTGCAGTCAAAATTTCTGGTACCCAAACTGGTTTTTGATTGGGTGCTGAAATACCAAAATACTGACAACTGGTATACCAAAATACCAACAAGTGGTAAACCAAAATCCTGATTTTGTTCAAGATTTCTTCCTGATTTGGGGGGGCATGATGGCAAAGGGGATTTGGGGAACATTCGGAATTTCGGTATACCAGTTGTTGGTATTTCAGTTTTTCAGATACTCCGTCGGTATTCGGGTACCACTTCAGATACCCAAAATGGTACCCGGAAATGTGGGCATTACCCAGGAGTATCAAAATCAGGTACCTGTATCAGCTCTACTTCAGAGTCATCAGAGCAAAGCAAAGATAGCTGCCAGCCCATTATGCCTTGAGAATAATCAGCTCCAATGTGCGGTAATCTCAGAAAAACAACATCAAAATACTACGGTGAGAGGGGGAAAAAAACAGATCTCCGAAGACAAACATTACAAATCCAAAAAAATACGAGTGTGCGTTTGCCAGCATCTAATAGGGAGGTTTGGGGGGGGGGGGGGGGAAATTCCTTGAGATTTTAAAATAAACATCTTGGATGTTCTGATGAGATGTGCATGCTTAGTTACATAAGGAAGTACAGAGTGTACCAAAACAGCCGACCCAAAAAAAGCATAAGCTGTCAGAACAATAAGAACAGACATAGGGCATTTTACAACAGGCGATGCTGTACAGTTTTATTTACAGTACCTCTTATCAGTCAGGGAACAGTACACTGCCTGCCAATTTCAAAGGCCAGGACTGTGTGTTCTCTCACTCAAGTAGATGTGTACTCCAGGCAGTGAATTTCTTTCTTTTTTTTTTAATCAACAAAACAAAAACTGATCCAGAGCCAGGATTCCTGTAATGTACACATGCTTACTGGAGAGGGGGTGGGGTGAGGAGGGGGAAGATAAGAGAATACAGCAATTGAATATGTAAATAGTTCAAGGTTAATTTTACTACGTGACTCACCAGGGAAAATGCCATCCAGCATCAGAGCTTGTTACAACAAAGTGGGGTTGGGGCGGGGGGACAGGGAGAGACATTTATTAAAGGGAACATACTTGAAAGCAATCTATCAAGAGATTGCGGCGTTACTTATAAAAAAAAGGCGGTGGAAGCAATTAGCCGGTTCAAATGTAAACAGATTTTATTTTTTTTCTTTGGAAGACAGGGGTGTGTGCGCGTATTTTTAGTAAGTGGCTTGCGTTGCCTACAGTACAGAGATATCTTCAGATGATCTACCCAAAGGCACAGGACCCGGTGTGCTGCCAAGTGTCAGCTGGATTGGTACACATTACTTGTCACTGGCGCGGAGGCCTCGGCCGCTTTATATTTATATTTGTGCAACTAAATTTACAGCCCTTACCTAATCAAAGGAGCTTGCTGCAAAGGGCTGGCATAAACAGGCTGCTTCCCCTCCATTCAGCATGGGTTTTGCCGAGTCACTGATGCTCTCTGGAATGGCAGCAAAGCCCACCCCTCCCTTGTGGGCACCCCACCCCTCCCAGGCCCTCATTCTTCAGCCAGCATTATTCCTTGGCCTGATGGTTAAGGAAACAGCCCCCTGGCTCTGAAACCCCTCTGCCAAAGCCCGGGGAGAAACTAACTGTACCACCAAAACCAACCCCTGCCTTGCCATCACCACCACCACCCACAAGCAAGGGATATATTCCTTCACCGCAGGTTTGCTGTTGGCTTTAGGAAACAGGGGGAAAGCAACAGACAATCCAGGCTTAAATGCAGATGATTCAAGCCAAGTACACGTACCAAGCCTGAGACCTCACATCTTCATGAACGTCAGACCCCTTGTCTCTCCCTCTGTTCCCCTTCCTGTGTCTCTCCCCCAGCTCCTGTCTCTCAGATTGTAAGCCCTAGGGGCAGGGACCCTGTCTATTTTATTACTTTGTAAAGTGCCAGGTACACTGTTGGCGCTATATAAATGTTTGTTAATAAATAATAATAATAATAATAATAATAATAATGAAGGTTAAGAGTGCCTAATTTGTGTGTGTGTGGAATGTTTCCAAGAGGAAAGCACTGACAGTTTCGGCATCCAAACTTTGCCATCTCTACTAAAACCCAAACAACAACAAAAGCCCTATTGTTGCTGTAGAATTGCTGGCCCCCAGACCTCTTTAACCCCACTGACTTCAAACAGGGTCTGAGCTCTAGGGCCCTTTTCCCACAGGCGGAACACACCGCAGAACCGTGCCGTGGCTAGAGGTGGGGGGATGGGAATGCGTGCTCCCATGCACACCCATCACCCGCCGACGGAGGTTCCGAGGGTGGCAGTGCGGCGGGTGGCGGTGCGCACCAGTCAGAACTTCCCACCTACCCAGCGCACACCGACCCCACCCCCCTGCGCCATGGCCCATGTAAAAAGGGCCAAGGAATCTCCTAACATGGTTGGAGATCTCATTGTGTCCACTGTCCATGGAGGAGCGAGAGGGTAAACTTCTCTATAGGTCTCTTGGTCCGGGTTCCCATGGATTGTCATTTAACAAATTCAATAGAGTAGAGTAAAGCAAGCCAAAACCTTGATCAAAACCACTATTTTTACAGGGGAAATGGACCAATTGAGCTTGGCTCTCTACACACACATACACAGATTCATGCGTCAATGAGTTGGGTGGGGTTTTTTCGTTTTTACTTGCTTTTAAATGGCAAACAACTTTTAAATGAGCATGCTATCGGACACTAATTCAGAGCATCATTTTGCTTCCTCTCCCACGGTGGGTGCTTTCGTACATGACGGTGCTGAGCGCCACCACACTTCAATCCTGCCCGGAGCGAGGGTCCTCACTCCAGGCAGGATTTGGCCGGGCCGCCAAACAAGTGCGACGGCGGCTTCTGCCAGGGGAGGGGAGACACGCAGCAGACACGCGCTGCCAGGAGTGGCCCGCCCCTCTCCCCGACGGGTAGTAATGGCTGCCCGAAACCGCCATGGACCTAGATTGGGGTGGAAGGATTGCTCAATGCTCTGGGATGTTCCAGGCCAGCAAGCAGGCAAGCACATGTGACAGCCCACTTTACCCTGGACCGGAGTCCTTTGCATGGGCTGTGGCAGCGCTTAGTCTGGCCTGTTTCTTGGGGATGGTCCCAAGGAAGAGGCCGAGCTAAGGATTGCCATGGCCCACGCAAACTTGGGTTCCGGCCTGGGCCAACATCTGGCCGCTGATTCCAGCAGTCATGAATGCACTCACTTCCACGCTTGGAAAAGCATGGAAATCCCTGCTCTCGTCACGTCTGAAAACACCCTTTGTGTATTAAGACTGTAAGCTCCTTGGAGCAGAGACTGCCTTCTTGATTGTTTTTTTTCAACAGTGCTTAGCCCAGTGGGGCCCAGATTTTATGTGAGGCCTCTAAGAGCTTCAGCAAGGATGGGTGACAGGCAATCCTTCCACCTCTCTCATGTACAAAGAGGGAAACCCACCCGCCCAAGGCCATGGTAGCAGAATGCTGGAAGCTGCAGCTCTTCTAGCTGGGTTGCAAAGGACAATTCTAAACGAAGGGCTAGAAGGATTTTTGAAGAGAGGGAGAGGAGAGAGCTTATGTGCATGTGGATGGAATTTGCCACGCACGTCTGCGATCAAAACATTGATTGAAAGTGCTCTCGTTGGGTTGCCCCGGTGCTGGTCACAATAGCCCGCTTCATCCCCGGGGGTGGGGTCGGGAGTGCATCTGTCTTACGGCGGCTCCGTTAGATGTGCAGGTGTCAGCAGCCTGGAACATCCCAGAGCATTGCCAGAAGAGCAGACAGGCCAAACCTGGGGCACCAACCTGAAGCAGAGCAGCTATCCATCTGCTCCAGAGACCCATGCTGCAGCTCCACATTTGGCCGGCCATTGCCCCGGACAATGCCATAAAATTACAGGCAGCAGCCTAGAGTGTGGGGCGATCGCCTGCAATTGTATGGCGTGTGGGTGGAGGACCGCCGGTTCCGTCTGAAGCTGACCCAGGCAGGGCTAGAAGCGGGCGGTCGCAGGGTGTGGCTCTGGGGACTCTGTCTCCACGACTGTCCAAAAGCATCCATTGTTTTTAGACTGCACTCTCCAGTGCATGTGGGTAAACCCCGCAGAATGGGGGATTTGCTATCATCACCTGCATGAACCTGGATAGTTCCAAAAATTTACAAAGCCCAACTAAAGCCATACCAGGATAATAAGGCAAGGCGGCTAGGACTGGAATGCCAAGCTATGTTGGCAGCTTTTGCCCTTCTTGGCTTGACCAAGCATTGGATTGGAAGGAAAGCACGATCTTAAACATACTGAGAATTCACCTGTCGAAAAGTTGATTATAAACTGGCTTCTCCAAGAGTCTGAAGGCAAGGAGAGAGGATGGATTAAGGGAAACAGTAAGGCACATCTCCCAAAAACATCGTTGTCTCTGCATCATCCTCCACAGAATTGGATTCTAATTGGGAACCAGTTTGAGTGATTTCCTGTCTGGCTTCCACGTCATTGGGACATGAAGGCAGTCTTGCTCAACCGAGGCAAGTAAACTATGGTTGGGCGTAAGGTACTTGCTAACTGAAGTTGTAGAACATCTGGTGAAAGTATCCAAATGGGCTTGGCTTTTGGATTCTCCATCTTGCCCAGATATCGGAAAAAGTTACAGTTCATCGATTAGGGAAGAAGAAAAAAGGGCATTATTTATATTTATTTATTTATTTATTTTATAAATTTCTACCCCGCCCCTCCTGCCATGCAGCTCGGGGCGGCTTCCAGACATTAAAATACAATAAAATCAGTTAAAAAATTATCATAAATATTATAAAAATATTAAAACAGGGCTAAAATACAGTCTAAAACCAAAAATAGGTGGGGGAACTAAAACCCCCCACCCTACTCACCCTCCCTCCCAAAGGCCTGGGTGAACAGCCAGGTCTTACAATTTCGCCGGAATGTTAACAGGCTAGGGGCCAGGCGAGCTTCCTCCGGAAATTATGAAATGAAATGGGGCTGGGGAGGAGGGCGTGTGAACATAAAAACAAATCTCCCCAAACCACCTGCCGAGATCCTCTAGCCATCTCTTCTCACCATGACTTCCACGTGGGACTCAGCTGGTTCCCTAACCCACCTCGGAGTAGGGTATTTTCAGACGTGACAGGGCGGCATTAGCCCCGTCACAAAAACAATCCTTGGATTCCCCGCCGGGATCACTCCGGCACGGTCAACAGACGTGCCGGGGGATCCCGGTGGGGAATCGGGGAGGGGCTGTGCGTCGCAACGTGCGGCCGCACAGCCCCCCCCCCCCCCACGCTCCCCCACTGCCCGTCCTCTGGGAAGCGGGGATTCCGGGTCGTGATCGCCGTCCAGATGTGATGGGCCCCTTCATCCTCGCTGGGAATCCCATTCACCACGTGATCGGCGCCGGCCCCGCAGGTTCAGCCGATCGCGTGGTGAATGGGATTCCCGGCAGGGATTGAGCGTGGGTAACATCTGGGGGGGGAACTTCTGGTTCCCCAACAGACGTTACGGGACCATTTCCCACCACAGGGAATTGACTGTGGTTGAGCGTGGTCTTGTAACATCTGAAAATACCCGTAGATGGTTGCGTACTTACCTGCTGTACCTCAAAACCCAAATGGGCTCTTGAAGTCTGTTGCATCTATATCCATACCCTACTGCAGAAGAGGACATCCGGGCTGGCCTTACCGCAGGGCAGTTCAGGGCGACGGCCCCGGTCCCCACTCTTTCTGGGCCCCCCTGCAGGGCTTCTGTTTTCACCAGGGTAGTGTGCAGGGCCCCCAACATGACCAACTCTAGGTCCCCAAAGGGTTGGGGGCCACCATAGCTCTGCACACTATCTTCATCCTGGACCCCACAAATTCTATGGCTGGGCCAAAAGGATAATCAGAGCTAGACATTTCGACTTGCTCAGAGAACATTATACTTAAAACGGAACAGATCCTCAACTAGGTGTCATAACCACACCGTAAACGTTAACAGAGCTAGGCAAGTTTGAACCAGTGAAGCGACTGGCTCGCTGTACCTTCCCCGTGCAGCTAGCAAAGACAAGTGGTTGGTGATTTTTGTTTAATATACCAAGGGCACGTGGACACCCAAGAATTCCACTCTCCAAGCGCTCACTATTTTAAATTCATTTATGAAGAAAGAATGGGTTCACTCTGTCTCCCATGGGCATTTACACTGGAAAATGCAGAGAGAACTGATCAACTGCCAATTGTCTGGTTCAACTCCTACTTTAGAATAAAGCAGGCAGGAAGCCCTTATCATTTGACTATGTCTTCTGAAAAATATCTCGAGACTCAACCAGGCAGCTTAAAAGGTCCTGGCTAAGCGATACCACTAGGATAGCTCTAAGCCTTCAGGAGAGAGAGAGCAAAATCAGCTGATCTGAAAACAGAGCTTTTTTTCTATTTTTAGACACTATCAACCTAATAATACTCCCCAACACCCATTCAGTTTAATTACTTTATTGAGGACAAGAACTAGGCTCTCCAGTTTTAACACTTCTGATGTTAGGAAGTAGTAAAATGTTCTAACTGGTTAAAAATGACACTCGTTTGCCTGCCTTTGGTGTTTCAGAAACCTTAATTGTCACTCAGGCAGTGGATCTAAAGCTTTTTGCCGGTTTCATAGCTTTGATTTTTACCCCTTTTCTCCATAATTGAGGTGTTGCATTACAAGTACAGCGGTGACATTTTCAGAGTAAAGGGAAGGACACCTCCCACCCACCCCATATTCTGAAGCCCAGAAGTGTTACTTACAAGACAGGAATTTTGCCCATCAGATTTAATGCCTGTTCTTAGTAAAAAAAATCCTGTTAAGCCAGGCAAAAGGTCCATGCCTCTAACTGTTTTTCCTATATTATGCCTCCGACATTATTAAGGTGTACCTGACAGCTTAAATGGCATTTAAATTGCTGCATGGGGGGCGGGGGGGACCAACAAAACCCAGAATGGTTTAGGATATAATAGAGGACCTGAGTTCTGTGAGTGGAGAAAATTCACTGTTGGCAACAGGCTCTCAAACAAATCTCTGCGTCCCAAAGCTTCTGGAGGGGCATTTTCTTTCAACGTAAGCCACGGAGGCAAAGCTAAGTGAGCTCGTCTCCAACCCCCCAGACTTAAGCGCATTCTACCCAGCTTTCATACAGCCCCCTAAACATCATCAAGGAGATAGATCATGGAGCACATCTGTTCAAACAGGAGTGTATAAAATGACCGAGTTGCCATTAAGTATTCGAGGTCCTGTCCCTTGCCTAGGTGCGCAAGTACCTTCCATAAACCTGCCTTTCCTACACAGGCAGACAAGTAATGCCCCATTAACCTTCCAAACTAACTAATTTTACAATTTACTAAAACACAGTTTTTCTGCACCCATTTAACCATCCCCGACTGTGATAAACTTTTATGGCAATGACGGGAAAGGGGAGGGGGGGAGGGATCGGACGACAGGTTAAAAAGGGAGGAGAAAAGACAGCTGATCACTCCCAAATAAAGAGGTGCAAGCTTTAGCCATGGAAATTGGACAGCAGGCATGGCCTGAAAATCGGAGCAGCAGCAGAGGGGAAAAAAAAAAAGTATACAGGAAAAAGGGCTATGGAGAGCTTGTATCTGCAACAATCTGTCTGAAAAAGGATCCCCTGGCACTTTGACAAATAGAGATCAAACTCTCCAGAGAGAAGTTCCTGACAGGTGTATGGGAGGAGGGGAATAAGCCAGGCTAAAATCTGACTTTGCAAAAACAGCACAGTGGCCTGCCATGCCACAATACAAAACCCCCCAGAGAAGGGTGTTTACAACACTAGAGTCTTGCAAGCCTTATGGCCCCTAGACATGGCAATAAAAGGGATTCTCACTGTCCCACGAAGCCATCTGCATCGGAAGAGGGTTCGGTGAACCCTTTTCCTGGCAAACTTAAGCAAGTTCGGGAGGACAAGCAGGTTTGCGTGCCTATTCTTGTCTTCGTGGTTCTTGCCTCTAAGAACAGAGTCATTAAGGTGCTCTTTGGCCAAGCCATTGGACAAGGAGTGGTTAGTCAGGAGGTGGAAGGGCAGGCAGCTCATTCATTAGCCAATGGGGGAGGAAAGGGATGTCTGAAAACTAGAGCAGACTTTCTCCTTCCATGGCAGTCCTATGTACAAGGAAGAGTTGGCTTCCCTGTCAACAGCTAGAAGATCTCTTGTGAAGAAGACATATCGGCTTCCAGGACTCCAGAGCCTTTTTAAGATTCTGAGATGCCAGGGGCAGAATGTTCTTTTGACGCTCTCCCCCTGCCCTGAGCTTTCTCTCTGTGGTAATATGTGTCATTGTTGATGTGTCCGCTTCCACGTGTGAGGACTAAGACAATTCCCCTCATCCCCAAACGGGTCTCGGCTCACGCGTACAACCCAAGAAGAGAAAGCAGCAGCAAAGTTGAACTGCAAGAGTTGGGGAAGTCAGTGTCTCTTGAATGATTTTGCATCAAGTCTGTTGCCTATTCTCACATCCCTAGATTTGCTCAATTTAACAATGAAAAAAATGTTTAGGGAAAGAGAGTAGATGAGGAAGAAGTTGCCTGTAATATTTCCCAACTGGAGAAACTCCAGAGCAGAACTCCAGAACTCATTAAAACCCTCCAAAACTCAAGGCCTACAGATTTCTTGCAGCTGTTTGCAACTCTGTGCAAAAAGACAGCTCTCTGTGCATGGCCAAGCACCACAGGTTCAAAGGCTTGGCGTGAGGGGGCACAGAGATGTTATCTCAAGGCTCCTCCTGGATTTGTGCTGGATACATATGTAGTCTCTGTCTATCCTGCCCAATTTTCTTCACCCTCCTTATGGATTCTAGAATTCTTTGCACTCTCTCCAAGGAGATGATGACAACAATTCTCCACCAAATTCTCATCTCCTGATGCTATGAGGAGATCCACATGCAGTCTTCCCAGTTCTTCCAAACATGAATAGCTACATCACAGTGGGGATTTATTTTTCTTGTGAGAAGATCATGGATGAGTGATGGTAGCAATAGTATCTAAGAGTGAAACTCGATCGTGCATATCTGAAAAATCTCATTGAGAACTGGGCTCGCGTCAAGATTTTTGCGACCAAGAATGAGCCGTTTTCACTACCGTTCTCACGAGATTCTTGGAATTATTTTTTTTAAAAATGCTCTGCACATGCACAAAATGTCATCGACGTGGACCACAACATCTTGGAAAAGGGCTGTGCGTGTGCAGGATGGCCATGGTGATGATTCTGCATATGCGCCAAGCATTTTAAATTTTTTTCAAGAATCTCATGAGATCTCATTATCTTCTCAAGAGCTTGCTGCCGGTTCTAGATTCTTGCAAGAATCATTTTGAATTCTTGTTTCCGCCCTAATTGTTTTTCTTCACTGTGACACAAGCTGGTGGGTAGGGAAGTCTTCTCCTTCCACCTTGAGCTGCTGGACATTTTCTAGGAAGATCCAGCGTCTCATTTTTCTTCATACAAAACAAAACAAAACAGATGTTTACAGGGTTCAAGATATTGCTGATCTCCATTGCTGTTGCCCAATGGAAAACATTAATTCATCTAGGGGCACACCAAGGGCCTTCTCAGAACAAACCTCTAGACATACAGATTGGCTTTTCAGCTTCTCTAGCCCACCACTTGGCCTGGACAGAGCTTTGCATTTCTGTGTGGCTTTGAAGTAACGGTCATGACTTTTCCTGCTAGAGTTGAGAAGAGGGGCATGAATTCTTTCCTTATGTTCCAGCATCGTTCAAAAGCTTGCTCCAAAAAACTAGAGGAATCACTTCTCATTGAACAAAACATCTCACAGAGGGACTTCCCGGCAGGGTTGGGCAAATCCTTGCCTCCTGTGCTACATCTGCAAAGTAGTTATGGGTAAGTGAGGGTTTCTCTGACATCACATTGGGTAATCATCTTCTCCCTGTCCCAGCTCCGAGATGAGGAAGTAGTTTCACCTTGGACCATCTGGTACATTTTCATTTCTACCTCAACAGCAATTTTTTAATCCATTGTTTAAAAAGGACACGAAAACCATCCCAGAAAAATTCTAGGTCTCCGTCTGTTGCAAAAACCTGAATCTAGTGCATGCATCAGAGGGTATTTTCAGACGTTACGAGATCACAGTCAACCACAGTGAATCTGCACAGGGTGAAAGTGATTCCGTAACGTCTGATGGGGGGAACAGAAGTTCCACCCCCAGATGTTCACCCCCGTGAATCACGGGGGGGAATCAGATTCACCGCGCGATCAGAGGTCCTGTCCGAACCATCCCCGATCGCGTGGTGGATGAGATTCCCCCACGTGATGAAGGGGACAGTAATGTCTGTCCCCTGACCATGGCCCGGAATCCGCAGCGGGATTCCGGCCCGTGGTCAATGCCGGGGGGGGGGCGGCTGGGCACTGCGGCCGCATTGGCCGTGGCGCCCGCCCGTCTCCTGGTGGTCAGGCAGCTGGGGCAGCGTGGGGTGTGTGTGTAGGGCAGGGCTGTGCGGCTGCACGTTGTGCCACGCAGCCCCATCCCCCTCCCCGGATTCCCCCCTGGGATTGGCCACTGCGTCTGTTAGCCCGTGACGCGGTGGCCCCGGCGGGGAAATCAGAGGGTTGTTTCCGTGACGGGGCCAATTGGCCCCGTCACATCTGAAAATACCCAGAGACTCCAAATTAAGGTTTACAACAGAGCCATTCTCATAGAGGTACTAGTTGAAATGTTATGCGGTGGTTACATGACTGGCTGGCTAAACACCCTATAATTATTCAGGGTTTTTCTTTACAGATTTGGGTGAACTTCCAGCAACTGGCATGGGGGTTATTCAGTCTTCAAACTCAACAGGACACACAGCTAAAAAAAACCCCATGGAACAGCTCTAGAACCTGGTTGTCATGAGTTCTTGAAATAAGTGCTATTGCCACCCACTGTAGATCTACACACAAACCGGGCAACGTCTTCTCTCCTCAAGAGCAAGCTTCAGTCTCGGCTGAGCTGTCTAGGAAATGACCGCTGTTAGGATCCACCTCTTTTCATACTGCCTCAAGGCCTAGAGAATGTTTGACCCAACTGCTTTAGGACCACTAAAATTTTAATCCTAAAGCATAGGCTGCCCTTGTTCCTGGTTCGGAGGCTGCAGCTAGTGCAGAATGCGGTGGTCCGCCTCCTTACGGGGATGGGTCGCCGGGACCACATAACACCTGTGCTCCGGGCTCTGCACTGGCTGCCAATAGTGTGCCGAGCCAGGTTCAAGGTGTTGGTGTTGATTTATAAGGCCCTTTACGGTCTTGGCCCCTCATACTTCAGGGACCGCCTCGCCCTCCGCGCCCCAGAGCGGCTCCTTCGGTCTTCAGGGGGTGTCTTCTTGGAGGTCCCCCGTGTTAAGCGGGGGGCCACAATGGAGAGGGCATTCTCGGTGGCCGCGCCACGCCTTTGGAATTCGCTCCCGGAGGAAGCTCGCCTGGCCCCAAGCCTTTTAACATTCCGGCGAGTTTGTAAAACCTGGCTGTTTGCCCAGGCCTTTGGGGAGGGTGGGTTAGCGGGTTTTTATCTTCCTACCCTTCTTTATGATTCTTTATATTTTCTTGTTGTCCTTTTCCTGTTTTATTTGTGAGATTTTTATAACTGTTTTAAATGTTTTAAAAGCTGTTTTTAAAAATGTGTTAGTCGCCCCGAGCTGCTTGCAGGAGGGGCGGGGTATAAATATATTAAATAAATAAATAAATAAATAACCATCTGAACTATGGTTCAGGGGTGGGTGGGAAATCACAACCCTCTAAGATATTTAGTCTGTTTGATTGTTAACTCCCCCTTTAAACAGAAGGGAGGTTAAATGAGAGTTGGCCCTTACCATGGGGCAACCACCTTGGCCTCTGCTATTTCTTCTACTTCCAGGGGTTCTGCGGTGGCCCCCATCTTCATCAGGGGAGGATGCGGGGTCCCCCCATATTATCATTACCCCGCGCCCTCAAAATCCTAAGGATGGTCCTAGGTTAACAGCTGCTGTCCTGGCATCACCTCCAGCGTGCAGAGGCGGAATGGACAGCTTCAATCCAGGCTGCATTCCTTTCTAAGGGTATTTTCAAAACTTGCACTTTGGGAAGCCGCAATCTTCAAATATTTTGTGCGTCTGAAATATTCCCCTTCAGCACCCTTTAAAACAAACAAACAAACAAAAACAACCAACCAAACAAAACCCATGAGATTAATAATTAAAAAATGGGATTCAAGATAATTAAAGTGCTGTAATTGACAAGAGGGCGAGGGAGGGAGAGAAAATATGGATTTTAGAGCGGGGATGGCTCATGGCAAAGTAAATTTATGCATTGTCGTCGCTTTACTATCTAATTAATTCCGTAATTTCAAAAAACAATTTTATTTATGTTCCATTTACCACATCAAAAGTGTAAAGAAAGGGGGGGGGGGGACCCCACCATACACGGAAGCTAAAATAATACCTCAAGGCATCTATTTTTAATCGGGGTGGGGGAGGAACAACAAACTGGTTTCTATACAATCTCTCTTGGGCAGACCACCAAACCAAGAAGAGTGAAAACAGCCAAGCTCTCTGTGTGTGCGCCTTTACTGGGTGCCAAAAACGGGGCTTGGAAAAAAAAAAGAAAAAAGAAAAAAGAAAAAAGAAAAAAACAGAGAGAGAGAGAGAGAAAACACAAATCCATAATGGCCTAAGGCTTCTCTCCAATCTATTTTCTGCTCAGCTGGTTTTAAATGAAGTTATTATGAGTCATTAAAACACCCGCAAGCTTGTGGAAGTCAGCCAATTACAATTTTAAATTTAGCCTGTTCTGTATCCCATTCTCTTGTTTTCTTCTTTTGCCCCACACATAAAGCCACTGGTTGGATTGTTTTTATTATTATTATTTATTATTATTTTTTCCACTCCTGTTTCCCCCTATTTCACCCCAAGTGGAAGAGACAGTTATGAAAATGCCTTCGTGTGTTTTTGTTTTCCAAAAAAGGGTCGCGAGGGTGAAGATAAAAAAAGACTCTCGGGGGTTTGAGAAATACAGAAACATTTTGGTCTTTTTTTGCTTTGGCTTTCATTTATTTTTTTTAATAAAAAAAAAGTAACATCAAATGCTAATCGCTGCGTTAAAAAGCCCTAAATATACAGGATTAAAAAAAAAAAAAAGGTGAGAGAGACTTCTAAATCAAGCATGAATGTCAGTGTAAGTCACCAAATATGATGAGCTCATTTCATTTTTAAATCTGGAAGGTAATGGTCTGTGCTGTGCTATTAAAAGCAAAGGAACAATTTCCAGTTTTCATGTAAACCTCATTGTCCAATTGCCTGGGATATAAGCACGGCCCCCCTGCCCCTGCTTTCCAGTCACCCCCCCCCCCCCACCTTCTCAAACAACTGAGTTTGTTGGATTCTGCATCCCGCATAATCACAGTGGGTTTTTATGGTTTATAAACATAATCGATTCTCTTTGGGACAATCTGGATGACTGGCACATGCATTTCAAATTGGTGTCAATGTAAATGTTCGGATGCCCTCCCTTAGTACGGAATATAAATATGGGGAAGTACTGACCAGCTCAGGTGTTAAAGGGGAGGGGGACACCCCAGCTACTGTAAATAAAGAATCCGCCTGATTGGATAGCTCAGCACCTGCCCTCGCCCCCTTTAAAAAAAGCCCACAAAGCTGTCCCTCCCTCCCACTGGAGCACACCAATTCCGAGATCCCCCACAAATAGCTTTGTACAGTGGTGGAGCTTTTGGTTACGCACAATTAGATCTGTAGCAAGTTATTATAGATGTTTAGACAATTGTTAAAGCCTCCCGAATGCTGTGCGTAAAAGGAAGCTTGGCAAATCACGTTCC
The DNA here is from genome assembly GCA_003113815.1 of Sphenodon punctatus. Classification (NCBI taxonomy): domain Eukaryota; kingdom Metazoa; phylum Chordata; class Lepidosauria; order Sphenodontia; family Sphenodontidae; genus Sphenodon; species Sphenodon punctatus. The sequence goes on along the minus strand of QEPC01009472.1, from coordinate 330,464 downwards.
CATACTGGGAAGGAACCAACGGCAGAGGTGCCGTGGCTAACGCTGCCCACGCACCATGTACCCACGTTCTCAAATTTAGGGGTGCAAAGATATATTTAGGCTTCACACCATTTCCTGCCAACTGCCTCACCCCTTTGTTTCAAAGACTTCCAAGACAGGCTCTATAGACATGTATTTGGCCTGTTGGCAAACCAGTGTCCTAGTTTTCGAGGTTAGACACAGCTGGATGATACATACCTTTCAACAGGTAAAGAGAGACAAGGCCCACCCCTTTATTCAATAAGCTCCACCCTTCAGTCAATAACATCCGTCCCCTCATTTGCCTCCCAACATTCCAAGCGCAAGAAGTTCTCCCACTTCTTATTCCACTTAGTTTCTGGTCATTCTGTCATCTGAATTTTGTCCTCTCAAGTGCATTCCTTAAGAGGCAACCATGAAGTGGGGCCCAAGGCTTGACTACCGGTCCCTTTGTGTCTCTCTCCTGAAAGAGGGAATTTGACCCCTGAAAGAGGGACAGTGGGATTTGCCACCCAAAGACGGACTGTCCCTCCTAAATAGGGACTGTTGGAAGGTAGGTGTAGTAGGGTCAGGCATCCAGCCTGAGGGTTAGCACTAGGCCTGGGAGGTGTAGGCGCTGAGGTGGTGTGGGACAGCACCCTAATATGCCTCAGCTGGGTGAGCCTGCAGGACTAGGCAACCAAGGGCCTGAGTGGGGCCAACTGCTCTGGGCATGGTTGAGCCAGCCCAGAAGCTCAAAAGCTGAGCTTGGACCTCAGTAGAGAGTTGGCTGTGGGTGATGCAGGAGCCAAGAAGGGATCGGCCTCATAGCTGGCTTCCTGGTTCCAGGAGGGCTTGGGCCTGGCCAGAGGCAGAGCCCATATGATGGACTATTGAGAGGACACGGTGTAAAATACAGAACTTTTGATGAGATCCAACTTTGGCTGGCCTCAGCGGGATACGGATCCTGGAAGGACTTACCCTAGGGCTATGCACCGTGGTTACAGTAGGATTGTACAAAATCAGAGGCTTTAGCATTCATCCAGAGGAACCTTCTCATGAAGGTCTCAAGCCTTTCTACCCCACCAAATGTTCTCCCAAATCTTTGCTTCTTTCGAAGTCTGGAATGAAAATAACCACAAGAAGAGCTAAGTGAACTTTCGGCAGTTTGCCCACATAACCCCATTTGCTACCTTTGGGTGTTAGAAGAAATGATGGATGAGCACTGCCATCACATGGATCAGGAACTGGCTGGCAACACGGTCCTGGCTGGGTCCAACTGGTCAACAAACGTGCCGGCGGCTGGGTCGGCGAGGAGGATGAGAAGCCGCGCAAATGTGTGGGTCCCATGCTGTACACCGTGTCCCGCCCTCTGCCATGATGGGCAGCTGCCCATGGTGGACCTGTTCCAGGCTAGGTCACAGAGGGCCATAAAAAACATTATAGCCTGCTGTGGCCCACTTTTGCCCGATGGCACAGACGGTAGCGCGGACTGTGATGCTAGAAGTCTCTGGGATCGCAGCTCAGACTCGCCATTGACCCACCCAGAAGTAATGCCCGGTGAACATCTGGCAGGCTTCAAACAAACATGCCGGTGGCTCACAGGCCAAAGCAGAGGTCACTGTTACATTTGTTAACACCCATAGCTTCTACCTTCTTGAGATGGGCAGTGTTCAACTGGATTCTAATCATGCTTGTTCAGGTTAACACCATCAACTTTGGTGGCATTACACCCAACTTACACTAAGGTGAGAGGGGACTTGGACATGCTCCCAGTAAGTTTAGGATGATATTTTATGAACCTTTATTGCTGGTGACTGGAGCTGGTAACTCCTCAAGCCTATTTGCCTTCAGGAAGATGAAAGATAATGGTGGGAATTGCAGGGAAAGGTGGGGGCATGAACGGGCATGGATACATATGCTCCAAAATGGTTTTGTCACGTTGGTAAATCAGCCACAAAAACTGATAGGTGACGACACCAAATCCACTGCACCCACAAGTCGTACTCGGCAACTGTGAGCACATTTGAAAGGAACAGATTGTTCTTCCACAAAAGCCCGTTCACTTGCTGAAATATCAAGTTGTGTTTAGCTTGCAATGTAATATGCAAGCGGAGCCTTTAAGAGGTTGGCGTTTTCAACGTATTTCAGGGTTGGAAGGGACCTTGTGGATCATGTAGCCCAGCCCTTAAAAGGTGTTTGGCTGGGGCAAGAAACTCCATCCCAGACAGGCACCACTGGGATCTCCTGTTTACCAGACAGGAAACTTTCTTAACTCACAAACCCAGGTTCATGGAGGAACCTTATAAAACTTAGCAAGTGCAAGAGTCATGAACATCCCCAGTTAAATTCCAGTACATCAGGGGTGCAATTCTACGGACCATTTATGCCGTCCTGTACTTGCACCGCAAGCAGTGAATGCATGCTCTCAGGCATGTGTGTGCTGCACGTGCAGCAAGCTACACAAGGCAACAGCGCGCCCCCTCCGATGCAACTCCACCCCGCCCCCCCTGAGCCCACACACACCGCAGTCCAGAGAATGGAGCAGGCACAACTCCTGCTCCACCTCCTGGGCTGCGGTGTGTGTGGGATTGGGGGGTCGTATCGGGAGGGGCGCGCCGTTGCTCCGCATGACTTTTGCATGAGGGGCACGTGTGTGCCTGAGTGACCGCCACCCAGTTGTAGCGTGCGCCTGCTGCTGGCGCAAACCGGCCGCAGGATTGCACTCCAGGTGTACAAAAGGTCAGGGCTCCAGTTGATTTGAATTTTTACATGAGAATGAAATTTTGTGAAAACGAATTTAGAAAACTGATTTATTTTATTTTTTAAAAATTAAAAAGTTGCTATTTCAAAATGGTTAATAAACCTCGAAATGCCGACAATTCGTGTCCAGAGCCTCAAACAATTTTGACATTCTCAACATTCAGCATCCAAAAGTTGGTATTTAATTTCAAAATTTCTACAAACTTTCCTACAGTCTGCCTGAAGGAGGGCACCGTGAAGTCTCAAATGCTTGTGTAGACTTTCCCCAACAGAATCTGTTCCAATTAAAAGTAGCACAATGACTTTATCAGTTGCCTGAGTGACATTTACACATGGGCTTTCTCGATTAAATCTTGCGTGGGTATAGTTCAGTGAGGCACGTCCGGTAGCGGGGAGGAATGTCTAACCCCCCCTCCTCCACCCACGCGGTTTGTTTCTCCAGGAATTTAGAAATACGCTACTAAAAAGTGTCATGTAAAAACAGCCTGAGTCACTCAAAAACAAGGGTAACCGCAGCCAGGTTATGTGCCGAAGATAAATAAGGTTCAGCCACACGATGCACCTATCACAGTTCCTCACTTTTGTCACCATTGCCAGGCGACTCAGTGCATTGTGTGCCCGGTGGCTGCCAGATGTCCCTTCCCCCCATGTGGCAGGGCGGGCAGCAGGCTGCTACGCCCTGCATCTTCAGAAAAAGTCCAAGGATGCAGGGTCTAGCAGCTTTACCGAAAGTGGCATACGGCTGCTCAATGCGCAGTAGTCCCCGTCTGCCCCGCTATGCGGAGAGTTCTACTGCGGGGCTTTGAGCGGCGAGCACTATCTCCAAGTCCTGTGCAGCCACATCACAGCTGGTGGCGGGATAGGGGGCGGGGTGGGGCAGGGCGGGGGGCAGGGCTGAGCACCCGCTCATCTGGCCTTGGTCCAACCCAGGGTGTGGTGGGAGGTTCGATGGTGGCCTGCCCGCCCGGCTTCCTGTGGGGGTGAGGGTCATGGCCCTCTGCCCTGTTCCCCGTGCTGGCCCCAAAGTGTGGTACCAGCAACTGCCCATCCCGGGGTACACGGGGATCTGGCATGCCATAGCTCGTGTGGCTGCAGCCAGATAAATGTTCGGATGCCACTTTGAAAATTAGTACAAGTTTCGAGGGCTGCACAGACGTTGGAGGCGGATGTGCCTTCTGGGTACGTTCAAAGAGAGGAGGGTCCAGATCATGGACCTGTCTCCTTTCCTTGTGTGCATATCCTCATCTCTGCTCCCTTCCCTTGAGCTCACACCCTCTGTGCTTGGGTGGTAGGAACTGGATTCAGGGGCCAGATCCAGGAACAGGGCCATATAAACTAGTTGCAGGCTACACTTGACCCCCTCCAGCTCCCAGGTTCTCAATCTCCGACTTAGACAGATTAGGTCTAGCTTAATTCCTCAGCTCTTTCCACAAGCCTCTTCTGTAACTGGACAAGCCAGTCCAGTCTCTCTGTGTCTCTGGTCTCTGACAGTTCAACAGGGATAATGGAACTCCCTTATTTCACTAGGTGGTGGTGGGAATGCATTAAAAGACCGAGGCACTCATATACTAGGGTAATAGGAGCCAGATATGCACCTAAGGCAGATGGATGTTCAGGTGTCACTGATAATATGGCTTCTGTCTCTCAGCCTTCCCACTCTTCCTGATCAGACGACAAGAAATGCTAAGAGCTTTTTCATCAGTATGCCACTAATCCATCATTTTGACCTCTTGATTTCTCCCCACCTACAAAAGAGGGGCATCCTCCCCACATCCCTGACCCCTTTCAAAAAAAGAAAGACAGCAACCTCAAAGCAGGGGAGGAAGCTAAAAACGTAGAGTTTTAAAGGAGGAAATGAGATGTAGAGGCATCTAGCTAAGCATCAGCCACGTCAGTCAATGAACTTCATTAGCTGGTTTCACAAATTTATATGCAACAAGCTTATAAGGGGGGGGAAAAATCTATTTTAGGACTAAAAAAATAAATATTGTTTCAGTTTAGTGCAAAAACGAGGTTATTACATAACCCCCCCTTCCCCCCGTAAAGTAATGTTCTCTCTGACAGCCTCTGCTCAGAGGGGAAAAAATGACAAATCCAATCCAAAATTCAACAGCCTGTGTTCTGTTCCGAAAGCACACAGTGTACTGTACATCCCATAAAACTCCAAACAGCCTCCAGACACTTCTGCAATCGTCCTCCATCAAAACACTTTGTCTTGCATACAAAAATAAGATACAGTGCTGAACGGAATACGAAATCAGCCCATTACAGTACAGGGGAGGCTGCTACTTAGCAACCAGGGGGTTTTAAAGCTGCAACGCTCGACAGGAAACAAAATCTGTCAAGCCTGTTGGGCAAATGATAAACATTAGCAGTATTAAAAAAAAACAAAAAAGCCCCACAAACCACAAAAGCCATGTCAATGAATCGCGCACAAGGTTGGGTGAAAAGCACAGCATCCATCTGGGGCACGGACAGTGGTTTGGGGTGAAGCAGGATAATCAACACTCAGACCAGAGAGACACAGACGTGTCTGCCATTCTCATTTTCCAGGAGGGTGGGAAGAAGATTAGGAAATGTTTTCCAATACGGCGACCTAACCTGAACTTTCGGAACTTTCCCATCTTGCCGGCATGATGAGAAACCTGAACGAAAATGGGTTACAGTGCAATGATCGCATATATTTAGCGGTATTAATGTAGACAGATGTGCGTAAGATTTATTCGCCACAGAGAGTGCCGAGGAGTAATGTGTCTTGGCACGGCCGGCGATGCAGAAAGCTCTGCCGAACACCTTGAATAACAAAAACCATCCAAAAGGGAGGGGGATGCTTTACAAGAAGCCAAAAACAGGAGCACTGAAAAATAAATATATTTCATCAGGTAAAGGGGAGGGGGAAAAAAAGAAGAAGGAAAAAAATCTTCTGGCTGCAGCTTAGCAGCAGGGGCTCGGATCCCTGCCAAACAGGAGCTAAAAAACAAAAGCATATTCTTTTAGTCTCAACTTAGACTCTTGAGGCAAGAAAAGGAGGGGTGGAGAGAGAGAGAGAGAGAGAGAGAGAGAAAAAAAGAAATGTATTTTTCATCAGCCAGTGTATAATTTATAAACAGCATTAAACAGTTTTTGTTTTCTTTTTTCCTCTCTCCTTTGTCTGAGGGTTGGACGGCAGTCAAGCCTACATTAATTTCTGCTTTGGGTACAGTGTGTTCTTGGATACACATCTGCGAATGATCATAAACTCTCTGGAATGCTGGCAGAACATCCAGACCTGCCGGCAAGCTGATGACATCACTCTGGGAATAAGTTTGGGAGGCCAGCCAAAATTCAAGGCGGTGGGGGGAGAGAGAGGAGAGAAGGAGGGGTAAAAAAACACAAACAAAACCAACAACAACAAAGAATCCAAACACTTCCCTTTCTTCTTCAGCTCTGCGCTGATGTAACCGCTGGCTTGAGCAAACAATAATAATATTCAAAAATATTTTAAAAAAATAGCAAAGAGGGCAGCGAGATTCCAAACCAAGCTATCTGCTCCCTCTAAGACACTTTGTCAAATCTCTTATTTAGTGCCACCCACAAATGAGGAGAGAAAGTACAGAGGGAGGGGACAGTCAGGGAAATGAATTTATGAGCATCAGCTCCTCACCCCACTAAATACTGCACCATCCCAGGGTAGACGATGGGAGGAGAGGGATGGTCTTGATTTTAGGTCAGAGGCCATGAGCTGGCCAGAGGTGAACAGTTAACTCTTGGCACCTTTTTTGGCACAATGCAGTGGGCCGCTGTTTGAGTTGCCATCTTCTCTGCTCCTCCTCCACGCAGGGCCCCCGATTTCAGTTGTTAGGATGTCTCTTTATTCTTGTGACAGAAACAGCTGAAGTCAGAAAAGCCTGCATCACCTCGCCTTCCTGTCACGCAGATTACACATCCAACGGAAAGGAGGAAGGGAAGAAACAGGTGCCCTTCTCTTTCAGGTGCCAGAGACCTAGGAATCTTGCAGCAGCGGCAGGAAGATGAGAGGAGATCACCTCCGTGATCGTAGACACCACCCTACCCCCCCACCACCCCCAGCATCTTCTCCATCCCTTGACATTTCTAGGGACTGGCACATTCCACCCCAGGTCTCTGCCCCTCTGCTTGGATTTTTACTTTTCCAGGTGCCAATGTCCAGCCCCCCCTTGGCGACCTGGCCAATACAGCCTCCTCAAAATCCACCTCTTCTGCTCTGCCCTTCCTAACTCCTGCTAATCATCCCCACCCAGGATTATCCCCCACTGCCACCTGTTATCTGCAAACTCCCAACGTACTGTAACCAAGCCAAGAACGTGTACCTGACCTCTCGCATCCTCATGAAGGTCGCATCCCTTGTCTCTCACTCTGTTCCCCCTTCCTTGTCTCCCCTCCCCCTGTCTTTAGACCCTAACCCTAACCCTGCTCTTGGGCAGGGACTGTGTCTCTCTTATTCTTTGTAAAGCGTCAGCTACATCGCTGGTGCTATATAAACTGCCCTGGCCAAGATCACCAATGATCTACTTGTCGCTAAATCCAAGCGCCACTACTCCATTCTTGTCCTCCTTGACCTCTCTGCTGCCTTTGACACTGTCGACCACTCGCTCCTCTTGGTCTCGCTTTACTCTTTGGGCTTCCATGGCTCTGTCCTTGACTGGTTCTCCTCCTACCTCTCTGACCGCTCCTTTAATGTCTTCCTCCCTGAGTCGTCCTCCTCCTCCCTTCCCCTTTCGGTTGGGGTCCCCCAAGGTTCTGTCCTTGGCCCTCTCCTCTTCTCTATCTACACCCTGTCCCTTGGCAAAATTATTGCCTCCCACGGATTCCAATATCATCTCTACGCTGATGACACCCAACTCTATCTCTCTACCCCCTCTCTCTC